>JAODJU010000108.1:24987935-25000432 GCA_026776725.1 Gnathonemus echidnorhynchus
TAATGTATATTAAAGCTGTTAAGGGATGTTAGGATGTTATGGTGTACTTGCATGCTGCTTATGAATGTTCTATGAATACATTATGAAGGTGGACTTAATGTAAAACATTATCGAATAGTTTTGGTATGTATACTTGTAGGGCGATACACTTTATAGGTTTCTCCCCTAAATACAAAAACAGCTAATTAGCCCAGCAATAGATATCTTTTGCCGTTATTCCTTGACTTATTATTTTTTACATGCATTTCAAGAATATCACATAAATGAATATTGATTTTTCCCAACACATAATTTGTATTAAATGTTTCATTAGGGGACTGTAATATACATTGACAATAATTAGACCTCTACAGTCTTTTATTTATGGATTATCTCTGTGGAAAAGTCGCAACCTTGGTAATTCTAGTCCGGTAATGTGGGCATGGACATTGAAAACGTTTTTAAAAGTCACACAGTCATTGTTCTGCAAAATTGTATCACTTGCAACACTGCCATCTAGTGGTGACATTCAATGCTTCTTGCATCAACCCAACTTTTTTGACTGTTTTCTTGTTTGAGAGGATGTAAGTGGTAATAATAATGATTCTTTTATCTGCCATTTGTACCAGTACAGGTACATAAGAATAAGATGCATAGGAATTTTTTGGTTTTTGCATATTTCAACTTATCAGACATATACATATGCAGCAGAGAGTGAGTCCTGGGATCAGAGTGCAGAATCAGCTGTTTATCCTTGCAGCAGGTTTTTGAGGATAAGGGCTTTGCTCAAGGGCCAACAGCAGTATAGTTACTTGGTCATGCATGGGATTCAAACCAGAAACGTGCTTAATTTGAAATAAATACAACACGACACCTGAATGAAGATTTCAAATGGTGCAGTTTTGGGCAAGGATATTAATTAACATTTCTGAATTGTTGGGACAGATGAGTCATAGCCCGTTCCTCCAAACCACTTCAGCAGCGAGCGGTAAAAGCACGGCGGCCCCGTGGCATGCGGCGTCAGTTCAGCATGCTCTAGAGCGCACGCCGCGCGGAAAATCGATGACTCCTTCGCATCGCAGTGAGCCTGTGTAGTCAGACCGCCGGCTAGAGAGCGAAACCCAGCAGGATCCTCCAATGATGACCTGTCAAGAAACTCCAAAGCTCAATGATCAGAAAAATCCCTCTAGATGTGAGCAATCACCTCGGGGTTATGGGGGAAATGAGGAGAGGGACGAGAGCCGAAACAAAACAGCCCCCAAAAACCAAATACAAACTATTATTTTTATTTGAACAATGAGATATAATCTGAAAGTGAAGGTTGGAGATGCAGTCTTCATAACATTTTTTTAAGGCAGAATTACTTGTCATAGAAGAAGCGTGAAAAATACTGATAGGTCTTTAGGTAGGTTCTTTTTTACCATGTACTTTTTGAAGCTGGGCAATGTATCAGGTCTTGTAACGGAGTTAATGGTTATTCTGAGGTTTGTAAGGTGACCGATTGATGTACAGGTATTAGAGGACAGTGCTCAATGTCAAGCTGGACCCATCGCTAAAGAATTCATATGACTTGAGAGAACTGGAAGTTCTGCTCCAAAGTTGACCACAGGCAGCGGTATATCTCATTCAGAAATTTGAATATGGAATTTTCTGAAGGCCAAGAAAACCTTGAGAAACCAAAGATCAAGCTTTCAGACAGATATATCTCAATGGGTTAGTATGCTGTACCTGTGATCAGTAGGTCTCCATTTCAAGTTGTACGGTTGCCAGAGCTGATTCACCGTTGGGCCCTTGAGCAAGGCCCTTAACGCCAAAACTGCTCCTGGGACTGTCTGACCTGGGTTTCTCCATTGTTGCTAAGGATAAAGCAATGGCTAAATAAATAAATGCATAGCTCAGGTTTAAGGTTACGTTGCTTGGAAAAACCAGATTGTAAACAAGATTGAAAAGATTTATATAGGAGAAAGTGCAGCACTCGCTTCACCGAAAAAATGTTTGAATTCACCGCATAGGAGCCAAAATTCAGCAGACCGCCATTTCAGACAGAAGCATATGCACTCAGTCGTCACATGTCATATAAATCATATAAACTCAGTATAAACAGAATCATGTAAACTCAGTATTCATTAAGTACATTTGCTCATTAATTGAAGAAGCCTGTTCTTATTTTAAATGTGGTTATTGGTGCCTGAGGTGTTTCCCCTCAGAAGCAGCTAATCTCCTGGAGCTTCCATTTACTGCGGTATCTAGAGTTTACAGAGGATGGAGTTACAAAAAAGCATCCAGTCAGCAGCAGTGCGTCGTCAGGAATGCCATGCTAATGAGACGGGTCAGGTGAGAATGGCCAGACTCGTTAAGGCTACAGAAAAGCCACGAATACAAAATTAACAGCTCAGTAAAATTGTAGTGTGCAGAAAGGCTTCTCTTGAACTCATCAATCCCTGAAGTGGTTATGGAAACAAAAATACTGATGTTTTACTGAGCTGTTAATTTTGCATTTGTGGCTTCTCTACAGCTTTAATCAGTCTGGCCGTTGTACCTGGTGACACACTGACTGCTTAATAATGTGGCCACTGGGTGTGTATTATTGTATCAGTGTATTATACAGATGGGGGGTGAGTTTACTGTTTATTGTTTTTCATGAACATGTTTAACTTCCTGCTGGTTACTGTCCGTTTAAACCAACAATTATCCCAGCCACAGTGAATGTAATAACTATTGTAATCAGTTGTAGGCAATATGCTGATATCAGTATTGTATTGCAATACCAAAAAAATTAAAATGGTACAATTCTGTCATTTTCAAAGTTTAGATCAGGGGTCACCAACATGGTGCCCGTGGGCACCAGGATGCCCCCAAGGACCACATGACTAATCCACGGACCTGTTCTAAAAATAGCACAACTCACCAGTGAGCAGCATCTAAAATTTAATTTTATCCTGTTGCTATTCTTCTTTAATCACATTTGCATTTATAAATATTTGAAAATGACAATATCTTAAAAAAAGCATTTAAAACATGTTTATTATACATGAAGTTTAGATAAGTTTAGGAGGGCGTTTCAAACTGGTAGCCCTTCATAGGGCTCAGTATCTGTGAAGTAGCTCTCAGTTTCAAAAAGGTTGGTGACCCCTCCTCTAGATATTTAAGAAGGGGATACATTGAATCTGGACTTTGGGAAACTGCTTGTTCTATTCAGGGTTGCAGGGGGAGAACATGCAAACTCCACACCCCTTGACAGAGACCTGAACCCAGGTCTCAGAGGTGTGAGGCAACAGTGCTAACCACTGCACCAACCACTGCACCACCCAGTATACCAACCACTGCACCCCAGTGCTGGTGAGAGACACAGTCACACTCATTTCATGTGTCTCTTGCACGGAGAAGCTACATAGATGGAAGATGGAAAGTGCTGTTGCCCACTGCCTGCCTCTAGCTGGCATTGGGCAACAGCTCAGGGGCAACTTTCTGATCACAGATACAATGGCACTGTGAGACACTGCCTGATGGCAGAAGTGAGAAATAGTGATATTTTGCTTGGAAACGGGACGAAGAGGGTGAACACGCAGCCCAAACTGCCCCAGTATGCAAACTCTGTTACAACAACACATCTCTCGCTCACCCTTTATATGAGGAGTGTAACGATCGTCAGGTGTGCATGATAACGGATATAAGACACACGATAGTAATATTTATGCAAAATGTAATTTCGCGGTTATTAAGTTTGGTTCAGCCTACATGTGGGTTCATTCGTTTCCCGTTCCCCAGGGACGAAAAGTACACTAGGCTAAATGAACAGAACAAACACAGAACAGAACAAGTATAAAACTAGCCTTAGTGTATTATCGATAATGTTTTGTAACAGCAGAGACCAAATTAATATCAGAATCTGTGTATTGAATGGAGTTTAATTAATTTATGCATATTTCATGGATAGTGTTAAAACTATATTATATGTTATTGGTGTCTACTTTAATTGGCCTGTTTATTTCAAAGCAATATGAAATTTAATGGCAATGTTTTACAGTTCAATATCAGTACAGAATCGATATCAAGCTACCAAACCTGGTATTGAAGTTAGAATTTTGGTGGCTGTCCCGCTCTATCTTGGCGTGGGTGGGCCGGTGCTCCATGGCTCTGTTCTATCACATAAGAGCTGGAAAGATGAACAGAGCTGCTTCTCTGACACCTCTGCTGACGGATTTGCTTCTCAGCACTGCAGCCTCCCTCCTTTTTAACACTTCTGGGGTGGGAAAGTCCCAGACTGCTTCTTAAATTTATCTACATAACATCTCTGAAAATGTGATTTCTGTGGGGGGGGCTGATAAACACTACTGATGCTGTGACTGAATAGAACAGAGATGGCTTATTTATCTCTGTCAGGAAATTCTCTTTTCGCCTCCCCCATCTTGCTCCCCATGACACACACATATAGGTGAGAGCAAGCTTGGGGGTCACTGCGCAGGGTCAGTCAGCGTGCAGCTTCCCTGGGGGGCCCACTGACATGTGACTATTCTGCCAAGGCTCTCAGTGCCAACTTTCTGATCACAGATACCACGGCACTGCGAGACACTGCCTGTTCCCTCAGCAGACTCCTCTCCTGGGGGAGAGGGATACTTTCTACCCATGACCATCCATCCATCCATCCATCCATCCATCCATCCTTTACCACTAGTCAGGGTCCCAGGGCCTCAAGCACGGTGCACACGGTTGGTGTACACTCTGGACCATGTACCAGTGACTTATAGTAGATAGTATCTACATTTCTCCAGTAGGGGGAGCATGAGGGTGGGGGGCTGACTGACCCTGTATCAGGCAGAAAACAGTAAGGCGATCGGAGACCGTAGCAGTATGATAAGGAGCTTTTCTGGAGGCCGGTGTGCGTATCTGCTGCAGCATGCATGTGTCTGCTGCCCTCCTGCTCTGTGTACTTATTGCTAGAGATGCCCACCCCCCCCGCCATGCCCACCGCCGCCTGGCAGTGACGCTGAGACCTCAGCATCACTCTGCATCGCTTCCTCTCTTCTAATAACTTGAGATGTTCTTGCCGCAGGGGCTCTGGTAAAGGACCAAGCATTTAATACCCCTTTCTTCTCACTGGGTCTAGCTGCTATTTCTGGCTTGTTTTTTTTTAATCATATTGGACACTGTTTGCCTGCTGTAAGACTCGTATGAGTGGATGAGTTCTTTAAATGGCCCTGGCTCCACCTTCCAGCAGCCACAGCATGACTTTTGGGGTCGACCTTTGTGGAAAAACTCAATTTGACATGGCTTGACATCAGTCAGTTTGTCCCTCAGGTGCCACCATAGCGCCATAGCGGCCTTGAATCAGGTGACGGGTACAGAGCAGAAGGCCGCTTTGTGTAACCGTGCAATGCTTTCATCTTCCAGCTGGGGCACTCAAGGGGACTTCACCACAACACACCCACTTCCTGTGGTCAAGGTGAAGCTTTTCACAGAGAGCACAGGGGTCCTGGCGCTGGAGGACAAGGAGCTGGGAAGGGTGAGCCCTCGCTTTTACACGCCGCGTAATATCAGCTCAACTCCGCTGGACGGGACCCAGGGCAGCCTGTCTCATTATGCCTTATGGATGTTACAGCCCCAAAAAATGTCTTAGTAAAAATGATTTCCTGACTCTCTTTTTGAAATGCTGAGAAGCAATTGAAAAAACACCTGGAAGGTTTTGTACATAAGAAGCATAAACGTGGCTGTAAATTCACTATAATCTTACAGGTCAGTGTCTTCTTTGCAACAAATAGGGGTATTGGAGACTTATTATTATGGGGTGGTGTATAGAGAAAATGGATCTTTCACTTCCACAGCATTGTGACTGGAGAACTCGCAAGCGTTTTTTCTCTTTGGGGGTAATAGTGCATTTATATATATAGAAGAAATGTGTTTTTAAATAGAAAATGTGGAAGTTAAGTGACGTATTTGAGAGCTCAGCCTTTTGGCGTGTAGGGTACAGGATACTGCAGCTCCAGTATTTCCTGTCCCCCCCCTGCTGCGACTGGCCCGGACTGACAGCCTTGGCAATAGCTTCCCTGCATGCGGTGGAGCTATTAAACGTCACCTTGTCTTGCTGACCTTGACCGGATCTCCTGCTTCTGTGGAGGCAGACTCCTCGCCGGCCCAGTTCGCTTGCACGCTTTCACGGCAGATTAGGACAGGTCTTGAAAGGAGGGCGGTTCCCCTTTACCCCATCCATCTAGATACAGTTTCTGATCGCTTTCATGTTGGGGGAGAAAAGGCAGGGGGAGAAGATTAGTGATGGCATCAGCAGAGAAGACCGGTGTGCCGTCTGCCTGGGGAAGCTATTTCAAGTGACATTTAACTGCGTTCGTGTAGAAATCCTGACGTAAACAAAAAATATCAACACCATTGTATCTTAATGAGAATAAATTAACTCTTTGCTGTTTTATTACAAAGTAAGTATCAACTACTAGTGATGTAACGGTACATTACTGAATCATTCGATACGCCACCTTGTGCTGCATCAGGACTACAATAAATTCTAGTCCTCGAAAATAAGATGACCTCAGTTTTTCAGATGTATTTTTTGGGTTAAAAAAACGTCACGTGATATTCGCACCAATATGTACTGGAGAATGAAGGCGCATCATAATACCATGGTTCACATGTTGGGGGCGTACGGTTCAGTAATATACCGTGTACCGTTACACGCCTATCGGTTAAGTAAACATGTTGCTACCAAGCTAAATACTGTATATGGTCAGTTGGAAAAATAAAGAGTTTATTTTTTAATTAAAGGGTGATGTGTGGATACAGAAACCAAGCCGTAGGCAAACAGTAGTGTTACACCCCTGTCTATTATTATTATTATTATTAATTTATTAATTTATTTATTATTATTTATTTATTTTTTTTTAATGCTGTTATTTGTATAATCCCCACAGGTTGTCCTGCACCCAACGCCCAACAGTCCCAAGCAGTCCGAGCTACATAAAATGAGCCTGACGAAGGCGTGCCCTGACCACGACCTGAAGATCAAGCTGGCCATCCGCATGGACAAGCCTCAGAACATGAAGCATTGTGGGTAAGATGACAGCGATCGTTCACCCCGTGGGGCCGCACCGTCTCTCCCTAAAAGCTCGCTGTTCGCCGTCAGCGCATTCTCACGGCACGTGGCCGGGGTCGCCTGGACGTCCTAGGGCCGGTTTTTCGCAGAAACATCTCCAGGAGACCTGAGCGATACAGAGGAATATCGCAGAACCGTCCACCGGAACGCGGACGTCAGTGTGTGGTATAGTTTATGCAGCCAGATGGAATAAATCCAGTATAATTCATCTGTGGAATGCAAAAGAAAGAAAAGCTGTTTACACCAGTAAGATCACAGTGCAGATTTCATTTTGGCTGCGGGAAAAAACAAGTTCCAGTCTATATATAGAGTGAACATGTTAGAATATAATATAAGCATAGTATCATTTTTCATTGTGTGCAGGAGCTTTTCATCTTTTTACTGCCAATTAACAAACGTATTGCTTGTTAGAACCACAATAATTGTGCACCTGGTTGCTTTCGCATTTGTGCAGGATCCAATTCTTAAAGCAAAGTTGCTTTCATTTGTATCATACTGTGCTGAGAAATTCTAGCTATTTAATTTTTTTTTTGCATTAATAAAATTTCGTTTTTGCAGGTACCTGTGGGCATTTGGGAAAAATGTATGGAAGCGATGGAAAAAGCGGTACTTCGTCTTAGTGCAGGTAAAAAAAACTAACGGACACATAAGCATATTTAAAATTCATTTTATTTTATAGAAGATGAATACTATACCTCTTGGGGGAGGTTTATTACAGAAAAAAGGGTACAGATATATAATGGGGGTTCCGTACGAGGTGACAGTCTTTTCGGGGCCTGTGTGGGGGGCGTGGCATTCACTGCTTGCCTTCACATCCTCCCTGCATGCAGAGGAAGGCTGCATCGCCCCCGGATGGTGAAATTGCTAGTTGCCAACCATGTCCTGTTGGCACTCCTTGTGGCCGACAGTAAGGAGGCTCTGGTCACCGTCGGTCAGCGTGGTGCTGATCGCCCCCTGCTGGTGCCCGGCGGATTCTCGCTTCACGCCCAACAACATCTTGGCTCCCTTTACTCCCGACTAACAGTTGCTTAGTTATGCACCAGTTTAATTCCCAGTGTTGCTACAATGGCATGCGCATGGAATGCCATGTCGATATGAACGTCACACGTCGTGCAAACCTCGTGGCGCGCTGGGTCGCGCTGTCGCCACACACCGCCTCCTTGTGTATGTGGAGTTTGCGTGTTCTCCCCGTGATGTCATGGGGATTCCATCGGATACTCCGGGTTCCCCCCATGGTCCAAAAACATCCTGAGGTTAAGCAGAGTTAATAATTTGCCTGTAGGTGTGAATGGTGTGTGTGTGTGTGTGTGTGTGTGTGTGTGTGCCCTGCAATGGGTTGGTGTCCCGTCCTGGGTTGTTCTGTCGCTTGCGCCTGTAGCCTCTGAGATACACCTTGGGACCCTCAATAGGACAAGGGGACAGATGGCTATGCACACACACACACACACACTCACACACACACAACCACACACACACACACACACACAAAAGACTCAGTGACAAGCTTGACCCTGTTTAAATAGCTGAAAATAGTTTTGTTTGAAGGTATTTAAAAAAAAAAAGCCGACTCTGTCTCCTTCCATGTTTCTTTTATTGGTTAAGAATAAATTCATCATTAAGGCAAAGATAAAGACGTGACACCATGGAGTATAAGCATTTCATATGAAAAGTGTGAGCTGGTTTTGGGCTCTCCTCACCTCTCCTCTCCTCGCCTCTCCTCTCTTTTCCTCTCCTCTCCTTACCTCTCCTCGCCTCTCCTCTCCTCTCCTCACCTCTCCTCTCCTCGCCTCTCCTCTCTTTTCCTCTCCTCGCCTCTCCTCGCCTCTCCTTTCCTCTCCTCGCCTCTCCTCACCTCTCCTCTCCTTGCCTCTCCTCTCTTTTCCTCTCCTCTCCTCTCCTCTCCTCGCCTCTCCTCACCTCTCCTTTCCTCTCCTCTCCTCGCCTCTCCTCTCCTCACATCTCCTCTCCTCGCATCTCCTCACCTCTCCTCTCCACCTAAGGTGGATGCCGGTGTCTGATTTAACCCTGTTTCCCCCTTGCCAGGTGAGCCAGTACACCTTTGCCATGTGCAGCTACCGGGAGAAGAAGGCGGAGCCTCAGGAGCTGCTTCAGCTGGACGGCTACACGGTGGACTACACCGACCCCCAGCCAGGTAGGCTCTCAGACCCCCCCCATTCCTGCCTGAAACCCCCAACTCGTAGGTCGCAGCAAAGCCAGCATTTACGTTTGTGCCCTTACAGTAAATGTACGCATGCGTGGAGATTATTTTTTTGGCTTCACTCTGTAAGAGACGCGAACGTATGAGGGAGGAATAGAAGCGAAAGCACAAGAGACAAAAGCAAACGGATGTAGGGAAGGGCTGCGGTAGGTTTTTGGTCTAAAAGACAGACACGACCATTTAACGTCGGCCATATTTCCCAGGTTCAGTATATTACCACTAGTCATACAGTGATGGATGTTCAGCATGCCAGCACTGACCTCCGAGCTCTTGAGCCACATAGCTCTCTGAAAAGGCCCATTCTTTACCCTTCTGCAGGCCTGGATGGTGGGAGAGCTTTCTTCAACGCAGTGAAGGAGGGAGACACTGTGATCTTTGCCAGCGACGACGAGCAAGACCGCATCCTGTGGGTTCAGGCGATGTACCGGGCCACCGGGCAGTCCCACAAGCCTGTCCCACCCACCCAGGTGCAGAAGCTCAATGCCAAGGGAGGGGCGGCACCCCAGATGGACGCACCCATTTCCCAGTTCTGTAAGTAAACCAGTACCAGTCCAGATGTGTAGCCCTCACCTGCACTTTTTGCCAGATTCTCCATGCCACACTCTGGAAGACAGAGTACTTCACAGAGTACTTCACAGAGTACTTCACCCCCACACAGTCCTCTGTAATTGCTCCTCGAAGGAATCGCTTCTCCGCCACAAGCTCGTCCTCCGCACTCTTTTCCGATTCTGTGGCCTTCCGCGGTGACAAAACTGAAAAAGTGATGACGCAATAGAAGTTAGACCTTGTGGGGACTTCCTCAGGGTGTAGCAGACAGCGCCAACCCGCCGCACTTTCAGGGTTCATTTACATAAGAGCGGGACCCCCCCCCCACCATAAGGCTGTGTCCCACACATTTCTTAATTACCCTTCACCTCTTAAGTACCCCTATTGATCTGGTCCTTGAGCCAAGGCAAGGCTGCCTAGTGCCGTAAAAACTCGAAATTCTGTGTCGTAAATGTCCTTCTTCTATCTCTGTGACTTGACGGCACACTCACAAAGACACCGGTGTGTATCTCTGCGCTGTGCACAGTGAGACGACACGCGAAGGATAGCAGAGTGTTAAACCATAATAGATCCTGCGATTCAGAAAAAAATGAAGAACATGTTTTTGGTGTGTGTCCTAATAAGCTCATAGTAGAGTATTCCTGTCGAAGGTTAACCTGCACAAGTTAGTAGAATAGATGGCATGCAGAGAAAATGTGCAAATGTTCTTGTTTTTACTTATTTTTTCTGGAAAAATCTAAGAATAGGCTGCAGTTTTTATAATGCTCATTTTACTTAAGTAGTTTTTCAGTGTATAACAGCCATAGGGTGTATGGCTTTGCAACCTCAGGATTAGAGTATAATACATGCTGTAAAATATAAAGAAAAATCTGTAAAAAGTAGGGTTTCCTAGTGAGAGCCAACGTATAAACTGCTGTACAGAATCTATAAACATAAATTCTGTGTTGTTTGTTCATTAGCTTGTTTCGTCAAGTATGTGAACATTCGACGTTCTGTGACCTGTTGATTCTGAAGGCCAGCAGATGCCATTCAAAGCTTCCTCACTGTGACACCCCCCCCCCCACCCCGAAACACTGTGGTCCCTCGTAGGTGTTTCTGTCCTAGGTCGGGTTGAATGGCATGGGTCAGGGAACAGAGGTCTCGCTCAGAGCTTTGCTGCAGTGCATTTGTCTGCTCGTGTGACTCTCCAGCAGGGTCCTCAGAACCCAAGCACCGTAACTATTTTGGCCAATTGCAGTGTAGGAGAATATTAAGACTAACCTATCTAACAGCCTGCATGCAAACATAGTTACTAGGCAGAATATTTAGGTGAGGAATGTACAGATGATATAGGGATTCATATGATCACTTCATGTCTCGAGAATCATGTAATCGTAATCATGTAGTCTCTGCTTAAACAATAATACTTACTCTCCATTTTTGCTCACTGATGGAGAAAAATTATGTTACTGTCATATTTACTAGCTAAGGCAAGATGAGTATGAAAACTAAAGTATTGCATTGGACTGTACACATATACACTAGTGGCCAGAATTGTGGGAAGAGCTAGCATCTTTGGCATTACGCTTTAAAAGTTACTACACAAATATTGGCAGTAATGTTTATAAACAATCATAGAATGTTTACAAATATCATACATTGGATGACTAAATAAGTAACTGGAATAAAGTTCTGCAATCACTAAATATTGGTAGTGTTTCCACAATTTTGGCCACTAGCGTACTAGTAACTTACCCTACTTGAGCGCCGGAAGAGCAAACAAATCGTCTACAGCAGAGTGATGAAGCGAATGCCCAGACCCTCTGATAACCTTCTTTCTCCCGTTCTTTTCTTCTGTTTTGCTCCCTTTTCTCTCTTTCCTTCTGTTACTCCTAATTCCCCCCCCCAGTAGTACTTCCTGTCGCTCCCTCTGTCTCTTTCTAACCCACCACTTTCTCTCTCATGTTGGTACGAGTTGTGTTTTTGTGTGTTTTCTTTTCTCATGCTTTGCTCGTACCCTTTACTACTACAGCTGCTAGGTTAGGTTTCCTGTCTGCTCTCCTCAGCCTTGTTGCTAGTCTTTATGTTATTCTGGTTTGTTCCTTCTTACCCCGCTATCTTCTAGCTGGACTGAAGGGTAAGTGCATCCCTGTAGCCAGCACAGCTCAGATAATCTCACCAAGATTATCTGACTAAGGCAATGTGCTTTTTTATACTCTCTCTCTGTCCTCCTTAATTCTCTCTCCATATCTAGACCTCTGTAGACAGATCTGTCCTCTTTGATTTCCTCGGTTTTTAGGTTCTGAATATGAGCTTCCATTCTTACCAGATTAGGATGCATGTGGTTTTTTTAGTCATATTATATTGGTTAAACATTTATCTATCTATCTATTTATGTATTTGCATAATTGCCTTCTCTCTACATAATTGTATTTGGTGGTAAAGGTTCCTCAGAGTAAAGCAGATAGCTTAGTTTTTCAGTAAGCCTGTTCTGACATTAGTGGATCAATTACCCTATATGATTTTACTTGGATAATTTATTTTTACTTTTTTGAAGATATATAATATTGATTCATTTATTTTTTGCTCTCTGCAGCCCTATACCAGATAAGAGGCTGGAGGATGGATAGATGGATGGATTATTTTTTTATTTAAAACCTATAGTCCAAACTCTGG
>JAODJU010000108.1:25016243-25032668 GCA_026776725.1 Gnathonemus echidnorhynchus
TGATTGGTCCCTCTCCTACCTCTGTAACTGACTGCTGTCTCTGATTGGTCCCTCTCCTACCTCTGTAACTGACTGCTGTCTCTGATTGGTCCCTCTCCTACCTCTGTAACTGATTGCTGTCTCTGATTGGTCCCTCTCCTACCTCTGTAACTGACTTCTATCTCTGAATGGTCCCTCTCCTACCTCTGTAACTGACTGCTGTCTCTGGTTGGCCCCTCTTCTGCCTTGTAACTGACTGCTGTCTCTGACAGGCCCCTCTTCTGCTTCTGTAATTAACTGCCTCTAGTTGGCCTCTTTCCTGCCTCTGTAACTGAATGCAGTCTTTGGCTGGTCCCTCTCCTGCCTCTGTAACTGACTGCTGTCTCTGGTTGGCCCCTCTCCTGCCTCTGTAACTGACTGCTGTCTCTGATTGGTCCCTCACCTGCCTCTGTAACTGACTGTTGTCTCTGGTTGGCCCCTCTTCTGCCTCTGTAACTGACTGCTGTCTCTGATTGGTCCCTCACCTGCCTCTGTAACTGACTACTGTCTCTGGTCGGCCCCTCTCCTGCCTCTGTAACTGACTGCAGTCTTTGGTT
The DNA here is from genome assembly GCA_026776725.1 of Gnathonemus echidnorhynchus. Classification (NCBI taxonomy): domain Eukaryota; kingdom Metazoa; phylum Chordata; class Actinopteri; order Osteoglossiformes; family Mormyridae; genus Gnathonemus; species Gnathonemus echidnorhynchus. Next base: position 25,016,819 of record JAODJU010000108.1, read on the forward strand.
GGCCCCTCTCCTGCCTCTGTAACTGACTGATGACTCTGATGGGCCCCTCTCCTACCTCTGTAACTGACTGCTGTCTCTGATTGGTCCCTCTCCTACCTCTGTAACTGACTGCTGTCTCTGATTGGTCCCTCTCCTACCTCTGTAACTGACTGCTATCTCTAGTTGGCCTCTCTCCTGCCTCTGTAACTGACTGCTGTCTCTGATGGGCCCCTCTCCTGCCTCTGTAACTGACTGCTGTCTCTGATTGGTCCCTCTCCTGCCTCTGTAACTGACTGCTGTCTCTGGTTGGCCCCTCTCCTGCCTCTGTAACTGACTGCAGTCTTTGGTTGGCCCCTCTCCTGTCTCTGTAACTGACTGCTATCTCTAGTTGGCCTCTCTCCTGCCTCTGTAACTGACTGATGTCTCTGATGGGCCCCTCTCCTACCTCTGTAACTGACTGCTGTCTCTGATTGGTCCCTCTCCTACCTCTGTAACTGACTGCTGTCTCTGATTGGTCCCTCTCCTACCTCTGTAACTGACTGCTATCTCTAGTTGGCCTCTCTCCTGCCTCTGTAACTGACTGCTGTCTCTGGTTGGCCCCACTTTTGCCTCTGTAACTGACTGCTGTCTCTGGTTGGCCCCTCTCCTGCCCCCCCTCCCCCCACTCCACCCCTTTCTGTTCCCCTGGGATGAAAAGGCCTTTGCGTGGTGGTCCGACCTGATGGTGGAACACGCTGAGCACTTCTTGTCGCTCTATGCCGTGGACATGGATTCTGCCCTGGAGATACAGTCCCCAGAGAGCTGGGACAGCTTTCCGCTCTTCCAGCTGCTTAACGATTTCCTCCGGATCGACTGTGAGTAACTCTGCCTCTCATTTAGGATTTGTCAATGTATTATCTGAAACAGAAAGAAACATTATGCTTAAGCCTTAAGTTGTGAGGTTACTCAAAAACTCCTCATAAAGATTCTTGGGGAATCTTTACTTTCTGAGGCTTATCTAAAATGTTATCTGTTAATGTTAATGTTTTTAATGTAGAAAACGCTGAAAATTGGAACCTTATTACATTTTGGATACAATGTAGCACTTAAATTTATAATTGTCAGTGATATTTTCAATGGTATGCAGTGTGTCTTAGATTTGTAACTTTGTTACATTTGAGTTATACTCATACCCAGAACCCAGGAAGATACACTGAAGTGAATCATATTCATTCCCTGCCTTGCAATATGAAGGCAGCGGATTAGTTTGAATGTTACGCGGCCGAGTGCGAACAGGCCACACAACGTCTCACGTACCCTCTGCATTTCTCTGCCACAGGCCACCTGTGCAACGGGAAGTTCCACAAACACCTGCAGGACCTTTATGCGCCGCTTGTGGTTAAATATGTGGACCTGATGGAGTCTTCCATTGCACAGTCAATACATAAGGGCTTTGATCGCGAGTCATGGGAGCCTGTGAAGTAAGGAAGCCATTTCTGTATCACTTCGCCATTAGGATATTTGGAGAAGCACAGTATTATTTAGGACGACACCACATACTGACTAACTGAAAGCATAGCAGTGAGCCTGCTATGAATCGATGGATGCTATTAACAACATCACAAGCAGCACATAATGTCAATGAAACATTAATTATATCAATTAGACATTTGCTTCAATTGCTTTATGTGGTGCTATATACAGGTAAGCTAGAATGAATATGGGTACAGATAAATCTTGTTTATAATTGTTATACATAAGGTATGTCACTACTGTTTTCAATTCATAGAAAAAAATTATTCAGCTAAGGTACATGAAAACAGAATTTCTACTGTGCGCAGTGCACACCTTAGTCTACAGACTGCTACAAGAAGGTTTATTGTGTATATACAACATTACATACCGTGTGTTTGCACAAGGTCAGCATTTTAATAAAGGCTTTCATCCTTTTTTTGTGAATTTACCCTCACAGTCTGTGCTTTTAAAGCAAATCAAAGTATTTTAATGTTTACTGCCTTGTTCCAAGCTGCCTGTTCTTTTCCTCTGTTATGTCGTTGTGTCTTGACTTTCATCTTTCCTTTGCAAGCTTCTCCATTCACCATAAGAGCTTCTAATGTATCTGTCATGCGTCCCATACAAAAATGAAAAAAAATATATATATAAACCTTGGTAGCACTGCTAGCCCAGAATTTCCATTGCTAAGCTAATATATTCTAGCTCTTCATTTGATTTCTTTTTTTAAACTTGAGTACTTAAGTAGCATCACACTGCTTTTGCAACATCTGCATTGTCACTGTTATAGTATTTTCTTTTTGTCTGTTTCTCCCTGCAGGAGTTTAACAAGTAATCTGCCCAATGTGAATCTGCCAAATGTGAACCTCCAAATTCCCAAAGTACCAAATCTGCCCGTCCCAGTGGCAGGACTGTCAGTTAATCTCCCACAAATGCCTAGCTTTTCCACTCCGTCATGGATGGCCTCTATATATGACTCTGAGTGTGTATTCCACGAGTTCCCCTCAGATCTGATTAATTAATGCAAGTCACCTTGGCATGAAAAGATCTTTTCATCTTTTCCCTGGCTTACTGTTATGTAAAACATGGGTAAACTAAGATGAGTATTTGGCCACTTGTAATGATGTGTTGAGTAGTATACAGGCTGGACAGATCTATCTTGGTGGGTAAAGCCGAGTATTTAAAGTAGAGTGTTCCTGAAAATACTCTATAAAATTTTGTTTTGCTGTGTTATAATGGACCTACTACTAGTTGTTTATGCAGTGGGCTTATAGCATAATAATACATATTATGTTTAAGTAAGATAACTGGTAAAAATTCTCATGAATGCTAAGGTCATTTTTGAGCAGGTCAGTTTTGTCTGTTTACTTGGAAGACTTGTCTGTTGTCCATGACAGAATTATATAATGGTTTGGAAAAGACATTCATAGCTGATAGATTAATAAATGAATTCTAATTTGAACAATAACATAAAAATGCTACCTAAACAAAACTTCCCTGTCCAGTGTAATGAGGTCTCTCATGGTCTCTGCCTGATGTTCACAGTACTGATGAGCCCCTGTCATTATTCAACACATCATTTCTTATTTGGTCTGGTCTTACCAGACGTGCACCCAGAGCACAGCACACTGGGGGCTGGAGAAACATAGTCAGTCAAATGTGCAGGCAAAGGTTCACCACAGCAGTCATTTTCATGCCAAGACAAGACTGTATCGGAAGACTGGATGAGGACTTTTTCACTGGGGGACATGTTCTTAATTTTCCTGAACATGCATGCTGTTCAAATGGAGGATGGAAAGATACAAAGCCAGAACAGAAGTTACCTCACAGATGTGTACAAGGAAATCCAAAGACACAAACCCAGAACAGAATCACTGACAGTTACCTCACAGCTGTGTACAAGGAAATCCAGAACTTGATTTTGTATACCTGTTCAATGCAGTGCCACATTATCTTATTGATTGCAATATACTTCTTCAGTTCTTGTTAACCCAAGGTGTCTATCAATCATTCGTGTAGCAATAATATTATCCCTTTGTGTGAAAAGGGAGAAAAAAAACTTCATTGCTTTATCAAATTATGCTCAGACCTTTCATATGAAACATTAGGTACACTGATGCAGATACAAAGCTTAAATATGAAAGCCTTAAACAGGGTTTTTGCATCTTTCCAGAATTTGATTTCCCTCCAGTCTTCCTCCATAAAATAACTTAGAGAGAAAGAGGCCCTTGAGTGCTTGTTTTGCTGTCTTAGAGCACCAGGGGTTGACAGTAGGAGTTCCCAGTGGTGGAGAGACACTTCACCGAGTGTTTAGTCCTAACTCAAGCTGTCAGTGGGCAATAGCCTCCACTTTGGTCCAGCTGGCATCCGAGACAGTAGACCCTCCCCCCAATTCCCAAACCACCCCTATTCCTCTACCCTGTACTAATCTACTGAGGATGACAGCAAGCCTTCATCATGCATGGAGTGTCCAACGTCCCAGAGACCCAGTGAACGGTCTGGTATGAATGGTGTGAGGAGATTATCTCTGTTTTAATTGGACAGTGTCTGGCTCATGCAAGTTTCTCATAGGGAAAGGTATCCATTTGTTTGTATTATCGATGGTATCTTTAATACAGTAGCATGTTTGACTCGTTAGCCATTATGCCTGTGGAAGTTTCCATAGACGGTCAGATGGCTTCCATGCTGACTAGGTCAGGTATGAAGATCTGCACCAAAGGGAAAGCATGTAAAATCCTCAAAGCCAGATACAACCTCTCACCACTGCATTCACCAGCCTCACTTGTAATGTGTATCCCAATGAGTATCATGATATATAATGACAATTTCAGAATGCATGATTGCATAGGTCTCCCCCAGTGGAAATAATGATGTGCTTGTGTGGTTTTTAAGGTGTCACAGGCTTATGTGTATGTACTCTTATTTTTATCATGAACTGATGGTCCAAATTGATGTTCACCAGCTAATGCCTCCATATGGCACAGGTTCTTGTGTTTGTATTAAAATAATTAGGCCTCATCAGTGTATGGTAAAAATAATGAAAAACATGGACCCAAAGCAATGGAGGCATGGAAGTGCAGTGTGCTCTACTCTTACCATGGTGCTGGCCTTCTTTGCTCCTTGACATAGTTCCTCTGTTTCCTGATGTAGGAATGATGGCAACTAACCTTTGCCTGTTCCTGTTCTGGACAGCAATGGCTCTGGGACCACAGAGGACCTCTTCTGGAAGCTGGATGCCTTGCAAACCTTCATTCGGGACCTACACTGGCCTGAGGAGGAGTTTGCCAAGCACCTGGACAACCGTATGAAGCTAATGTCCAGTAACATGATCGAATCCTGCGTGAAACGGTGAGACTGTCCTAGGCCCGCCCTAGTCCATAAAGCCGCCTTCCACACACTCCATACCCTCAGGGTGGTAGCCTTGCAGTCGACAACTCCTGCTGTGTCCTTAATGAAGCAGCTACTTTAGCCCCATGCCTGACTGACTGCTCGGTCAGTGGTCAGAAGCTATGGTGCCACTGATAATGATGAAAATGACTACCAAAGACACAAAAGTCAAGTGCCAAAAGCACAACTCCGGGCTTACTCACTCAGTAAGACTGGTCTGAATATTTATAGAGCAGTAAATTTCTATTCCATATTAAAGCAGATTACAGCGGAGTGTTTTGAGAAATTGGCCCTTCTAATTGTTGACTTTGCATATGGGTGACCTGGAAACATTAAGGTTTAAATTGCTCTGAAAGCCAGAAGAATCATTCATCACTGATGTTCCTCTTAGAATGAGTTATATAAAGAGAAATGTCCACCTCCACTTTGAAAAGGAGCCGTGTTTCATTCCTGTCTGCCTGCTTCGTTGTGTCGGCCACCCAGCACGCGGGCTGCTTTCGAGTCGAAGCTCCAGAAGAGCAGCAAGACGACAGATTTCCGCATCCCACAGTCAATATGCACAATGTTCAACGTGATGGTGGACGCCAAGGACCAATCTGCCAAGCTGTGCGCCATGGAGATGGGCCAGGAGGTACCGCAGAGGGCTCAACGCCTCCGCACAGCTACGCTGTCCGAGCAGTGCACTCAGTGACGGCTTCTGGTGCCGTTTAAACGTGGGGGAATGAGAATTTTATGTGAACTCATTTGTTTTATCAGTTTCAATAGCCCTTCAGGTGTCATAACAGGATGCCAGGAATATGAAGAAAACACAGTCATAGATCATGAGAAAATAAACAGCGGTCATTGCTGAAGCCTTATGCTAAACTGCTGGGTTTCTGTATTCAAATCTGAACATTTTCTTTTTACTTAGCTGTGATACATATAGTATGTATAATGCCTGTGTTTTTGTTCCTTGTCCTTCCCAGAAACAGCAGCATTCCAAAATTGACTCTCTCATCGAAGATTCTGTTAAGGAGATGATTTCCCTCCTGGTGGGAAAGGTAAACATGCCGGCTCCCGTTCCTCTGCATGTCCAAAACATTTTTATGTTGCGCTACGGTGAGTTAACATCGAGCACCTGCATGACCAAACAAAAAGTGTCCATACCAACTATTACAGGCTACCGTTAATAAAAATGAAGTGTTTGGAAAAATATTGTATTTTTTTATGTTTCTTTTCCACCTGACAGTTTGTAACCATTCTGGAAAGCGTCTTGGCGAAGCTGTCCAGATACGACGAAGGCACTCTGTTTTCGTCCTTCTTATCTTTCACAGTAAGTGAGCTCTCCTCTGGCTGCACTGCGCAGACCCAGACCATCTGCAGGTACTCATTACCACGCTGCAGACACATGCATCCGTCATTCCATCAACGGGTTCGCTACTGCAAGGAGATGCAAAAGTGCTACATTATTCTGCTTAATGGGCCATATTCCATTTAGACAAAGATGAGAAACAATATATGTCAGTTATAGCTGTGAAATATCATTTTCGAAGCTCACTAGAGCTTTGTAGTGGTAGCATTACAATGAAGTAAAAAAAAGAAATCACACTTGGAACTTGATTTACTTTAGTGTCTGAGCAGTTAAAAAGAAAACAGGACTTTCTTGACGAGCACATACTTAAAAAGCTTCTGTGGTTATGTAACGTATTTTTTTTTTTCCTCACCAAAGGTAAAAGCAGCCTCAAAGTATGTGGATGTTCCGGTAAGTGAAAACTTGCTTAATATCCATATGCCTGCTTACTCGCATTCTTGCTATACCACTGCATTCACTGCATTCCTGTCTTATATGCAATGTGATGCAAGGATTATAAAATGTGATGCTAAATTCATAAAAACTAAGCTTATTTGTGCAGCCATAAGCAACATTCTCAATATTATTCAGTGACAAGGAAACATTTTTGGACAAACGTTGGTACTCACCATTGGTGGACTCATAGGAAGAAAATGCATGTTCTGGTATTTATTTTACATCCCGTCACATGTACATTAAGATGGTGACACACCTATTTACCCCCCTTGTGTTCACACAGAGAAGGGTCTTACTTCCACATTTCAGACTGCAGATATCTGTAAAATGCATTGCCACTCACCAGAACTATGTGGCCCCCTTTGAAAGACCTTTTTGACAAAGGGCAAACAAATTGGCTTGGCCTTAGAGCACTGGCAGGGCCTTACCTGTCTATGCAGCTTGTATCATGGGTCAAAGAGTATCCCATGAAAGACGACATGAACCACAGGTGTGAAAACATCTGAAAAATGCTCACGCTAGCAGCAAAGCAGGGATGCTAGCTTGCAGTGTCCTCCTCGATTTGACCCATGGACCTTTCCGTAGGTTGTCATTCTCCTGATTCCTGGCCTCACGCCGTCGCTCTTGCTCCCTCGTCTCTAATGCCCTTCTCTCTTGCGCTGCCTGTGTCTTTTAGAAGCCCGGGATGGACGTGGCGGATGGATACGTGACCTGTGTGCGCCACTCACAGGACATGCTCCGAGAAAAGGTCAATGAGGAGGTGTACATAGAAAGGTTATTTGATGTAAGTAGGATGCCTGCTCCTCCTGGACCAGGAGGAGGTGCTCCAAAATGTGACAAAACTGTGGGCAAAGAGGGATAAGTCACATTTTGAGCTGCATTTCTCTGCTGCTACTTAAACTGATTAGTGTGACTTTTCTTTTTATTTCTCCTTAATCTATCCTTTTTGCCTCTCCCTTCCTGTACTCAAGTCTGCTTTCAGCCCCAGTATTTTCCAACCTTTTTTGTCTCTGGCTGTTTTTTATTTTCTTAAAGGGTACCAAAGGCTGTTCTTTAAAAAAAGGCACTTTAAGTTAAAAAAAAAAATATATATATATATATATATATATAACTGGAACCAATGAAAAGTGTTTTGTTGGATGTACCTTTAAAACAGAGAACTTTCACAAAGTGGGGTGGAAGATTCCATCCGTTGAAACACTGTTTCTTCGTTCCTATGTGCCTTGAGAACACCTTTAGGTGCTTTTTGAGAAGGATTTTCTTGAGCAGTGTTCTCTTATTCATAATTTGAAACAAATTAATACTTATATAAGCAAATGCATGTCTCAAACTTTCAGCATTTCACCCAGTAAAATAAATACTTTTATTATGTATAAAGTAAATGAAAGACTGCAAAATTCTCACATTTTTATGCATTTTTATACACATAAATAGTTTTTATAACCTAATATGAAGAGACTTCATAACAATAACTGTATTTTCAGTAGCATTAAGTGTGTTATATGTTTAAACACAAACAGGGCACACACACCTTCCAGCAATGAAGGGGTCAAACACAGTTTGAGAAAACACAAAATAATGCAGAAAATAGACCACTTAAAACGTTCAAGATCATAGTAATTTATTTATGTAATTATCATATAAATTACATGTTATGTAATATTAAAATATGCAATAGAAATTTTACATTTAAGTGGCTATAGTTATTCCTTTTAAAAAATATGTGAAATATTTGAGTATTAGGTAATACCTCTGTATTGAAGTTCAGTGCTGTTACATTAACTGCAATTTAGTTTCAGATGTAACTGATAGAATCTAAAAAAAATTGAATAATGGTAAAACACAAAATAAATAAAAGGCAGACAAGGAAAAAATCCCAAATAAGTAATAATTATCAAGAATTTTATATTTTTAACATTGCCCCCACTGCACAAAATGAGGTTTTATTCTTAAAAAGAAATGCACACAACAGAGCGTAAATGTAGCAGATGTTTAAGGTATGCGGAGGGGTAGAGAGCACTGTCTTAAGGACCGGCTGCAGACATCAGCTGGTCAGAATCCTTTGTGATGCATGTCCACTAAGCTGCCCCCCCCCCCACCTCCCATGGCGTACAGCTCAGTCAGCTTTTTTTGCACTCTCAAAGCAGACATCGGCCGTTTCCGTTGCTGCTGTCTGCTTTTCAGCAGTAACTCTCTCTGTTTTAGATATGAGTTCTTCTGTTACATTTTTCCAGATGAACCTGGTGTCATTCCATTTTAAGTGTTTGAAGGATGTGTTTCCAGCCATCTCTCTCAATATCGTTTGACTTCTATGTTCTTTTGTATTGGTTTTCTAGTAATGGTTGTACCCACACTGGGCTTTTTGGTGTTCTGTGTCTTTATTATTTCATGTGACATTTATTCCAGCCAAAGAGTGGATTTTTTTGTAGCTTACAAAAGCTCTTGAATTGTTTTGTCTGCATGCCACATCCTTTGTCATCTTTTCTCTCTGCTTTTCTCTGCCTCTTCCTCATCTCAGCCTTGAGTCTGCTCTCAATTCTTTTTTTACTCTTCCCCCTAAAAATTGAAATGGAACTTATCTCTCATGTCAGGCGGTTTTATCGCATTATGTTGAACGGCATGATTTGGAGTCAAATAATCTCGCTGTGTACATCTTCTAGCATGACCCACCTCTTCTGAGGCTAGCCTTCATACATGCATCCCACTCTCCAGCATCCAATCCCAGCTCTGCATGCAGAACCCACCCAAAGCAACAGTGTGAAGTGGACCGGCACCAACACGGCTCAGCCCAATTCTGTTCCCACGGTGAAGCCTGCCCAGGGGTTGGCAGGCCCTGATCCAAATTCTCTCAGCTACAGCCTCTTCACTTCACGATACCAAAAATTTTTTATGATTATTTTTTTCTTTTGAAAAATATTACAGTATGCTTTCACTCCATGTGCTGTTATCTTTAAACTGTGATTTTTAAATCAAAATAGCTAGGCAGACCGGTCGAATAACAGAAGCAGTGTCCTATAATGCACAACATCGGCCAGAAAGGAATCAGTTCTGTGTGATGAAACAGTCTGAGAAAACAGCACAACTCCTTGTTGCCTGCTAAACCATTTCTGCACTTTCTCATTTGGAATTTGATTTAAATCATTAATACCTTCCAGTAGCACAAATTGGATTCAACCTATATTTGTAATAGTAGCTCATACACATCTGAAGTTTGTTTACTTAATATACACTAAATATAATGAAGATAGGAAAGATTTGTAGCTGTATATGAGCATTTATGACTGAATCCTTTGACAAAATCCTGATTAATTCGACATCTACAGGACATTCTTGTTAAGATATGATAAAAATCCTCATTGTCAGCTGTGGGTAAGTCTAATGATGCAATAACACTATAACAACTATATAAACCAGTAGATAAGGTAGCTTATCGTATGAGTGGGGTGGTGTTGATGATGGAGTGGGGGATTGTTGGACCTGTGTGGTACTGTGGTTGTGCAGGCATGGTCGGTGGTCTTTGTGTGGCACCACACTGCAAACTCACTAACTTTGCATAATGCATCCTGTCAGTAATTTAACACATATTTAGTGAATTGATGGCAAAGACAAAAATCACCTGAATGCTGCTTGGCCGCATTTTTTCTGAAGGAGAGGAGCAGTACAAACTAGGTAACTCAATGTCAGGTAAACCGGAATGGAAATAATCATCTGCTGTGGTCCGGGGAAAGGGCCATGCTGAAGGGGAACGGCAGCTGTAAAGGTAGCCGCCCAGGACCAAATCCATACATCTAACGGAGAGATGACCTGACTTCTGACCCACTAACAGCTCCTGCAGCTGCCTGTAGACAAGGATAATCTGCATGGCTGAGTCTCCATGCTGTCAGCAGGAGTAAACAAAGAAAGTCAAACTATTCAAAAGAAAGTCAACTTGTTGATGATACCTTCCTGTCTAATGACTTTTTTTTCCTCTTAGAATATGCTGTAAACTGGCTGACATTTTGCCTCTAACCTAATTCTTGCCATTCTGTTTCTAACAAAAAATTTGTTTTGTGTGACTGCATGTGTGTTCAGAAGTCGTCTTTAGTTAGATTTGTATTAATCTTTTTAGCGTCATGAAGCATTGGCACACCGTCAGCAGTAACCTATGATGTGTAAATTTGTGTTTATTGCTGTATGTGCTGCTTTACTATTGCCGTCATATTGCTGTGCCTAAACAGTATGAGAGTGTTTTCCTGAGGAATAGTTTCTTCTTTGATACTTTTTCTTATGTGAGCTGTTATGTGAGATTACAATACTTGTCCACAGATTTTTTTTGCCGCATGATGCAGACTTTTCATATCAAACTCTGAATGATGAAAAAGTCCTTATTTTTAAAATGGCTAAATATTTTTTAGAAATTTTATTTTTATTATAGCATGGCGGAATAGTTGGTGGCACTGTTGCCTCATACCTTTAGAACTAGAATTTTTGTTTGTTTGTTTGTTTGTTTATTAGTTAACTTACTTCTAATAATATATCCTTCACAGAATCTGAACGCTGAGTTGCTATGAAAACACCTCTTCAGGACTGTACCCTTGAAGGACTAAAACTATGCTTACAGTACTAAGTATACTAACCGGCCGGCCTGTAGGAATAATTATAAGGTCACCCACTTTCTTCCGTATATTTGATCAGGTGATCCATCTCTGTGGATGCCAAGAGGAATGGTGTTCTCTGGGTAACGCCAATGGCAGACTCCAGTCTTTAAAAAACTGCAGGGAAACTTAAGGAGAGATCATCCAAGCCTCCCTGGGTTTGTAGGTTGGGTGAAAGAGTTCAGTCACAGCCACTGTTTGAGCTATGAAACACTTTTGAGAAGAGCACCATTACTTTATTGACCATAAGCTCAACAAATACCCTTAATCAGAGACTGTATTCATTGTCATAATGGGACTTCTCCCATCAAGCTTTAATTGGATTAAAGACAAGGTGTAAATTAGTTGTGTTTTCCAACACAATAACCCTGGTAACTTCCCATCTTTCAATTTCGATTTAATTTCTTTCCAGCTTTACTTAATGCATATCCAGATAAATGAGACCATAAGACCAATCCTGTTGTTCCCCATTTGTCCTGCTGCTTGTCTGTGTCCGTATTCCATCTCTCAGTGTACGTGTCTGTGTGTGTTGCTGGAGAACGCTGTCTGTCTGTGTTTCAGCAATGGTACACGGGCACCATGAACCTCCTGGGAACCTGGCTCACTGACCGCATGGACCTACAGCTCCATGTCTATCAGCTTAAAATTCTTATCAGGATTGCCAAGGTAACGTGAATGTGCCACAAAAAAAAAACCACTTTGGATTTCTTACATGGAAGTAGGACGTAGTTAACCTAATTAAAACATCATGACGTTGTTGTTCCACAGTAATTAATTTTGCACTAGTGGAAAAATGAGTATGACATTTTGTGTCATGTGTATATCTGTTCTTCTCTGACTTAAGGAGTTAAAACTTGGGAAATCTACATTGCGCACATGGGTAATCACAATTCAAAGTGCATCTATACGTCACTTACCGTCAGCATTACTAATACGTAGGCCTGTACCCCACAACATTTATGGAAGGCATTTTCATTTGATCACTGTTTATGTTATATTGGGGATAATCCAGTTGTTAAGGATAAATAGCGTAGTCACCCAGCATGGAAATGACACAGTCAGTGTTTAACTTTTTTCTTTTTTTTTTGAATTCCCAGAAAACGTACAGGGATTTCCGTCTGCAAGGAGTGCTTGACTCGACTCTCAACAGCAAAGCGTATGAAACGGTGCGGAATCGCCTCACAATCGAGGAGGCGTCGGCATCTGTACGCGAGGGAGGCATGCAGGGCATCTCCATGAAAGACAGCGATGAGGAAGATGAGGATGATGACTAGGGCACCTGCGCTCTCCTCCTAACCTGAAGAACTAATGCATGTACCAACTCTGATATTCAGTTAGCCATCCTAGGAATATGTCCGCTGTAAACTCCCATGAAGGAAAATAACTATACAGTAATAATTAAAATAATGAAGATAAGAATACATAAAGATTATTATTAATAACCATAAAATAATAATGTCCTAATAATAATAATTAATAATAATACTGTAAATGAAATAAAAACACAATTAACATTTTAGCTGTGTTTCAATCATGCTAGCACTGATCTCTGACATTGATTTATAAACTGGTTTCTATGTGTTCCTAAGCAATATGGAGTACCATTTGTTTGACGATGTTGAGTGAGATAATTAGGAATACTTAATACTAGGTGTGTCCCTGTTAAATGCAAACCTATATGGCGCTTCTTTAACGTTCTTTACATACATTGATGGTACATGTTGTGAAGATGAGTGTGTGGATCCCTTTAATTGTCTTGTCCATTTTTAAGTGGATGCCAACAGCTTAAAAATAAAAGGATCCTCTGTATTTAAGTTCAGTGCTGTTACGATTTCTGTGTTTCCCATCTGTTGCGCGCCACCGTTGTTGTAACTCTTGAGATTTTCAGTTCTTTGTCGCAGTTCAGGTCACATAATCACATCACTGTCCATCAACAAGATACCATGGAAGAACAATACGAGTTGGTATTATAGTAATGCAATATCCTCATAGCTACATTGTATGTTGTTGGAATGTTTCATTTATTTTTATTTTTTAAATAAATTTAAAACTTTGAAATTTATATTTTAGTTAAATAGCATTTTTTCAAAATCTATATGAAGACAGCATAACAAAAAGAAACCTGATATTCCTTTTTATCTGAGTTAATTAGCCATTTCTAGAAATTAACTTCTGTTTGTATTATCTGTTGGTTGGCTTTATTTATTTATGTTTATTTTGTAAATTGGTGGTAAATATGTCCAACAGCATTCCCCCCACTGTCTTTCTGTAAATAAGATGCTGTATATTGCAGTCTGACTTGTAGCTGCATGCTCTGAGTTCCTGTCCTCACCAAAAGCATAGTTTTAATGTGAATTAACTGGTGGTTTTTTAAATTCGTTTTTCTTTTTTATTTTTTTGCTTTTGCCTTATTAAAGCCTACAGTTGTAATATGCAAGAGCCCTGGCCTCTGAATAAACATAAATGTACAAATGCAATAATGATTCAAACTGTGTTTTATTTAACTATGAACTAGTTGTCACAACACAAATACATGGGCACACTCCCTTAATTATTAGTGTTATGAAAAAGAAATATTGTGTCAATAAAATATCATATTTCTATTATCTTATAGTTTATTTTTTAATCTTGAAATATGATCTAGATATTGTGAGGCTTCCATTCTCTAATTTCATACAAGATTTAAATAGTGGTCACCAAGTTATACTGAACAGTAAATTACAGTCCCATAATTTTGAATGATAGTGTTGCACTTGAAAAGAGGAACATTTTATTTTAAAAGTGATATTTTAATTTTGAATTCAGTAATTGGTGTCCACATTGCTCAGAGTTTGTGACTGTTTGTGAGTGGCTGTTCTGGGCCCTGTGGTTTCTGGGGCAGGCTCCAGGCTCAACACAACACGGCTGGATAAATGTTACAGAAACCTTGCCAGTTGCCACACTGCAGTCTATTTTACCATTATCTGCTGTGAAAAACTCTAATAAGATCCGCAATTCACATTGTGCCCAGTACATCAAAAGGGGTTTAATTAGCTGGTATTACAATGGTTTCCATACATGCACTCAAAACCCTCCCATCAACTTAAGTGTAGGGTTTAAGTGCACTTAAGCGATTTGTACACTTTGGGTGGAGAAGCTTCAGAATATGGGCATGCCACATGTGCATGACCCTTAAGCGCAATCTGCCAAGGACTTAAGGGCACTTAAATGTATTTTTCGCTAAGATCCCTCAGAAGCTTTATTAAGTCAAGTGCCTCCACGCGGCCAAATGCAATATTGCCGGTTTTAGAAAGCCAAATGTAACAAAACTAAACATTACAACATTCTGTATATTATAAAATGAAAAATAAATGTTCAAAACATGTGTGAATTGTTACATAACTATATAATAGTTATATAACACAAAATATATCAGAAAATTTCAGGGGACACGAATATATGACGATTAGGAGACATCCCACACTGGTGTCTGTCAACAATCAGAATAGAGTCAATTAGAGCTGATAACGTAAATGGATACTGGGGAAATAATTCAATTAACAGAAAAAAATAGACTCAATGACTGATCAATTAAAGAATTCTTGTATCAATCCAAATAAAGTATTGTGCCTTCAAAATCATAAACTGTAATGCGTGCATTGCATGCCATTGCTCTTCAGCGAGAACAGGACAGATGGAGAAGACTACAGAGACAAAGATGACCAAGAATAACCCGCGCTCATCATGAGCTACTGCAGCTAATGGACACAGAATGCAACACGCTGTTTCACACGCACCATGACACTGTCATGTTTCTGTGCCAACTCCTGGCTAAATGACTGTCCAGCCACTGCAGTCATCCCCATTCCTTGCCGGTACTTCTTAAAGTCAGAAGCGCTTTGTCCATCCAGGCAACTAGATTGTTCCAGAGGATGGCTGGTGATGTAGTACACATTTCCCAATCATCTAATAGTATTTTTCGCTAAGTGCCCTCAAGAGCTGTATTAAGTACTTACACAGGAGACCTTAGGTACCCATTTCTACCCTGGCTAATGACCTCTTTTGTTAATCTGACCGCCGTAAGCCAGGAATGGTACAATCGAGCTCATGCTGTCATCCACAGTGTGATTTGAACGTACCTTTGGCACATTAAATATCAGTTCCGATTCCTTGAAACGTCTGGTGGTTGCAAATTTATGTCAGCAGGAAAGGTCTGCTGACAGACAGTTGTCTGCTGCATGCTGCACACTCTGGCAACAGACCGGAGATGACATCCCAGATGTCAATGTGGTGGAGGACAACAATGCTTTGCTAGCTAAGGAGAACAAGCCAACTGTAAGGGCACAAGAACAGTGGCAAATGATTGTTCTTGTTGTTCCACTTCATATAGGTACATTCCACTCAACACTAGCATTCAGTGAAATGCCAAGCAAAGACACAGAAGACCACAATTCCAAAAGGACACTTTACTGGTGACACCCCCACCACCCCCCAAACATCTGGGATGGCAAACACGGTGTAGGATCACACATGCACATATCACAGGGCTTAAATTCCAGGTGGCCTGAGACAAGGCCGAGCCTGGTACGAGAGG
>JAODJU010000108.1:25038444-25059149 GCA_026776725.1 Gnathonemus echidnorhynchus
AGCATGATAAACTGTGGTTTCCTATCCTTATGTAGAGCAGGACTGTCATAAAAACACATGCTGATGCCTGGAAATGCCATAGAGAATTTCCATCAGGGTCTACGACCCTGGCACTGTCTCTGTGATGTTGAAGAAAGGCATCATTGCTGGTTTTCTGCAAGCACCTGATGTTATTCAGCCTTCCCATATCTCTCCCAAGGCTACACTAGGAAGTTTCACCTCTATTCTTGTCCACCTGCAATCATTGTACACTGGGAGCTCAGTTGCACTGAATGCAGTGGAGTGCCCACAGCTCAGCTCCTGAATGCCTAATGCAGACCAACCGGAGGAACAAAAGGGCCAGAAGTTCAGTCTGTACCAGGAACTGAGAATGACAGCTGTGAGGGCAGATAAGCTTACAGATTAATCGAAGCATTACATACATCTGAATCTGTTCCTCTAAGACTTGCAGTCAAGGCAGATGATGGAATGGTCCTTATGGGTGACACTGCATTTGTGACCCACTGGGCCAGCTACTTTGAGCAGTTGTTTAAAGCTGACGGAAGGCCACAGGGATCTGTGGTATCCGGAGTGAACTTCTCCAGGCCGGTAGTAAGGCTGTCCCCCTTGCATTGCAATCAATTGAGGCAATTGTTGCTTCCATTTGGGAGTTAGACGCCATACTGACTAGAAAACGGAACTTGTAGTTTTTTTCTGGACTCACTGCTTTCTCACTGCTTTTTTTTGGGTAAGATCCTTGTTAGGATCATGCATAAAAGGATCCGTGATCACATGCCTGTCAGAGAATGGATCAGTCTGGTTTTATGCCTAAGAAGTCAACCATCAACCGTATCCTTGCATTGAGGGTTCTCATCGAGCGCAAGCACAAATATAGGTAGAGGTTCTTTGCAGCCTTTGTCGATTTTCATAAAGTGTTATACTCAGTTGATCGAGTTGCCCTGTGGAATATCTTGAGACTTCCCGGGATCCCCCCGAAGTTGCTGGACATTATGGCCGGCTTGTACACTGGTACTGTGAATGCTATGGAGAGTGGAAAGGGAACCTATGCATTCTTTCCAGTTGATTCTTGGGTTCGCCAGGGCTGTGGTTTTGTTTCTACTCTGTTTAACAAAACAGGTTTAACAAAAACAGAACAGAGCAGTGGGGAGAAAACACTATGGAGAACAAAACCTAGATTTGGACTTTCAGGCTTTGGACACATTTTCTGGGGTTGAGTGAAAACATAACTCATTGTTATATAATGATTTGGAATGAGGGGCAGGTGACCTGAATGACTGTGTTAATCACATAACTTTGTCACAGCAAAGAATGTCCATGCCGCCCCCTGCCTTACAATGTAAAATTGAATTCTTAGATTTTTATTGAAGATTAAACTACAAACACTCATCATACAACTAACTGTCTGTCTGCACAAGTGGTGAGGACCCTACTTTTTGTTCATGTAGATAAACTTCGTCTTTGGCAGTGTATGAAGGAAATGCTGCTGACAGTGCCCCCTGGTGACTGGGGTTTCCACATATTGGCTCTTTAATGTCATTATGAAAAAATTATTTATTCCTAACAGGCAGGGATTGTGATATTTCACCCAACTGCCTGACACTGCCTCACTACTATTGGCTACTGGTTACCTTCAGTCTTCAGTGGTTAACCTGACATAGCTTATTGTGAAACCTGATCTACCCTCAAGTAAAAAAAAAACATACATAGTAATATATAATATTAATTTAAAGAACAACAGCTTTTTAAAATCAGCTTCATAACTCATACATTACAGAATCCAAAACCTGCACCTCATTCCCCATTCTACTTAAAAAAATACCAAATCACAGACCACACAAAAATTACATAAAGTACATCAAAACCCATATTTTATTATATGTATAGCAATACAATTTACATATTAAATAACACTATAATAGAATGATTCAATATAGCTTTCAACAAAACCTTTTCCCTTTATCCAAGTTAAAAAAAGAGGCATTACCCAATCTCTTCAAAGTGGGTTGTTGAGACAAACTGATTCAGTGGCTTACATTTCTATTGCACACAGACTGACAACAGAGTATAACTGAAGAATTAAAAAATGAAAACCAGAAGAAAAGATTGGACATGAGGTAAAGGGAATACAAAGAAGTGTCTGGTTTTTGGAATGTTGAATATGGAGACACCATAAAAAATCTGTTTCATCAGGTCTACTTTGAACACAATGAAGTAATGGTTAAAAAAATGAATTATCCATATTAAAATTTATGATTCTTAAAAGTATACAACAATGCTTCAAGGTTCATAAGATGGGTATAACCAGGAAAATATATACATATTTTTAAATTATATGTATATTGGTGTTACTAACAAAATATTAGGGAATTATTTATCCATAAGTGTACTTTGGAAAAAAATGAAAAATAATCAACAAAGTAGATGCAACACAATTGCAGCACAGTGTTAATATAAAAACCAGACCGTTGGCCCAAATGATAAAAAGCTGTGATTTACTTACTGACATATATTTTAAGAATACCAGGCAACAAAATAAATGTTAATATGAAATAAAATTACCAAAAAAGGGTGCAAAACATTATAACCAATATTGTTTTGTTTGTAAGTTAGAAATGTACTACAGGTCTTTACGACAAATAAATGATTCAAAATGTGTGTGTTTCTTTTTCTCAATGAAGGTTTGCCTGTCAATTCTTGTCAAGTGTAAAAAATATATTTTTATTCACAATTTTAGCTCCATGTGTAACTTCATGTGGCTTAAATGACAAGAAGTAAATAAAAAATAAACCTTAGATTGCAACAAAGGATGTACAAAGATGTCAAAGCAGTTTTCTACTTTTAGAATGAAATGTGAATATGAATGAGATGTTGTGGAAACAAGAATGCCAAAAAAGGTAAAATGCATTTTATTTAAAGCAATTGAATGAACCATCCAAAATATTTGTCTCAGCTAGCAGAAATATTCTGACACTGTTGCTTCAACATTGTAACAACATAAAGGCATGTCACAGCAATGTTACAACAAGATATACGTAATAGTATATGTCAGCTGGGTGTTTTTTATCCATGAATAGAAAAACATAGCTAGAGAAAACTAAAAAAAGCTCCCTTTTATATCTTTGGTAAAATATATTATTTTTTTTCTTCAGTGTATGTTTTTCATCACAATAACAGTATTACCAAGGCAGCTATATGATGAACGAAAGATTTATTTTTAACTAAACTTGTATTGTTCCACTATGTATCTAACAGGACAAAGACTTAGATTAGACTCTTTGTATAGGCAAAAGTGAGAAGCCAGATAGAGAAAAATGAGGCATCGTTAAACACAAACAGCAATACTTGTAGCAGTTTTACCCTTGGACCATTTCAAGAAATGAAATTAGTCTTCACAGTACAAACAGTGCAGGGGAAACACCAAATAATTTAACCTGTTTGTCTGCTGAGGAAAAAAATAGATATTTATATAATAAGCCACAAACCAAACCACCTCAGATCAAACCATGAAATATAAATAAAAACTGAGTAAAATATAGCAAAGATGGGAAAAATGTTGAATCTAACAAACAGGATCACGTCACTCCATAGTGATTTTTCAGCATAGAACAAATGGTCACTATCATGTATACCTATGAAATGTGTTCTATGAATATTTGCCCAGTTTCTGTAATATAGATATTCTTCAAAAAATTACCACATACTCTGGGCACTTTGCTGTCTCAATGGCCACAAGTAATATTAAATAAGACTCAACTGCAAAATGACGAGCGTAAGCCATGCTTCAAACAAGCTGCAGCATGTCTTTTACTTTCAGAGGGCAAACCTTCAGGAATTTCTGAATGAATTAAAAGATATTAAATTGAGATATTATGTATTATGAATACAAATAATTATGGATTAAGTGGATTTTGAAAAAATATATATAAGATGCAAAATATTTATTCCTTGCGTGTCTTAATAAATTGGTATAATAAAGTTAAATAAGTAAACATTGCTGTCATATACAAAAACAAACTGTCACTTTTAAATGCTGTCAGCTATGACCTGGTAATTCGGTCTATATATGTTACATAGATAAGATAACTGCTGAGAACTACATTGTCTGTACTATTCCTTCTCACAGAAGAATCAATCAATAACAATTGAGTGAAGAATTGCCATGGAATGTCAAATTGGGGCTCAATAATCAATATTGTCAATTGGATTGTAACAAGGCAGTAACACTGACAATATAGTGCAAACTAGTGAGAACTGTGTTTCATTGGGGGAACTTAAAACTGGTGCAAATGCTCAGTAGAATAACATTAAGACAAAAATGGCAAAAATAAATATAAAAAACTTCTTTCAGTGTAAAAAAGTAATCAGGTTATTTATTTAACCATGAGTCTGGCAAAAAAGGCCTCAAAAAGTCTGCCAAGTCCATGAAGTTGTACAAATTAAGTGCCTTTTTGCACCTAGCGGTCATTAAACCAGAGACTCCATGCTTTCCGCAGGGTCTGATTCATCAACAATCACCACAGTGCCGTTTCTGTCCATGGACAGGGGAGCCATCCCGTTTCCATGGGTGCTGACCAAGCTGAGCACAGCCTTGTAAAGGTACTGGTACTGCTCCTGAAACGGGGTAAAAACAAGGTTAAAGTGTAACCAAACAATAAAGCTATGATCTCATTAGTAACACTACTTCCTTTTTTATTTTAGCAAAAAATACTAATACATGGTGTACTACTACATAATAAGCAAGTAAACTTAAACATGCAATTAATTAATACATTTAATTTTAGACGACATATCTTTTCCTCTCCTTTCAATAACAATTAGACACAATATTGCAGAATTGAGGTGAACTGAACTGCTACTGCTATGAAAGCTACTGGCTATTTTCATCAACATAATAACATTAACTACACTTCTATAAAATTGTGTTTAAATATGAATAGAAACACTTAGAGGACACGCTTCACTCACAATGTCTGTGAAAACTCCAGGTCGCATGAGGTTGATCATTTTAGCCACCTGGTAGACATCAACAGCACTCTCATTCTCCATCTGCTGTGATAAAGTGGTGAGGGCACACAGCATTCCAGCTGAAACTGCCCCAAATCTGCACAGAGCATAAATAATATCAGGTCAGCTACCTTGAGGTGCCACTAGGGGGAGCAAGACACTGATGTCTAAAATCTTCATACTCAGATGAATATGTTCCAATGTCTTCTCTGATAGAAATTCCGGGACAAAAGGATAACATAAGCCAGTTATGTTTTGCCCTTGAAGAAACTCCCCATCAGAACTGGAAGATGACATAACACAAACTGGGACTCAGTCCCCGGTTGGGGGTGTAGTTGGAAATCTAAGCTCACAAAGAAACCTAAGCTTACAAAGAAACCTTTATCTTCACTAAGCCACTCAGGGAGCCCTTGAATAGCTTAATGTTGTAGTAGAAACCTTCCCCTCAAAAGCAAGCCGGCATTTGCAGAGTATAGAACTGAATGCAAGAAAGTAAGCAGTGAGCAGTGAGCATTATTTAACATCCAAAAGTACTTGTGGCTGTAAAATAGATTACACTCATTCAGTTTAAGACCCCAACATTGTTGCAGGAAGCAGGGATGGAACAGGTTAGCCACTCACTCATCATGCACTATGGTTGGTCCATCTCGAGCCATGGCCTCCTCTTTGATGACATTGATGAGCTCAAAAGTGCTGCTGATCGGGGCATCTGGATTGGGCCATTTAGGACACTGATAATGACGTACCTCCAGCACATAGTCATCCTGAAGGTAAGACAAATTGATGGCACAGAGTAATGAATATAATTTAGCGATACATTTTAGAGCACCAAATACAACAATTACTGTTTACTGAGCCTGTTGTGCAAATGAATCCACAGTGGTTGATATGAAAATGTCAGGGGGTGAAGGGAGAAAGAAGTACAGTCAGACCTCGGAGATTCGTGAGGTTAGGTTCCGGAACCCGCCACGAATGAAAAGGATTCGCCGATGTTTGCTAGTCACAAAAAATGGTAATATGTGCTTATTTCTATAGTTTAAACCCTAAATATAATAATAATAATAATAATCAATACTTTTATTGATCCCCGTGGGGAAATTGTCTTTACGCCTCCCTCAACTTGCTCTTTGTAGAGTAAACTGTCAGTGAAATATGACCCCAGTCATGCTCCCAAAACACTTTAATTTCATGTAAAAGTTAGCTTAATACATTACAAAAAAACAAATGTTTGATGTAAAAATAGAGTACAGTATCGCCTAACGGATATTTGTCACACTAGCACATTTACCGTACAGTATACTAATGTTACCCCTACTAATTCATAGAACATGGCATTGGCTGCCGTTTTCTTTTCCATTCACAGTAAGGTAAAATGAGTAAATGAATGGGGCTGTAAACTTATTGACAGAAGTCACATACGTAACCAAGGTACAATTCAATAAAATGCGTAAAGGAAACGTGTACATGTAATTTACGTGGATCTGTGATTCGCGAATCACGAAGCGCGAATGCATGAGGGCTGACTGTACATTGGCTATAGAAACAATGTCATCATCAAATGGGACAGGATAACATACATTAACACATGGTGATTAAATGGCCTGTTCAAAAAGAACCCCGCTTACTGTCACATGGTAATCGGTACTGGCTAAGTGGGAGGAAAAGTGAACTTTGGAGAAGTACAAGGTCATTCTTAGGTGTACCTGCGTAGCTTCCAGGATGAAGTCATGGATGATGATCTGCTCTTCATTGGAGAGGCACAGTCGGTCCTTGCTGATGAGCGTGACGGTGAAAGCCTCGCAGTTCATGGCCTCCTCTCTGCTCGGCCAGTACACAAACTCGTCCTCAGCCTAAGTGGATCCAGCAGTGCCATGTGAGAGAAAACTTTTTCAGAACTCAATACTCCAGTGCACTTGGCTCGCAGGCTGAAAAATCAATCACTCCGGCAAGAAAACTAACTCTGATGTGGAGTGTCAGAAAAAGAACATGAATGCAAGTCACTCTTTCTCGCAGTCAATTTGCAATAGACAATAGCTGGAAATAGAAGAATTTCTTAGAAACAGGGTGAGACTGAGAGGAAGCACTCAAACAGTCGGAGAAACTCTTTCTTGAAACTTGAGCAGCTAAAATGATTACTGCAACGCTGGCATTGTTCTCACCAAACCCTGGTTGTCAGGGAGCATAGCAATGATCTGTGCATTGTGGTCCCAGATCATCCTCCAGAAGTCCTTTGTCGTGTGGGGCAAGGGATGTTGGGTGATGATAAACTCGTTACTTCTGTAGTAGCCCTGAAATGGGTTAGATGATGCATTTTTCATAGATGTGCTACAAACTTGTACCTTATCTACTTGTACTGGCAGCAAGTGTATGCAGGTTTTATGTCATAATTAATTAGAGGCTTGATTGAATTATTAATAATGTGACATACAAATTACTTCAGGATATAACCATTTGTACAAATGTTTTTTTGCAAAAATGTAAAAATAATTCACTAAAAAGCACTGTGATATCTTATGAATTAACATATAGTAGAAACTGCATATAGTGATCATGTCCATCTGGGTGAAATTGATCATTATAACCTTTTTTTTTTCTTTCTTTATGTGTCAGACAGATTTCCATCCAATTGACATTTGTGTATTTATTGCATGAATATAAGATAATAGAACAGACAGCCTCACTCTTTGATGAATTTTATTGATTCCTTCAAAATACAGTATAGCTGTTTAAGATCCTTTTTAAAACACAGATTACAGCACTGTACAAATTAAATCACTGAACAGTATAATTCAAATATGCTATAATGCAGTACTGTATATAAAATACAGCTTATTGTAGTTTCACTGCTGCATCTTGTTGGCTCATTTTTGGCAGTTTATCATGAGCTTTGATGAGTCTATATATATATATATATTTTTTATTTTTTTTTGATAGACATTGAGAGAAAATTATTTTTTTCCCCGTCATGTTTTCTGCGCACACAGCAGGTAGCTAGCCAGAAGCAGATGGGTTGCCGGCAGAAAACTAAAAAACAATAAATTTACCGTAGTTTAATTTTTCCATATGTTGTTATGTCTAAAAACCCCAAAGTGAACATTGGACTACTTGATTATTGTATGCAAATTATTTAAACAGTATTTGCATTCTGTCCCAAGGTTTTTGATCCATATAAGCAGTCAATTGCTACAGTATAACCGTGATCACTATAAGCAGTTTCCACTGTATTGTGTTGTTCCACTAAAGCTAACATTCTGCTCCTTGGAAGTTACTACATATAATAATCCAAAACTTCAGCATCTATCAATTTTTTTTAATTTCATGAATAACACTGCATGCTATTTTTAACAAGGTTTCAAAGGATACGTGTCAAAATAAAATATCATGGTGATAAACATTCTGATAAAAAATGACCCTCAGTGACACATAGCCCTTACTAAAAAGGTAACCATTTTATGACTTATAAACAGAAAATTATTTATCATGCCATTTTCTGCTGAAGTGTATCAGTGCTCTGAGTCTACCTGTATTAGTCAAACTGAATGAATTATAAAGCATTTTACTGTGCCATGTCTTGGTTTATAGGGCTTTAAGTAAGACATTCTTTAGGGCCACAGATGAATAATGGTGCCTTAAACACAGTCCATCCAGGATATCGGACATAGCTGAAGGACGGCCATACCATTATGTAGGAGGCATTGATGTAATCACTGCCTTTCATCCCAGGAACTGGCACCAGACCCACCCGTGCTCGTTCAGCTGGTTGGGAGGGGTTGGGGGGAAACGGCTTCATTCAGCATCATTTACAGCATTATTTTAAATCATGCAAACGTCCATGTTGGTATTGTTCTACCTTAGGTATGGCAGACATATTACAGTCAGTCCAGCTACGACGTGTGATACCACACTGTGAATCAGTTTTAACATGACTGATATATTAGTAGCTAAGTCCAGAACAACATGAAATTTGTATTTGCACAATTTTCAGTTGGAGAGATAAGCACTACACGAAGTACAACACGATATGGTCTTGGTAAGAAACACTACGTGCATGCAAAAACAGCTAAGTGAACCATAGTGATGTCCAATTTGTGAACAAATAATTCTTTTGAGCCAGTTTTTTTCAGTGAATGGTTGAACCGGTTTTCAGATTTGATAGAATCACCCACGCAATCCAGGCATTGCACAGGTCAAAGTCTTAAATTCTAGAAGTCTAAAAAATATTTGACAAATTATATAAAAACACACAGCAACCTTTTTAATTCACTTTGCTTTTGGTAGACTGTCAATAGCCATGTTGCCTTCTGTGCCTCCTCACATACCATAACTGTTGTATTTGTGCTGTGTGCCTGCCCAGCCCCATGGCGACTGGTTCACTACTCCCGACGCTCGACGTTTGGTTGAAGCAGTTACTAGGAAATTCTTTTGAGACCCATAAGACCCTTAGAAGGTGTTTATGATATAATTTAATAAAGTAATATTATATGTTATTTAAAATGCATAACGTTGTCGGGAAGAGATGGCTACGTATAGCGGAGCCCAGTAACAGTGCAGGGCATGCTGGGAAAATGCGTAAATAGCACATAGTATTGTTTGTGTAATTATAAAAACTTATTTTCAATTGTCATGTGAGCCCTTGCCTGTGTCATGCATGAACCCTGTGCGAGCCTCACATGTCTTTAGCTGTGGTCTAAACTACCCACCATGTGTGCCTGGTCTGTCCAGCCTCCCTGCATTTCCACGTTACATTTGTGCAGCAGTTGTTTGGTGTCTCTGTTAGTCCATTTAAGGATTAATAAAAAAGTGTTCTTTACCATTTAAGCAATTCTCCTTGTTTCTTGCCAGACATTACACTATAATAACATTATTGGCCACTGGTATTGCTGTTTTTGTTATGAAATTTATTTTGTTTGGCATAAGTTAAGTTTTGGAGCTGCATTCTCTTTGCTCTATTTTTCCATTGAATGTGTGTATTTTTGTAAGCAATTTTTGTGAAAGATATTTCAGGAATGCGTTAGTCGCGTTTTAGCAGCATTGACTGTAATACTAAAGCTTTAGTGATACAAGAACCATAAATGGATAAATGCAAACTATGGGAATTAAGCAAAGGAGGGTGGCTGATACCTACAGGGCACCACAGAGGAGTTGCGGTTCTTCTCCTTGTTGCAATCCTTCTGTGCACTGAAGCAGTCCATGTAGCGAGAATTGCCTTGCGTCACCAGCTGTGACAGTGACAAAGAGAGCGGTGCCACGTGAATAAGCTGTGACAAGCTACGCCCACGTGACACCTGTATGGCGGCCGGGCACTTTGACGCAGACTCCTCCCTCATGCTGTTCACTTTTTCAGGGCCGGTTTGGGAAACGTGCTTCTCAGCACAGCTAATCTATGTCAAATGTTTTGACAGCTAGAGCTTCAGGATCTTGAAGGCTAAAGCAAATCAAGTGAATGGGCATTAACGTCTATTTAAGAAGCAAAACTCTGACGAATTCCCGAGGGCATTTCCACACTGAAAGTGAAAATCAATTAGGTCTTTAAGGAGTGCAAAGGATGGTGTGTGCTGTTAGTTTTAATCATATAATTCATGGTATGCTCATGCAGAAATGATCCTTTCTGTGCAGCAGGAGATGGGGGGAGTCAATATATAACATCTAAGATCAAATGCCTGACATTTGAAAGTGCTTCCTTTGAGCTGAAATGGTATAATTTCAGTATAATAAAGACATTTTACATGGACCTATGCTAGCTAGCCTTGTATTGTGTGTTTTCCCTTAATAGCTAGAAATTTAATATTTGTGGTTTTGGTGATTGGCCAGGTCAAACCTTAGTTAGAGATGCAGTTTAATTACATGTCCTGGATTGCTCAGCCTGTGGCTGAAAGAGGAGGCCGAGATGAGGAGCTCTCCATACGTGCATTCCCTGCATCCCAGGAGAGGGAAGGATAGACTCTTAGTGAGGAAAGGGATTCAATTAAAATCCTGTATTGAAAAAGCACCGAAGCGACAGCGGGAGGATTTTGCCTGCAGCAGCTGCTGGATCACAGAGACTTAAGCGCAGGAATTAATGGTCAATTAAGGGTGCCTTCAAAACGGACATTTTCTGATCAGCGCATGGCAAAGTTGGGAAGCGGGGAACTTTACGGTGGAGCCAGACGGAAGCCAAGGCATGTGCCTCCTGCTTGTTCTGGTTTTCTCATTTTATTATTTTCACACTGATATCCAGGGTGTCCAGCTGAAGCAGAACCCATTCTGTCATTGCGCCATATTAACACTGACATTCGTGATAAGTTAAATAGACAGGCTGAACAAGTGGAGAAGGAATGTGACCAGTCCCCCCCCCTCCATGAAGGCCCCTACCTTAAACTGCTTCTCCAGCCGAGTCCTGCCAGTCAAGCCCGGCGTCAGGATGCTGTTGACGTAGCTGTGGAGCTGACAGACTGGCACTTCTGTCTCTTTGCCCAGAACGGCTTCCAGCAAGACGTCGTGGATGAAGACGTACTGCTCCTATACAGGAGAGGCCGTGGAGAATCAGCAGCGGGCTGCAGGAAACCTCTGACCTGCCAGGCTGCTTCTATCCATTACAGAAGCAGTGGGAGCTTGAGGAATCTCATTTAGCAAACTTTAGTTAGTGTTTATGCAAAGAAAGAAGCGATACTAAATATCAGCGTCATTTATCAAGAAGAGAGCCTGGGGATCACTTGAAGCAAGAGCATGTAATGGCTTTGGAAATGCATATTTCTGCCTTTCAGAAATGGAGACGTGGAACAGTTTTAAAAAATAATACAAGGCACAGGGATCCTATTATTATGGGGTAATGAAATAATTTTAAAATGAAACTTTCATTCTCTATAAAATGCATGCTGACAGGCACACAGATGCAGGTAACTAAAGACGAACACGCGCCTATTTTAAGAAAGATGATGAAGTGAGCTTTATCCACATACAGCTGTACAGTGGCATAAAATTATATCCCCCCCAGCAGCACGGTGCAACATACAAACAGCACGTGACAAGGGGAGGTTTTCACAGAACTCAGAGCAGGTGTCCACCTACTGTGGATGTGCCATGGTGCGGGCAGCTGTTGTGACGTCATTTTTGTCACAGAGGTCAGGCACGAAGGACTCATTTGAGGGCTGCTTGACTTTCATGTACCATTTGAAAATTGGAATAATGTGGACGGTTCATCCAGTGACAAAAACGCGTCACGATCATTCGTTGGCCAGGCAAAAAGCACCAGCAAGCCAGAAAAGAGCTGGACCAAAGATTGCACATAAATACCTTTTGTACACTATAATCAGACTGAAAAGAAACAAGGCTAGCGGATTCGAAAAATGGCTGGCTGAGGAGGTCCAGCAATACTGACATTTCTATGTTTCCTCACTATTGAAATATAAAGATTCCCAGATGGCTTTTAGCTAAAATAAAATATGTTCATAAATGCAAAGCCGCATATCAGTCTCCTTGCATAGTGTAGGTGGATAACGTGCGGTTTTAGAAAAATACTTATTTTTAGTATAATATCCATATGACTTATGCACAGCTTTGCCCTACAGTGCTACCCTACAGTGCCACCCCCAGCACTGGCATCAAAGTACGCAGTGGCCAGCTGCAGTGGTACAAGACGTATGGAT
This sequence comes from Gnathonemus echidnorhynchus, assembly GCA_026776725.1. Lineage (NCBI taxonomy): Eukaryota > Metazoa > Chordata > Actinopteri > Osteoglossiformes > Mormyridae > Gnathonemus > Gnathonemus echidnorhynchus. The sequence continues at coordinate 25,051,074 of JAODJU010000108.1, forward strand.
GTCCAGGAAGGAATGTGCCTGCAGGAGGTGGAAACCAACCTTCAGAGGGCCAAACACAGGGCACTGCGACATAGGGGGTTTGGACACAAGCATAGGCGTAGGTGAGAGTGCAAGATGGGGGGGACACAATTTAATAATTTAAATGCGACAGTCTGTTTATTAGGGGGAAGGATGAAGCCATATTATGCCCCTGGACACAAGGGTTTATATATATATATATAGTGAAATGTGTATGTAAACAATAAATACAGCACCTCTGTCTGGACCAAGTAGTTGCGTTGCATGCGGATGTGTTTGAGGAATCCGAGAATATTGACTGTGCCTTTATCCTTTATCTGCTTCAGCATGCTGTCAATCACGATATATGTCCCTGTTCGGCCCACTCCAGCACTAGAAGAGAAACAGAGAACCTCACAGACAGCAAAAGGCAGGAGATATTTCACAATGCATGCATGCATTTTCGATGTAGTATCCCTTAATACAAACAGAAAGCATCCTGATTACATAACTAAAACAGTGGAAGTAATACACGCAAGACCCAAATGTGACACCAGCAGTGTCAGCCCAAAATAAGTAGCCTATTTAATGGTGTGGAGGAATAAATTTCAAGTCTGAAAGAAATGTTTGCCCTTTAGGGCACTGTAGCTGCACTGGCAGCAGAGGAATGCCATCATTCATCTCCCAGCATGCCTCTAATGGTGCTCTCTGGCTCCCAAAGAGCCTCCTACCTGCAGTGTACCACCACTGGGCCCTGCTCTGCCTTCTGTGCTGCTGAGGACCTGCTGATGAAGGTGAGCACTGGCAGGGCGTACTCCGGCACCCCCATGTCAGGCCACTGCGTGTAGTGGTACTGCATCACAATGCGTTCATTCTCTCTCCCCTTCGCTGGTCCCTTCTGGCCCTGAGATGAAATTGCATTTTTTTTCTCCAAACAACAGAAAACAGAAACTCTATCTAAAAGGTGAATTATGGTGCGTTGTGTCCGCAAAACCTCGAAACTAACCTCAACAGTGGTTATTATTTAACAGGTAAAGACATATTGCTTCAGAAACAGTCTAAAAAAATTTCTGAGAGAAGGAGCTGGTGGATTTAACACTGGCTGCCAGGTGTGGGTGGCAATTTTTCACTGATCAAGAGGCAGTTTGAACCCGGGAGGTATCAGGACACTGTTGCTGTTGGAACTGGTCTCAGCTGTACCACACTGGCACAGCATACCTTTCTAAATAAGCAGGTTAAAATTTCAACCAAAATTAAACTGCACAAATGACATATAAACTGGGCATGTGAACTTAAAGCGCAAGGTGGAGCCCTAGAAAAGGTTGACACACACACACACTCACTCACACACACGCACACGCACCTTCTTAGCTTTCGTGTTTCTCAGGAGGAACTGTCGCACTGTATAGCAGGCGTGCACATTAGTGCTCTTCAGTGTGACCACAATGTTCCCATACTCCTCGCTGTTCTCCATGGGCCAGTACTGATCACATTTCCTCTGAAAGGCAGTCGAAGAGCATAACAATAGTTATCAACACTGCAATGTCTCATCGGCCAGTCAGCTCTGTAACGTACCTGGCAATCTCAGCGGACCTCGACCCCCACAGCACCGTTCAGTCATTTTATAACCATGAGCACGAAGCTGAGAAAAAGCAGCTTCTCAAAATACAGGGATCACAGCCGCATCTGGGCCTCAGGATATTCTGCATTTAAGGAAATGGGCCACTTACTCTTCCCTTCTCAACAAGGTTTGTGATCATGACGATGATGCCTGTATTTTGTTCCCATATCATCCTCCAAAAGTCTTCAAAGGTGGACTTTAATGGACCCTGAGCAGCAATGTAGGCCTTAGTCTTATTGTAGCCCTGGGGATAATACAGATGGTACAGATTCATTTATATGGTCCAACATTGCAAAGCATAGAAGATGCATGAATTTAATAAATCCTACAGTAACTTACATCCACATAGTTGGCATTGATATAGTCGCTGTGTTTGGCGTCCTTCCCTGCTAGGGGGCGGAGCTTCACCCTGCTATGATCATCTGCGTCAAAATCAGGGAGCACAGAAGAAAGCAACATGTTTCACCCAGTGGGAAAAAAGCACAGACAGCCTTCAGAAGGATGCCTATGTGAAACTCCTGTGGATGCGAGAATGATTTTTTTCCCAAGTCTATGAAGCGGGCGCCAGCCCACTTACAGGCAATGATGTTGATGTATCTGTTCTTGTGCTTGTTGTCGGGGCGGTTGGAATGCTCCGCTGTAATCTTCATGTCAGATGTGCAGTGCTGGACCACCTAGGAGAAGCAGAGGAGAGAAATGGCAGGTACACAAAATCCTGCTGATACACTCCTCAACCCTCTAGCACAAAGCAATGAGCAGAGCAGGACATGACCCTCTGGCTAATTCTCACAGCTCTCTAATGCCAACCACAGTCAATATGGATATAAAAAACAGCAACTAAAAACATTCAGACCAATTTGGACAGCTGGAGACTGCCCATTAATGTCTTTGGTGTGTACATTATTGTAGATTTAATGCAAAAAAAAAGGTTTGCTGGGAAATGCACACTGGCACAGTACACACTGAGGCGCACTGACTGGACGGAAGTGAGGAGACCCAGGGTTCTGTTGCAAGCCCATCTGCTTTTACTCCGCCCTGTGCACTGATACTTGCTTTGTCCCTGGCAATTCACACATCATGCAGCAGGCAGCTGTCTGCTTTCTGGAGACAGATGCCGTTTACAGACCCTATGAGTTCATTACACACTGCATAGAAAATCTCAGAATCATCTGCTTCAATATGTTCAATATGCCTCTTCTTTAGTGAACTTTGCGTAATGTTTACTGATCGCTGCAGTGAATTTATTGCACATTTCCAGGCTGCTGTATTAAATATTATAGATGTTGCTTAAGGATTTTAATAAAGAAACATTGTTATACTTATACTTACACATAAGACGACACACACATGATAAATAACAAGTGTTGAGCTGGAAAGAGCAGTGCGGGGGTGGGGGGGGTCACAGATACATGACCCATGTATAAAATGAACTTCCAAACAGCTGCCAATGCAAATTTGGTATTATTCACCACTGTCCACTAAGCCTCAGGACCAGTTATGCTCAGCAGAAAGCCTGCTACACTCAGTTATACCCAGGAAACACATCTTCTGCATCCACCAGCTCTGCTGGCTAATCAGGCGCTTTGCCATCTGATGGACAAGCCATCAGAAGTGTCTTCTGTCTATTCTGAATCACACAATTAACCTGACTACTGCAGATTGCTGCTGAGTCCTGCCATTTACTGTAAGTGTGGTGAGAAGAACTGAAGGGGACGTATATCCCACAAAGAACTGGTAAATCGAGCAAATAAAAATATGTCATAATATTTGAGGAATCTACAATGCAGTGACTCATATGGCAGAGACCTGGACTTGTAATAACAGCCATTAGTGTCATAGCCCACAAGGCCAGATGCATCCTGCCCATATCTATAAAAACCTAATGCTATGCCATAAACAATAGCAGAGCACAAAGACTAAGCTAGGGGATGATCAATTTCTGTTTGATCACAGCAGAGACGCAGCTGTGATCAATGGAATTGCCCACAGGACTCATAAATAATTTATATATTTTTTTGCTTCACGTTGGATGACCCCAATTACAGCCGAGCTCTCTAGAGGTAAATATTTGTCATGCGCATGAACCTGCCTGATGTGACTCAACATTCAGGCCAAAGCAACCAGCCAGGAGAGGAGCCTAAATGAGTAACGTAATAGCCTGCTTCCATAGCCATCTGCTCCCACCATTAGCGAAAACACACACATGCACACGTGTGTGCAGACAGTGACGGGCAGATTTAGCACATGCTGGCTACCCATCCGTCTGACTCCTTGATCTGGGTCTAAGCAGCAGAGGAATCAAGAGCCAAAGCCATTCGCGTGGGGGTAATAAATACACTCCCCAGTCTACCAGGTGAAGTCTGTTAATGCATCCAGATTCACTGTCAATATCCCGATCAATCGAGAGGTAAACCAGGATCAAATGCTCACCTCAAACTCTTCTGAGAAGCCATGTTGATTATTTGAGTACAGCTCCATGACATGCTTCAGGAACTGCTTAACCGGAATGGCATCCATGTCATCTGGAATAAAGACGTCACCAGATCAAGTGAAGCTTAAAATGCGCTTAAAATGCGCTTAAAATGCACTTAAAATGCGTCTAATGACCAAGAAGCAAACGCTGTGGCCTGATGATGTTTTCATTCTTATTTATTTATTTGTAAAATATTTCACTAAGACAAATATACAAACACACTTTTCATATCTCACACATTGGTGAGGTAATCCTCATAAATGATTCAGGCCAGTCCATGAATAGTTTTAAAATTAATTTTAATTTTATTTTTATAACCATATGCGTTGAAGAAAAGAAACATTATTATGGCTTAAATGAGACTGAAATCTTGGCTCTTAGTAAAAAGAGAAGCAGATTGGCATCTTTCAAGAATTCATAATGATGTCTATACTCTGATTGTAGATGAGTTCCAACCCAGCATTAAACCACAACCTTGGAGACTGTCTGCGCTATTGTACTGTATTTCTTTTAGTGGAGCATATCAGAGAGGTTACATGTGACATGCTAGATATTAGATGCCATTTTAACCACTGCACTGTTCACATCATTATTGTAAAGAGCTCGGTTGCCATTTAATGCTATTTCTTGTAACCATACTCCGTAAACACAGTATTAGCAACCACATTAATATTTACATTTGGCCCAGAATGAAAAGGTTTAGGTGTGACCACAGCATTGAGAAGATCCAGGTCCACAGAGACCTTTACTGGAAGATTAGGGAAGACAATTATCTGATCTGCACCATCAGCAGCTCCGTTGCTGTTGGATAAGGTGGCCAAGATTAATTGTGTTCATTGTCTCACAGCCCTACAGGCCTGTAGGTCCCCATCCTACACGGTAATACAGAATGAAATGAAAACATATACAGACATGGAGGGCACACTCAAAAAGGCACATAAAACACACACACGCACACACACATATGGACAAATAATAATGCTTTTATGTCTGCATGGATACATGTTTACATTAAAGCATATAGCTGTGTAGAATGCACACATGTGTATCCATAATCAAGCACAAACGTACACATATACAAGGCTACACGTGAACAGATACACGCTCACACATACACACAAACACAAATAAGCAAGCATATACGTATTTCTTGATTTCACAATATAAATCCAGTTAGAAACAAACACTGAAAGATACCTATAGATGGCCAAACGTACACAAACAAACAGATTTGAATATATTGCATCACCATATGTGACTGCTTGCTGTGTCAGTCAGGTACCCTGAGACCTCCACACAAAGATGGACAGGCAAAGCTTCTTCTCATATCACCTCCGCACTGCTTCATGCACCAGCCAAATTCACATTCCTTAACTGTCTTAAACATCCCCCTTAAAAAGTGTGTCATCTTCAGAACCAGGGGAACACAGTTGGTCTCAAAAAAACCATAAAAGTGAATAATTTGAACAACAAATGGATTAATTTTTAAACAGCTAAAGATTGTGTGAAATCATAATTTCTTGGTAAAGAAATTATAATACCTTGAAAAGCCAATTCCAAAGTAACAAGGCAAAACAAAATATAATTGGATTCAAAACACACATCCTGCACAAGGCTGACAAAGAATTTCGTTCAACCGATATTTGTCTCTGATTAAATTATATACTGATAGTTACACTTCAAATTAAAATTCAACAGTTCATCAGAGGAGATAGTACATAACTGTATAATTTCTGTTTGGTGTCTCCAAACCAGTTATCATGAGAAAACAAGACCAAATTAACAACACATAAAAATAATAGATAAGCACATGTGGGAGGGCCAACGGTCTGTAATATTACACTGGGGAAATAGCAATGGACAGGAGGCTAATTTAAAATAAGATGACAATTTGAGCTGATGATAAGATCTTATTGGGTGACTGACAGCTTTTTTTTTTTTTTTAAATCAAACCGATCCGCTGAGATTTACCAACAAGGGACGAGTATGAAATAGAAATTAATTACTGCTGGTCAGTTTCCCATAATCCTACGAGCCGTACGTCCTTTACACTCGCTGCTGCTTTCTTAATGAGTGTGAGTATGCCAGTGTTGAGGGTCTGGACAATCTTGGAGGGACGGCCAGTTCTTCAGAATAGCCTACACATGAACCTTCTGCAGAAATGAACTGCCAAGTGTTAACCCAAAGCGCACACACTCCCTAACAGGAAGTATATCATCCCATATGTGTCCTTAAATATCAAAGGTCAATACCAAAGTCACAATGAAGGTGCCCATTAATCCTACAGAGTGATAATGGAGAGTAAAGTACGTTAGTGTGGTTTGAGACCATACCCCATTAAGCACAAGTGGAGAGACACAATTCATTGTTTTCATAGTGGCACTCCATCCAGAACCCCTCAGTTATTAGAATCAAATTGGGGAATGACTTGTGAGCCAATACATTCCTGCATATGGAGAACCATAAAATGATTATTGTTATGTGCATTTGCACAATATGGTATCATAATAATTTTCCTATTGACTCGATACAAAAGGTAGTCAATTATTTTCAAGGGTAATGCAAAGAGCAATAAAACCTAACCAGATGGAGGATCAATAACAGCAGCATTCTTCTTCAACTAAAGCATCTCCCAGCCATAAAACAGACAGTCACCAACACATCCTGTTGTCTAGAGATTGTAAATTTCTTCTTATTGACTGCCTGACAGCAGCTTTGAGGTTCATGAAAAACGGTCAAGAACTGAGGAACTTGGAGTGCAGAATCTAATTATGATAAAATTACAGACAATTCATCCATCTCCCAACTACTTATCCAGGATAGGGTCATCTGGAACCTGTCCCAGGCAGCATAGGGCACAAGGCAAGAGTGCACCTTGGACTGGATGCCAAACCGGAGCACATACACATGCATGCAGTTTAGAGATACACACTAATTCAGCAGCATGTCTTAGGCCTGCAGGGATAATCGGGAGTATCTAGAGGAAACTTATTAGGAGATGGTACTACCAACGAGACAGCCCCCACCGCCCCTGCCACTCCTAGAGATGAATCATTACAATTGTTTGCATTTAAAATCTTATGTATGAACCTCAATTTATTATTTTTTGTTGAAAAAATGTGTTGGAAAAAATGGTGGATGCCGATTTGTGTGAATTTGTCATATTGACTGAAGCAAATTAAACCAGATGACCTAGACACATGCTAACAACAGTCTAGGGAATGTTCTCCTGGTCGATAAGACATTTGCCACATGAAGTGAAGCCATAGTGAAGCTTGTATAATGAATCAGGAAAGTCTGGCATAAGAAAATATCATTTCATGTTCTCAAGTGAAAACATTTACTCAAGAATTTGAACTTACGTACAATTGAAGAAGTAACAGCAGAAAACACTTATAAGGCCAGGGAGAGAAGTTTATGAAAATGAAAGGTGAGAACAGCTGACCTGGGATGGTGATAACAGGGGTGCTTTCATGGACCACCACACGAGGGGAGCTGCAATCTTCCACGTAGAAGTGAGCCGTCTGGAAGAACCTCCTAGGGATCAAGAAAGGGGAGAAACCCCAGGAAGTGTGTTAATAACAAATCACCACAATCAGAACTGCAAAGCTAACTACTCCTAGAATCGCAAAGAGTGTATCTCACTCTCAACTCATCCATACATCTGCACCACTCTCTCATCTCATACATAAGTCTGTACCACCCTCTCATCTCATCCAAAAGTCTGTCCCACTCTCTCATCTCATACAAAAGTCTGTATCACCTTCTCATCTCATACAAAAGTCTGTACCACTCTCTCATCTCATCCTTAATTCTGTATCACCCTCTGATCTCATACAAAAGTTTGTATCACCCTCTCATCTCATACAAAAGTCTGTACCACTCTCTCATCTCATACAAAAGTCTATATCAGGGTTTCTCAACCCAGTCCTCAGGGACCACCAGACGGTCCATGTTTTTGCTCTCTCCCAATTCCCTGGCAATT
>JAODJU010000108.1:25081342-25101407 GCA_026776725.1 Gnathonemus echidnorhynchus
AACCCCGTTTTTCGACCTACTTACTGGACTCTCTCGCCTGCTTGCCTGATCGCTTGCCCGCGCAACGTGACAGTCAGTATATGACATTCCGTATTTGCCAAACCAGATTGAAACTGAAAAAAAAGTATTATTTTTCAAAGCCCAAACAAAACTGAATCGAACTAAAAAGAAATATCGTTTAAATTATACTAATTATATTGCCCAAATACCTGGCCATGTGAGTACACAGTTTGGGGTGTGGGTTGTATCTGGCACTATATGCTGTGTTTGAACCCGGGCTAATTAAGTTTTTTTCTTTTACTCTGCCTGTATTTTCCCATTATAAAAAGGATCAAATTAAAGGTTAAAGGCATCAGGAGTAATTGACACATGGCTGAAACTTAAAATTTGACCTCCTGATCTAGGGAACAAAATAGTCTAAATAAGCGGTAAAAATCGAATACCAATTAGACTATTGGTGTCAAGCTGCATGCTGTTCTGCATATTGCAGAAACAAACACCAGCACCACTGAAATAAGACCTCTGCAGCTCTGGTAACAATGCAGCTGAGTGACGAGCTCATCACAAAGAGCTCTGGCAGTTTCAAAACGCCCTGTTGTTTGGCCACAGTGCCACATCAAGTGGCAGGTTTTTGGTAAGAATAGGGTAGTACTTAGGTTTGCATGAAAACCAAATATTTCGCATTAGACTTCCTCCCCACACTCCTCGCCCTGCAGAGAGCCCAGCGCATTGCGGTTACTGTCATTTTATTTAGAAAAATTGTTTGCTTGGCAGAAAGCAGGAGGAGTAAAGGTCAGAGTGCTGGGCAGTGACAGCGCTGGGGGGGCTCTGGTCAGGCAGCGCTGGGTCGGGGAATTATAGCTATGCGGTTAAAAGCAATCAGTGGGTCCAGGCTTACCTGACGTTGGGAGAGGAACACAGGCCGGCTGAAGATGATCCACTCCACCACCTTGCTGCATGGTGGGACAGTGAGAGAGCCAGTGTAGCGATAGTAACTCCGCAAGGAGGGAGGAAGCAGGTCTCTCAGAACAAATGGTTCAAGAAGGGTTTCTTTTTCTGGTGTGAAAAGACAAAAGGATGCTTGGTAAATGTGTGTAGGGCAGGAACACGTACACATCACAAATACAGACCGAAGTACACAACGCCAACTTTATCTTAAGTACTTGTTCATGGCATGAAACTTCAAACTCTGCATTCATGCAGTAAACAGGAAACCGGTAACCTAACAGCCCCTAAATGAAGTGGGCCTAAGTGGATCGGTCAAGTACTACATGCCGTGGACAAGGTAAATCCGGAATATTTCGCACTTAGCAGAGGCTTTTACTCATAACGACCTGGCTGCAGAAGCTAGTTCAATATGCCATTTCATTCTTTTAAACATTACTGATCCTCTCTGAATCGGACCACATCTAGGCTATATTTTAACCACAGCAGTGCCTGCTGCACCTGCTACATTCATCTGAAAGAGATTCCAGAGAGGAGAGTGAGTAGAATCATATTAGTGTTTGGGGATATTCCCAGAAAAAAAAGTCTTCAAGATCAAACAAGTAAACAAAAAAGTAATAAAAACTGATACTTCTTCCAGAATTCTATTAGACCATACATTCTAAGCTTTTATTGCTTAAAGGTAATGTTTTGAAAGTGCTCTGAAGGAGAAAATTTACTGTAATTTAATTCAAGGAATCTCTGTCTTAAGTCAAATAGCATTACAGGTATTGCAATAAATTTACAGGGCATCCAAAATCCCCCGTACAGATATAAAGCTCTCTGTCAGTATTGCAGCCAACTCAAAGAAACCACAAACACGATCCTTGATTTAATAAATACTAGGGTATTGCATTTTGTGAAGAGAGTATTTCTTGCATATCAAATTCTGTATTCACCATACTGTGACCAAAGAGTAGAGTTTTTCATGAAGTCCATCCAAATAATTTAGAATTCCGATGGTGTAGCTGGATTAAGCAAATTAACTCTTGGCTTCCTTGTAACAGATGTCCCATATACTAAGCGATTTCACTGCATAGGATCATTCTGTCTGTCAGCTCGAACCCTGTCACAGGATAATCAAAACAGTGCTACAAGCATGAGTAGAGTGACACTCATCCTGCGCTTTGGTCACTGCATGGCTGGTCTTCATCAGACATAAGGGGAACAAGTCTGCCTATCACCCCTTGGCAGGTCAAATGTAAAATTTCTCCAGACACTCCTGGTCTACAGCATCTGGCCTCACAGTAAAATAGTTATCGTCACCTGCTGTTTACCCAGGTTCCTTTGTATGTCTCCGTCCCATGAAAGCAATCATTCCCCATGGCAATAAAGCCAAACCAAAAAATGAAAAAACACTAAGGGCAACTGCTCCTTCTGTTTAGGGCCACTAAAAGGTGCTGGGGGCACTGTTTAAAGAAACAGTTTAGAAATATGAACAACCTCATCCATCTGAAGCAGTATTTGAGAGAGAAAAACATAAATATCTTAACAGAAATCATTGGGAGGCAGGTACATAGTTAATATTACGCAACTTAGCTGTGAAACTGCATTTGCTTCATATGTAATAAATAACTGTCATTATAAATGTTTTAACTTTAAAATGACTTAATTTTGAATTTGAAAATGCAGGAAATATTTGTTAAAAGACAAATACATTTGCTATTGTTAGCACTTACCGTATCAATAAAGTTTTGGCTGTGTGTATATATTTGAAAAATTCCCTACAGCTTTGCACTGCCACTGGCATAGTTTCAAAATTCGTAATTTAACCTAGAAATTCAGTGTAAGGCATAAAAAAGTTTGAAATTTTAAAGCACATTGGAAACAAAATGGTTAAGCAGGTACTTTATTATTCCTGTAATGGGAATTGCGATGTTTCGATAGTTAATACAGTAAAGACAGAGAAGCCCCTCTCTTTGGACCGTACAGCAGTGTGAGGTGAGTTTTTTCAAGTCACACTTTCAGCTAGTCCAACTTTTAGTCAAACTAGGTCACTGGGTCAGGTAATGCTGGGAAAAGCTCAAGGGAGCAGGGGAACCAACCCAAGGGAGCAATAAGACGACATCTGCATAATGTGACGAGAGCACTGCCCTCGTCATTTAGCCTGGACATGGCTACACTTCCCTCTCACTGATGTCAATCCCATGATTGAAAGCGCTCGACCATATGTGGCTCTCTTGTGCTCTAATGACTACAATTACCATCTCATGTTGCACAAGGCCAGCGGTGCGGTTCTGCTTCCCGTTTCTGTCAAAGGAAAGTGAATCTGGCAACATGCATCATTCTACCAGAGCATTTTCCAGTGTGCCCAAGCTACTGTATTAATGAGTCACAAATATGGAGAAATCAGTGCTGCAATCAGCACTTGCGCATGTTCAGTGCATTCCCGAATACACAACTTAAACTACATAAAAACCTCTAAAAATTATTACGTTAAATATTATTATATAATGCAGCTGTCATTAATTAAACCATAATTATAAAACACTCCCTCAGTAAAGCTCAGACTGAATAAAGTATTACAGACATTGCTTAATTAGTCCAATGCAATATCCTTTTATGAATAGCGACGAAGGCATTCATTAATTTTCCAGACTTTAACTGTAAACTCAGACCCCACCATCACAGATGAAGCACCAGAATAAGAATGTGTGTTCATGCCAGGTGCAACACCACAGTTACTAATACTATAACTACTACCACAATAATAAATAATAATAATAACAACAACAACAATAATAATGATATAACCATATTTTTATGGAACAGTATGGACATTTTGTGGTATAGCACAATGTAGGAAAGGCGATGCATTAACATCAATATGAAAGTAGCTAATGGTTTGTGTAAGATTTACTCAAGAGCAAGTTTACCATCAAATCAGAGCACACAGTGTATGGCTGTGTGTAATGGATGTCCTGCATGAATTTCCCCATAGTCTACTCTCTTCTCTAATGGAGACACAGACATCTCAGACACCTCTAAATCTAAACATTTATTGGAGATGGAGACACTTCACTACAGACCAAATGCTTGCAGGGAAGTGATTTCCAAATGACTGATATTGAATGCAAAGCAGTTATAGATATGGGCTTGTGCAAAGAACACTGAAGCTTTGCAATTGATGTGGCACTGTGGAAAAGTACCATAGCAACATCGCTTTGGAAGATATCTACTGTATTCCGTCAAGTGGGAAAAGAGTAAAATTCTTAGCTTTATAATTTGCGAAGCTCACGTCTTCCTCCCTCCCTACTCACCCCCTTCATTTTTGCGAACTTGACATTCACGGTTTCAATTATTCGCGACTTGGCCGTGAACAATTATACAGGAACATTTTTAGAGTTGGCTGAAACATTGCAGAAACTAGCAGACGACACACAAGCCAAAAACAGTACTGAAAATGATTCAGATCACATAAAATCATAAAAGTATTAGAGATACATAATATTTCTTAGTGTAAGTACATACTATATCTTTAATATCAAAAATCCTGGGTATGCTGTACATCTTTGTCTGTTCCACCAGCCTCACTCACGTTTTAGTTGGCTTTGTGATCATAGAATCTTGTATCTCTCACAGTAACTATTGAACTTCTCAGTGCTGGTAATTTTGCATTTTTAATAATGAGTCCAAAACGTAGCACTCCCAGTGCATGCAGTACTGTGATTACTTTATACACACAGGGGCAAGATTTAGATGGATTGTGTTTTATATATTTGCAAAGCACACATCTTTCTCCCTCCCTAATTACTCCATTTTTGCGAACTTGACATTCACGGTTTCAATTATTTCAATATTTGTTTGTTTGTTGTTGTTGTTATATAAAAAGGTCTAGATAGGAAACAACAAAGCTATTTGGCATGCATTTCTACAGTACAGTACTGTTTGTTTGGAAATTGTTAATAAATAGACTTCTTATGTTATCGTTTAGGCTAGCAGACTGATATCGGAATGGGTTAGGGGTGACTAGATATTATTTGTGAATTTTCACATTCAAAGGGGCTACTATACAAGCAAAACACAAATTATGAACTGAAGGTAAATATACTTCAGAAGAAGATACAATAATATGAATAAATTCGCCAACAGTGTCCACTCACCATGATGAACCACACCCTTCAGCCCCTGGATGATGGGATCCATTGCTGGATTGTCCGTCAATCCAATCTGCAGGTGAATGAAAAGTGACACATTAGCAGTACTAACCTGTACAAATTCAGCCAAAAGTATTGGTTGCCTTCCACTTAAACAAAAAAACAAACTAGCAAAGCAAAATGACAGACATATGCAGTATCCACCATTCTTTAGTCCACTAATACAACAGAAACTTTGGTTTAGATTGATGACTCATGTTATTTGAAATAAAATAAATGAAAGCACCATGGACAAAGAGTGTTTTCTGTAGCACTATGTGAGATTTCTACATGTCTTGGCTAGTAGTTTTGCCCACTCTTGTTGAGCCGACTGCATCAGTTCTCTCAACATTAATGGGTAACTTCTCCCTATTGCAAGTTCTGCTTCTGCAGACATTCAATGAGACTTAGATCAAGACTCATAACAGGTCACTTCAGAGTAACCCAATGGTCTCTTCTCATGCTTTACTGCAGGATGCTTCTTGAAGCATTTTTCTTGAGGTCAGTATCCTGTGGGAAGACCTATAACCTGTGAGTCTGTCACCTAAATAGATTCAAGGCACCCAGTGCCAAATGATATTCTCCCAGAAGGATTGTGGCTAGCCAGCATGCATTTTGGCATATTTAGGCCTTTAAGACTCCGGTGGTCGGTGACTCATGAAACTATTACATCTTGAAGACTCAAGATGTTCAACCTGGATCCATTCTGAAATTTTGCTGGTTCTTTCTCCACCAAACTTACTCTTCAATCCTTGGACAGTTTTCCCTATTGGCTACAATCCCATGGGCATTAAACTTCTTGATCTTATTTACAATGGTCACAGGAATATTAAATCTCTTTTAAGCTCTTGTAGCCTCTATATTGACCATTATCAGCTATTACCTTCTTTCTGATTTCCCATTAAATTTTACATTTTTAGTGTGTTACACACTGCAACACAAAACAGCAGAATATGATTCTCCATTTAAACTGGTTAAATGAGTGATTCTATCATTGAAGACAGCTGTGTTGCTAATTGAGAGAGAATATTCCACTTGAAGTATCACTAAAATACAATTATTTCTTATAACTTCTGAAGGCTATCAGTAATACTGTCCAAGACATTTTAGAATGTCTTTGTAGAAGAAGCAAGAATTAAATTCTTTTCAGAGCTTTTTTGTTCCACAGTTTGTTTTGTTTTGCTGCCTACCAAAATTGTTTTAGGAAGAATGGTGCATTATTTGAATAAAGTGCAAGGACACAAGTACTTTTGGCCATGTCTGTTATAACTCATAACAGTGATTCTTTATACATAAGTTTTCTTAAACATCTGATGTCAGTGACAAAGCAGCAGAAATGTTTCAGTGAACATACAATGACAGCAAGGCTGTCTATAAATATCTATAAAAAGTAAAGAACACTTTGGGTTAAATACTTAGCACTTATTTCTTTCAAAAATAATAATACTGCCAGAGGGTACAGAGTATTGAAGAAGAGTATTGTAACTGGAGGAAAAAGGCAGCATTTCTCTGCTGTAAGTTGTCATGGATAGGAGGGCTTTGATGCCCTATGTGATGCTATACTTCACATGTGGGAAATTAATAGAATCTCACAAAGCGCTCAAATATTTCTAGTCATGCTGATATTTTTGGCGCGGCCGTTGCAGATGAGGCTCCAGCTAAACCGTTGCTTCAGCCTGGAAAGGACGAGATATTGTGTATATATTTCTGAAAATACACAGTGTTTTCTAAAATGCACGGGGCTGTTAGTGGTGGACAACTGTGCACTGTATTATTTCCATATAAAGGAAGACTGGATCGCATCAACAAGACAAGAAAAGAGAAGCTCATTTTAACAGCAGAGTGCCAACTTGGTCTAGTCCAGGAAAGCCTCTACCAGAGCCAACGTGTGACTGGGGACTAACTGCCTCATTATCAATGTTTGTCTTCCACAGCCCACCTGCTGCAACCAAGTTTCCTAGTGATCACTGGGCTCTGTTTCCATCTGACGACACACCAGCTGTCAGTGCACATCAGTCCCCTGAATATGCCGAGACAAATGTGAGACGAACAGGAAACAAAAGCCCAGCTTCTGTTTGACTGCGGGTGCTGCACACGTGTCCGAGGAATAAGCACACGGCATCCCTGGGAATTCGGAAGCTCCGATGGATTAAAGCTGATAAGTGCGGGTGTAGCATGGCCCTCTAAATAATATAGATCCTTAAAGTGCGGGTTAGCATGCGCACAGCGGGTGGGTAATTGTGGTAAACGATAGGGCTGTCAGTATTCAGGGGGAAGCCATTAAGGTTTATGCATTACAGTTTCCCATTCCTGCTGGGTAGTATCCGTACAAAAGTAACACCTGTGTTCTCATTTTATGAAGACAAAAAAAAATAAAAAATAGGCAACCCATACAGTAAAAAAGAAAAAAATAATTATGACTGTATAAAATGTTACTTCACACTAATCAGTGCACAATGAAAATTACAGTAGATATCAGTTAAACAATATGCAATTGTCTAAGAAATTAACACTTTTGAGAACTATAATAAATAATAAACAAGAAACTAATAAAACTATAATAGAGAGCATAAGCGCTGACTAAGAAATACACATTTCCAATCACAGAGGGAAGCCTAATGTAATATATACATGTCAGCTCTGCTAATCCACAGAAAGACTATAAAAAACACTGGCCTGTAAAAAGATGTTGGCTTGTTTAAATTGTTTTTCTGAAATAAAGAAGATTAGATAACTGAGGATCAGTAACCACAAAAATGGCCCAATTCTTTATTCACTGTTTTTTTTTTCTTATCAATAATAGCTCCCTGAGGATATACTGCCTTCAAGTCCAAGAGCCAGTCCATGAAAGCCAGAAGCACTGAGAGCAAATCCCCTGTGAATCAGACAGATATCTATGTGTGTGTGTGTGTGTGTATTAGGTTTATATTACATTGTGGAGACCAAATGTCCCTCACAATGTAATAAAAACTTTTTTTTTTTGGTTTCTTATGGTTAAGGTTAGGGCTGGGTTGGGGTTAAGGTCATCATGTTGTGATTAGTGTTTTCCCCATAGAAGTGAAAGGAGAGTCCCCACAAAGATATAATTACAAACGTGTGTGTGTGTGTGTGTGTGTGTCTACACACAAGCAGAAAAGAAACTGTGAATGAAACTGTTCATACCGGTACACAACAAATGTACAGAAAGAGCAGTACAATAATATAGTTTCTATAATGGACAACCAAGCACACGAAAGGGAGCATACAGTCAAAGCCACTGTGTGTCGTTTGATCGAATACTGTAATATATATAGCTTCAAAAACTCATTCTTGTCATGTTTTGTGAGTCCATGTGATGGATCAAGTATCATCTATCTTGATTCTTGATTTATGTCATAATTGAATAAGACAGATAAAAATTACTGCTTTTCTGAAGTATTCTTTGAGTTTCCTATTACAGAGAAAACCAGATAATTCAAGTTGGGTAATTCACCCACAGAAATATAAGAAAAGAGTACAAACTCCAAACAAACAGAGCTGCAGCCTGCATTCAAAACCACACTCACTAGGAAATAAGACAAAAAACTATCTGTCATTACCCAGTGCCCCAGCCACCATACTGCGAAGATTACAACTTCTACATGAAATTGTACTGGGTGACTAAAAGCATACAGCGGTACACAGAGTTACAGAACAATGCCAAGCTTAAAGTACTGAGCCTGATTTACAAAATCTAAGTACCACACACATTTAAAGCATAAATCTGGATTTAGGCAGGGTTTACTGGATTAATATTGCCAAGTTTGCATTCATAAAATCACAATTCAAAATAATAAAACGAAGAAAACAGACAAAGCTCTTTCAGGGGTTTGTTAACTGTAATCCTTTTTGACCACATTTGCTTGGTTGTTCTTAATTAGAAGCTACGTGATAAACATGCTTGAGTAATCGGCATTTACTTCACTGTCTTTTCCAAAGAGCCTCTTAAGTCGTTTTTTTTTATTATTGTGAAGCCAACATCGAGCCATTGCCATTGTACAAGTGTGACAAAGCGTGAATATTTGAGACCAGCTCCAAGGCGGAACGAATCAGGGCCAAAGACCGCCTCCTGCTGGCCTCACCCTACACTCAGTAAGATGTGTGGAGGAGACTATTTTTGGGTATTACTGACAAAAGCATTATAACTGCTAAATAATTTAATTAGTGAGACCCAAAGTCCGAAATAAGGATTTCATGTTTGCGGTTAATATTATACTACTCCATAGCTCATACTGTTATGTAATATGTAAGTGAAAAACTTTTCATTCCAGGACTAGTTAGGGTACTTTTAACTATAATTAGTCATAGCTAGGGTTTTATGCACATTTTTTTACGTTTACGACCTCACCGCAATAAACAGAAATAAGCACAGTAACAATAAACCAGCATCCTGATCACCACTGTTAAATAAATAAATCCAGGTGGGTCTGTCCTTTTTCACTGACATCCAGCTTTGTTCTTGCTTGCTACAACAGTAGAAAAAAGTATATTGATAAAACTGCTGTCTTTTGTGTTTCTATTTGCTAAAAAGGTATTTTTTTCTCCCAGTGTTTTAATATTCCAGCACCTGTTTATTGTGGCTATATATTTACCATTGACAATACTGACAGAGCGCCATACCAACACCTGACATCAAACTAGAACACATAATGTCTCTGTTCGCTTTCAATCACCTTGCTGTTTTGCTTGTGAAAAAAGATTTAGCATTTGACAAAGTGAATCATACGACACTAGCATATGAGGGGAGATGAAAATCACCATGCCGTCAACAAAAAATAAAAAAAATAATTAATGAACGATATAAAAACATTAAATGCATCATCAAGCACCTGTCAGAAACATGATCACACAGAGGAAAACGTGTCTGCTGGTTATTTTCTGACACAACGCTATCACAGAAGGCACTACAAAATGCTGAATTCCCCACGGTGGACTGGGAGACACGGCGCCTTCCAACGAGGCACAAAGACAGGTCTCAAAAAAAAAAAAAAAGGCGGAAACAGCCGCTCATTTGCCTGCACTCAGATGCCTCCAGGCCTATTTATTCTGCATGTATAAAGTATCTTGAAAGAAGAGAATTCTATCCAGCACCTCTCTTTCTACTCCTGCCCGCCCGGTCAAATGTAACGCATGCCCAGGCACTCACAAGCACACACTCTCACACTCTGTGCCCCTAGCTTTCATTTCTTGCTCACCAGCACTCCTTATCTAGCTGAACGTAGCCAATAATGACTTCTGCACACTGTTTACTGAGTACCCTCCAAGCGGCACGTTGCATTGTTCTCTGGCGACATTTCTCGAAGACCAAAAGACACAACGTCAAGTCGGCAGGCTTACCTGGAAGAAGGCCGCCATTGCCGCGATCACACGGCGCTCCCTTATAGCCGTGTTGAGGCTGTCAAAGTCATCTGGGTTGTACAGGTATATCTGAACCTGCAAGAGAAAAGCCACAAGCTATTACTTTAACTATAATAGCTTATGGTACTGAAAGGAATAACAGCTGAGAAAACAATTAATAAAACATTTCTTGGGAAACAGTCTCACTGTTATTTGTAAGCTTATAAAGGAATGACAGCTATTAGCTCAAACATGAATTCTAACTTGACTTCCCTGAGTTCAGCCTTAGCTTCAGTGAGAGGACATTAGGTCATATATTATGCTCTCCTGTTTTCAGCTGTCAGTCCATTTGTCTCACATTTAAGTGAAGAGATTCTAAAGTCACTAAGGCCAGGATTTTGCATACCCAAGTCTCTGTGTAAGATTCAAGCAGAGAATTACACGACTGCCCATTGTCTGTGCAAATTATCCAATCATCCGCTGTCATGATTCAAAGCATTTCTTTCCTTGTGCCGGCTGGGTTTCATGCTCTCTCGTATCAAGGCGGCGAAAGTCTACAGGCCTGCTTAGCTTGATTAGCATCAACATCACGTACAAAGTAAGTTGTAAGATGATTTAGATTGCAGATCTTTTCACTGTGGGTCGTGTTGGCCTGCCGGCCTATTTGAATAGTGCCAACATCTCATGGCAAAATCATTCTGTATTTCTTTCAAAGCAGAGATTAAGTGTTGCAAAATTTGAAAAAGAAAAAAAATCATACTGAGAGCACCCTTGGGAAAGAGCAGATTTTCATTCTTCTTTCCTTCTACCTTTTCAGTACCTTTCTGGGACTGATTTCCCACTGCTAGAGCTAGATCTTCAGTTTCAGACAGACGTTAGGCTTGGCTAATTCCACTACACAGCCCAGAGCTAATTCAGGGCTGCTTTGACAGGTTATGTGCCTATATAACCTACTCAAAGAAAGCACCACTCCAGAGTAACTGTATTGAGTGAACATATGCAAACATTAATCAAAACCAACAGCTTTACTGAGTTCTAGTAATGCAAATATACCCGATTCACCAGAAAAAATACAGACAAGTTATCGTGGAAGTAAGACTTTGGTATTGTCAGTTCCCATAATGCTAATTAAAATGTCATTGCAGCTCATTTGACAGTGCTACCAATGAACACAGGAAAGCATCAACAAGACTGTTGCAAATGCTTGTGTGACTGTTTGAATTCACAATACATGTGCTGAACATTGTTATGCTGCCACTGTAACCTTGTTCCTATACATTGCAGATGCTGTGCCCACATTCTGTCTTACTCTTACATGCGCAGCTCGCAAAATCAGTTCCATCTGTTCTATTTTCCAAGAACAATGCCAATCAAATGCTCCAACACTATCTACATATTTTGTGAAAATAACTCAGACAGCTCCTGGAAGATTCAGGAGATGCACTAGAATCTCACCCTGTTTGAATTCACTTACAGCTCTGCTTCTGAAGTCTTGCTGCGCCCTGCTCTCTTTACCCTTTGTAGAAAGCTGCATCTGTTGAATCTGGAGTGCTTAGACATACGAGGACTGGTTTGAGGCAAAACATTTGCTATAAGTTGCCTGTATAGAGCCTGTATTACGCTTCACTAACCCATTGCCCATTTCAGAATCTTCCAGACCATTGATTCCACCTGAGAAAACCTCAATCACCAGATATTTCTAAAGAGGCATGCTACAGGCGACTAGACAAACCACGTGCAATGACAAATATTCAACTATTATGCAGGTATTTCAAATATATACCTTTTATACTACTTTGTTTAATTAGTTCAACTTTGGTTCTAACCAAGGTCATTAACTGTTCTTTTTCCTCCACTGCTTTTAAGATCATTCCAAATATTCTAACCCAACACTGAAATCCCGATGCTTCTCACGACTGCCTGATTACAGAGCAAAAGGGCAAGAAAGATAGTCAAATTCAGCAGATTAGGACTTGTAGTGCTTTGTCATTCACCATTTTCTCTGTAATCAGCAGAACTGACAAGCAAGTCAAACATAACAAGCATGATTAATTGAAACATTCATTTGTCAACATTACATTGAGTTTATATACATTTTTTATAATATATACCTGCCTTGTTTAAGTTTTAGGTACCTCTACTGCTGAAATGCTAATATATTAATAAATATTTGTCTAAATATTTATAATATTTGTCAGATTGTCTATCTGTTGAATAACTGATTGGTCATTCATAAGCGACCCAAAGAATAATGTTAATTTTCATTTATTCTTGCTTCTGAGAATGTACTGTAATAACTTCACCTGCAACTGGTTTATAATAACAAATAACATTTTAGTCTGCAGCTAAGGCATTTGGTTTAATTTAATTGTAATGATTTGATTCATTCAGGCTCAAAACAATAAAGGTTAATTAATTAAGATCTCAGCTGGAATTAAAATCAGCATACTAAAACATGCTGACTCCTTTGACATAGATGAATAACACAGACAAAATTGTATGAGAAACCTTGATATACAGTAGCAGACACCAAAATTAAATTTAATAGCTATTGTTGCTATGGCATTAATGATACAGTTCAGGCAAACGGTTCTATATTTTAGAGTATCTTACACAGTAAAAATCATCAAGAAATGTGGGGGAAAAAGATAGACTATGTAACTGTTTTACAAAAAAAGCAGAATCATATGAAATCTTTCAGAAAACTGAACTTAAAAGGAATTATATACAAAAGGCAGTTTTGATGCCATATTTCCTATTAGGGAGTATCACTCTAGGTGTGATGGAAACTGAAGCCTGGAGTTACGAGGGCGGGGCACTGGAGAACAGGTTTATTTGGGTTCAAGGACTCCAAATCAGCACAGTGGGAGAAACACAAAAAATACAAGAGCTCTATTGGCAGGAGCTATAAATGTAATACACTGGGTATGGGAGCAGGGGGAGCAATATAGACTGAAGCAGGACTTAAGGTGTGTTTGTGTGTGGGTTGTGTATACATTACATTTTGGGGACCAAATGTCCTCACAATGTTATAAAAACTTTTTTTTTTTTTACCTGAATACTTATTCAGTCCCCACAAAGTGAAACTCGTTTTTACAAAAATCTGTGACTGCAATCAAAAAACTAAAAATGCCAAAAGTCTTGTATTTTGTTTGGTTACTTCTGGTCAAGATTAGGACTGGGTAGGGATTAAGTCAATGATGGGGTTAGGGTTATGCCCATAGATGTCAATGGAGAGTCCCCACAAAGATATAGATACCTAATCTGTTTGCATGTGTGTGTGTGTGTGTGTGTGTGTGTTTTGTTGGTGTATGTGCGAGGGTAAATTTTACTTGAGAATTAATAGAACTCTTTACTTTCTACCTTCAGTCACAAATGAGGGACAAGTGCAGTGAATCAATACAAACTGCCAGTCACCTGACTCTCAATCGCAAGATGACCTTGTGTGTCAGGGTTGGTTCCAGTCCTGTCCCTTCGGTATGTCTGTTCCTTGTTTGGCCAGCAGGTGTCGCTGGCCATCCCGTGTCCTTAGCTCCTGGTGTTTCCCTGTCCCCATGACCGCCGTGTGGCTTAATGGGCTAAGTCAGGGGTGGCCAATCTTATCCGCAAAGACCCGGTGTGTATGCAGGTTTTCGATGCAACTCCCTAATTAGGTCACTAATTAGAGGACTGATTGGCTGAAGAGTCCTCACACCTGGGTTTAAACAGCTGACCTAAAGGTTATCCCAAAAACCTGCACAGACACCAGCCCTTTGCGGATAAGATTGCCCACCCCTGGGCTAAGCAGTCGGCTGTTGTCCAGACTCCCCTTTTATCTCAAACCCAAGAGACTAACCATGTTTGTGTTTTTTTCTAATTCTAATTCGGTTCTGTTTTATTCCTGTTGTGTATTGTTGTATTTTGGCATGATTCCTTGTTTTGTACCTTGTTTTATTCCTGCTTAGTGTTTAATTGATTTGCTCTGCACCTCCCCCTCATGTACTCCTCATTATCTGTGTATTTAAAAGCCTTTTGGCATATTGTGTGCTTGTAGCTGTTGTTGCCCCATGTTTGCTGCTGTTCCTCTGTGGTTGTTCATGTGTTGCTCCCTGCCTTAGTCGCTGTCATTTTCCTGCTTTCTTTTTGATCCCGCGAGGTCCATTACTTTCTATTTGAGTTTTAATAAAGTTCTGTTTTTGTGAGCCATGATGTCCATCCTTAACATTGTGCCCCCCCTTCTCATGACGTCATATACTGTAGATAAAAGCTGTACAAGTGTAAGAGAATTTGCACGGTATACCATAATGTTATCTTTCCTTTTTACGAAGAGTCAAGCAGAGCAAAGAGAGCTAAGCCTAGCCAAAGAACACACACATACTCCCAGACGTGCGTGCATGCAAAATTAACAGAACCACATGTACACAAAGATAAGCACCCAAGAATGCAGAAACAGCCCATCTGTGACAAATATCCCACACATATGTCACCATAGCAGTACAGCTCACTGAGGGCTGGTGTTGGGGAGTGGGAAAGGAAGCTCAGGCTTAGTGCATGACAATGTTCTACACTGTGGGATTTAATAATGAGGCATGTCCCAGTTTGAGTTAATATAGCAAGATAAAAGGCTTCACAGCACACAATGCTTGCTTAAATGGATCATCACACACATGGTACACTACAAAGTAACTGGAGACATTTAACACCCTCCTGGTAAGATCTTGCTTAGTGCCTAAATAAATGCAAAACAAGAAGCATCACAAGGGCAAATGAGCTGTCATTTGTATAGGACAGCTGAAATATGATACAAAGAATGTGATATATAAGTGATCTGGGAGGCAATAGAAAATATTCCCATCTACACACGCATCTATGAACATACAGACACACAACGTAAAACAACTAAATTTAATTGGGTACTCAAGGTGTTGCACACAGGATGAGGTCACCTTGTAGGACATCTCTTGCCATCGGGGAGACTGAGAAAGAAGGATGGATGAAATGTGCTGACTGTACTCAGAAGAACCCTAATTGTTATTGAGGCCGTGTGGACCTCCTGTCTGTCCCTTTCCCTATAGGTATGATAAGGTGGCGAGCCGTCATGCCTGCAGCTACATGGTACATTTATGCATACGCACTGATCTTTTCCATACATGAGGAAAGGTGAACACCAACATAAGCCTTACAACGCACACACCTGAAAAAGCTTTGACCTGACAAATGACAAGATGTCTTTCGGACGTTACCCGTACTCAAACCCATGTCTGCAGCAGAACACGTTCTTTGCTCTTGCGATAGAAATAAGCATAATTCTGGGTTGTGTCAAAATTGCCTCAGATTTATGTTCCATTTAAAGCTTTTCTTGCAGACACATTATTTTTTTTTTATTATTTTTTGGAAACGCTGCTTGATTCTCATAACGCCGATGACAGTGTGCATGTTTGAATTCTTATTAACAACTTGAATGCAAACAGTTTTACTGAAGGCCTCCATGTTCCTTTGACAATGATTAATGAAAACAATAAAACGAACAACAGTAAAAATTCAGGCACATTAAACAAAATGCTTGTCTAGGTATATTTTTTACTCTCTCTTTAACAGAAAGCAAAGAATTGCAGTGCTTTCTCTGTGACAGAAATGGCAAATGAGTCACAAGTTTGCATTCAGTTTTGCAGTCACTCTGTGGAACCAGAGGGGTAACGAAAAGAAACTGCAATCAACATTTTCAAATCCCCTTTAGGTGAATATCTTTTAACTAAATCTTTATTTTCAAAATCATTAATATCATTTCAAGTGAGGGGACCTGCAAAGGAACTGCATAATAATGAAAAATTAATAATAATTCATCCACTTTCCAGAACTCCTTATTGCACTGCAAGGTTCTAGAAAGCTCGGAGCTCAGGAAGTACAGGGCACAATTTATCAATAGCCACACACGCAAAGGAACATTTTGAGACAGAAGTAAAACTGCACATGCTTGGATTTATGGTCAGAAACCAAAGCACCCAGGAAAGCCACAGAAACACAGGAAGAACACAGAGTTCATAGAACAAGAACAGAAAACAAGCCCAAATAAACAAGCCCTAAAGGTGTAAGAACATAGCAGTGCACAATGAACCTCCACACAACAAAAACAACCCCTTATACGCAATATAGGGTATCACTTTATTTGATGGGGCACAGATATTTACAAATAACTCACTACTGAAGTACAAATTATGAAGAAATCGTGAAAACATATAGTTGAGATAAAAGATGTGTCTTTATGTAGTTTATTTTATTTTATTGCATATATATTAATTATAAGCTGACTAGCATTTGTCATTTGTACTGTTTTCTTTCACATGAACAGAACATATATATATTTTTAAATCTGCTTCAGAAATTTCTGATTTCATTATGTCTCCCTTTATAAGGAAGGTGTCTTGGAACAGATTCATTAATGATGAACAAAATGAGATCCATATTTCTCTTGCATTATTCATGACTTGTTCCTTCGGTAGTTCACAAGGGTTTATAGAATTAACAAATATAGTAAAAATAGTAACTGCTTCAGATGCAAGATGCACTATGTTTTATTAATAAACAAATTTGAAATCACTATCTAACTTGTGTTATTCAGTACTTGTTCCTACAGTAGTTCATTCACTGGTTCACAAAGGTTTACAGAATTAATAGATATGGTAATTGCTTGATACAACATTGATCACGACTCATTAATGATGAATTAACATGAGATCAGTGTGTAACTAAGACTTAGTTTGTGGTTAGTTAATGCATAAATATAATACTATTTGTGCCCCGTCAAATACCCAATATTGTAAACATCCGTAATAATACAGAACTTAATTTGAGAAGGGTTAGGCTTTCAGCTTCCGTTGTCACTTTTGGTAATGCAGTGTTACACTGAGGACGGACCTGATAGGCAGTGACACCTCCGTAATACATCTTGAGGAGCCATAAGAAGGGACCATACATTCACAAGAAGGTCACAAACTTAAAGAGAAATTGCTTTCTGGAGCAAGATAGCATAATACATGGAACGGGGGCTGCACACTTTGCCTGTGATTTGAATACCATTTCCGGCATTTGTCTAAGGACATAATCTAGTATAGGTTTGCGTGGTTGGGCCCAGTGTTATGGAGATAACGGAATGATTCATAGTTTTGTGGATGACATATTATTTAAAGTGGGAAATTATCTTCATACTGGTGTGCCAATTATTTAGGCAGACACACAAAAATAACAATAATAAAAATAAAAGCTGTTTTAGGACAGCGGCATCCATTTCCGAAAGTTATATTGTATTCTGAGGACGAATGTCAAGCTAGAGAAAACATGGCTCCATTGGGTAAAATTCTTGAGTGGATTGTTAATGTCTGCTTAAATGCTTGTCTCCATATCACTGCATGGTATCACAGCCCCTCCTCACACACAAAAACAGTAAAGTAAAAGGGCCCTCTGTCTGCTTTATAACTTCTGAGGATGTGGTTTGAGAGGATTAGCTGTTCATAGGACCTGGATTTCTGCACCATATAAATTCATATTTTGAGGCACACACATAACCTGTGTGTGTGGGGGGGGGTGGGGGGTGATACTGTGATAAAACCTGATATTTTGATGTTTTTTGGCGCCCAGAAGGGAAAATTCAATTCAATAAAAATCTATGACTGCGATTAAAAAAACTAAAAGTACCAAAGGTCTTGTATTTCGTTTGTTTACTTTTGGATGAGGGGCTGGTTAGGGGTTAAGGTTGTCATTGCTGGTATTAGGGTTTTGCCCATGGAAATGAATGGATGATCCCCACAAAAATATGAGTACAGGATACAGGTCTGTCCATGTGTGTGTGTGGTCCAGGTACACCTTACCTTATGGGGACCAAATGTGACCAAATGTCCCCATAACGTGATGAATACCTGTTTTTTTACCTTATGGGGACCAGTTTCCTGCACAGTGCAAAGTGGAAGCGCTTAGCAACGACAGAAGCTAAGTCACAAAGTGGCAGATCACACAAGTTAATGTGCGGAGAGGCAGCGTGCAGCGCTCTGTCAACTCAATAAGTGCAGAGTTCCAAACTTCTTCTGGCATTAACCTCAGGACAAAAACTGTATCCCAGGAACCTCAAGGAATGAGCTTCATGCAAGCCTCACATCACCAAGCACAATACCAAGCATTGGATGGACTGGTGTACAGCATGCCACCACTGGACTCTAGAGCAGTGGAATTGTGTTCTGTGGAGTGAAGAATTACACTTCTTTCTCTGCCAGTGCGATGGACAAGTCTGGATTTGGCGGATGCCAGGAGAACGTTACTACCCTGACTACACTATGCCAACTGTAAGGTTTGGTGGAGGAGGGTTAATGGTATGGGGTTATATTCAGGGATTGGGCTCGGCCCCTTAATTCCTGTGAAGGGAATTCTTAATCCTTGAGCATTCCAAGACATTTTGAATAATTCTGTGCTTCCAACTTTGTGGGAACAGTTTGGGGGAGGCCCTTTTTTGTTCCAGCATGACTGTGCCCCAGTGCACAAAGCAAGGTCCATAAAGACATGGTTGGGTGACTTTGGTGTGGAACTTGAGTGGTCCGCACAGAACCCTGACCGCACACCCATCTAACACCTTTGGGATGAACTGGTATGGAGACTGCGAGCCAGAGCTTCACGTCTGACATCAGTGCCTGACCTTCTGGATGAATGATCAAAAAATCCCACAGACACACTCCAAAATCTTGTGGAAATCCTTCCCAGAAGAGTGGTAGCTGTTATAGCTGCAAAGGGAGCGACAAGCTCCACACTGATGCCTATGGATTTAGAATGGGGGGTCATAAAAGTCCCTCTAGGTGTAATGGCCTGGTGTCACAATACTTTTCTTCATATAGTGTATGAACTCATGCATATGCAAATATATAGGATACCAGTGCTAGAGCTGCTGGAGGAGGGCAAGGGTGTGAGAGGCATAGTGAGCATTACACATGGGGGAAGGTCAGTCTTTTCCAGTGCTTAATTTATGCCAGAGGTCAAAGCTCAGAGTAGCCTGCACTCCACCACCTCAAACACTGAACCCAATATAATTAAACTCAAAACTAATTTGAGTGAAACTTTGGAATTAATGCAAATTGAACTAAAGAAATGTATATTTATAAAACTGGTTGCATTGTATGATTCTTTTGAAATCCACCCAACTAAATTAGTACATTTCACTTATCTGACTTGTGATTTGAAAAAGAAAAACCACACCACACACGTGCCTATAAATCCACAGCTTTGCCACAAAAATAGATAAGGCTACGCACCAGGTTGCTACATCAAAATAATAAAGTAAAAAAGTAATATTTTGTATTTACTTTTATTTACTTTTACTTTTATGTATACTAGTAATATTTTGAATTTCTATGGAAAAGCAACAAAGCCATTGAAACCCAAGCACAGGAGTAGTGACCCAGAAAACCTGCCAGAAGAATAAGAAGAGGACATCGTGGGGAGGAGCAGCGTTTGCGGATGCGAATGAGAAGGAACGCAAAAGGGGCGAGAAGAGAAATACAGTGGTACCTCGGTTCTCGAACTCACTAGAACTTGAATTTCTTGAAAGTCGAACAAACCAGTTTGACCTAGAA
>JAODJU010000108.1:25101507-25142668 GCA_026776725.1 Gnathonemus echidnorhynchus
GATCAGAACTCAAACTTTTTAGGATTCGATCCGGAGTCCGGAACGGATTAAGTTCGAGAACCGAGGTACCACTGTACAGCACAGATGAAAATTTTGATACAACTAACAGGTGTTGATAGAAAATACTGCATTGTTTCAAATTTAAGTACTTAATAGTGCATTATCATTGTTAAAGACAATGATATTTGTGTGTATGACATCATTGCGCTCTTCATGAGCTCCGGCACCTCAGAGTTTACAAATTAAGCATTGGTCTTTGCACAAACCAATTTGTCATCGACATCATATGCCCCATATGAATTTCATTATACTGAACTGATTCAAAATTGGCAGAGACCTCAGGCCTACTTATTGGGTGCAGGCCGTTTGGACACATCTTTTCTGAGCATGGGAGCGCTGCCGCTATGCCAGCTGCATTGGTCAAAGATGACAGCCAGGAGCTGTGTAGCAGCTGAATGCACATAAATGGTATTATTCTGGTCTAGGAGGAGGACTGCTGCTAGGTCTGATGCAGTACCTGCCACCCAAAGACCTGTCAGGTGACCAAACTGCCAGCCCCCAGCAAAAAAGTACTGTAGGACCTGGAGTGCACTATTTATAGTGGAAATGCCCAAATCCTACCTTCAAGGCCTTTCGGCCAGCGTGGTGGATGGTGTAGAATAAACAATTGAATTCAGCTAAAATCATATTGTTAGGAAAAAGAGGTACACTTGAAAAGTGGAACAATGGATAACCTTTACTAATCCTTTTGATGTGCCCCTACCCTCCCTAAGACTGTGCCGTATTATAAAATACCTTTTTAGCTAATGAAGAAGAAATGCAGGCTGAAAGCTGAGCTGACAAGCAAGCATTTAAGAAAGACAAAAAAAAGTGCTTATTACTTAGAAGGTACAAAAAGTTGCTCATTCCAACTAATTAAAGCTAATCGGCTACTTCCTGGACTCCATTAACTGCAGCCTTTAACAGCGATCGTTTGGTGTCTGACTAAAATGCCCATAGTGAGATATATTAACTATCTATCTCAATTCAAACATTATTAAGTAGCTTAGCCATTTAGCTTGCCCCTAGATAATCCACCCTCCTGAACACACTGTAGTCCATCAAGTCTGACTCACAATTGCTAAACACGTTTAAAATTACAACCACAACAGATGCTAAAAATAAAGCCATAGTTAAGCAATAACAATTGAAGCCATAAACCAGTAATGAGATAGCAAAATAGCATTACTTACAAAAGTAAGTCATTCTCATTATCACCAGATGATCCTGTTGACTTTCTCTTACTATACTAATCAGTAGTTCTCATTTGTGTCCCTAATTATATCCGTTGTGACTCCAGCTGGCTGCCTGAACAGTGAACAGTGAAATAAGGTTGACTGCTGTTTCGATAGGTGCCAATTTAAATTTTTTTGTGCCTGTACATTTTAATGATTCTAGCTGATGATCAACTCCGATTGTGAGCCTCCAATAATTTATTTAAACTGACACAGAATTAAATTCAATGTCATCAGTTTTCCAAAAACTCTTGTATGAAACGGGAGCACCAGCACATCCTGGAGAACCAATTGTGGTTTCATGTTTTTTCTTCTAATTTTAGGCACTAACATTTGAAAGGTGCATCAGTCCATTTGCTTTAATTCCCCTAGGCAATATTTTTGCCTTACAGAAATGCTTTGGTTAAATGATGGAACAGCTGTCCTTTGGGATAAGGCACTCCTGCTTTCAGTTCTGAAGTGGGTTCAAGTCTGTTAGCTTAGCAGTCACCTACTGCACCGAAAGGAGGGGGGACTGGCTGTTTTAGCAAGGAGCTGGGTCTGTGATGCTTTGAACTTCAGTTCAGCTGCATTTTAACAGTTTACTCACTTTCAGCACCTTATACAAATGAAGGCAAAATCTCTGGTATGCAGGCCTACAGTAATCTTTCACAAGGTTTATCCTGGTCCTGACAACCACTAGAGTACAGACAACATTTATATTACAGCTTGAAAGAACCATCAAGCATTTGTTGGACTGGAATCTCATCAAAGAACAGAACTGCTAAACCAAAGTGCATCAAGTAGTATAACAATCATGTAAATACTAATGGGTTATTTTTGCAAATAAAGTTCTAACTAAGCAAATTTAGTTAATGTTAAGTATCTAGAACAACATTATTTATTCATAACAGCATTTTATTAGGATGTTCTAAATGATACTGTATCTGTTATTACACTATTAAATTGACAGTAATGTGTTTTCTGCAATCTCTTGTAACCATATGAATTAAATTTAATTTATTTCTGAATTAAAAATAACCTTTATTACAACAGCACTTAAATTAAGTTTTAACCCAGTTTATTAGTTATATGAGTAAGTGTTTATGATAATTTCTTCATCGCCGTGCATCTATGTGGAGGATATTCAGTTTTATGTAATATTAACAAATTTACAGATTATACCCATTTTCACAAATTTCCAATTATAACTGATTATTTATATATCACAATAATCTCGTCTTCTCAAATCTTCCTTAAGAGAGACATAATGAAATCAGAAATTTCTGAAGCAGATTTTTTTTTTAAAATATATGTTATGTTCATGTGAAATAAAACTGCACAAATGCTGGTCAGCTTATAATTAATTTATGTGCAATTAAATAAAATAAACTGCATGAAAACCTGGTATATCTAAACAGATCACCAACCTTGTCTTTGGACATTTAAGCTTGTGTATTTTAAAAGGCCTCACCGGTTCATTTAATTTGACCCTTGAAGCTTGATCTATTAAGTTTTTATTTGGTAAGGGAGGGTAAAATTCCATGGCTGATTTGAATTATAATTAAAGCAAGAAATTGCCCCTAAGTAAGTCTGCAGAGCTTTACAATAAACTGCAGAGAACCTACAGTCAATCAGACTCCATTTTGGAAATTCCATCCTTGAAAATACCTGCATTTGAGTGCATTTGTGTGTGTGGACAGATATGTATGTGTACACATACAAAATTTGTGGCATGACTCAAATCCAATTATGGTTAGCTGGGCTGGACCATAAATCCAAGTTATGTTCAAATATATCACAGAGAGAAGTGACACCTTAATGCATTATTATTACAAATACCGGCTTAGTGAGGGAGAACACCAAACATCGCCCTTAACTCACTCCCACCCACCTACCCCCGAGTCATTTTTCAGAGTGAGGTAGGAGCAAGTCAGCTGGCTCATTGACTCTAACAGTTTCTTATTTTGAAACAACAGACGTCAACGTCGGAAGGGAGATGAACGAGCGCTGGTGCGGCTTTCAGAAAATTCATCAGTCCTCCTCCATCTTTCCTACATGTCTCTACTGTTTTCTTTTGCTAAAAGAGTAAAACCTGCACAAATGGACATTTTCCTGGACACAGAATGAAGCCATAGCACTGCAAATGTCTCAGCGCCACCATTTTTGCTCTCATATTAATCATACATATGTTGCCTGATTTGTAGGTGAAGACAAATGTTTGTCGTTTTGCTCTTTGACTCAACACTGAATGCATAAAAGTGCAAGAACATCCTGATGTGAGGAAAAAAAACACACCAATCATACAGAATATGTGTCACTTACAGAGGAATGCAGGCTATAGAGTGTGACTGAGTAACACTGGGCTGGACCATAAATCCACTGGTTACTGGTTTGGGTCATAAAGTTTTGGATGTGTAGACTAGGTTTAAATATCAAGGTCCAGAAAAAGGAGAAAAATAAAGGACATCTATAACATGCTCCCACAAGACAAACACCTTCTTTAACAGCTCTATGTGTAAACACACCTAAAAAGTGCAAAAGCTATTTAGATGTTATTTTTAAATCTATTTCTGAATAGTGTGCCTTAGGTTTATGAATAAATAACTGTAATGAAATGTCAGTCAAGACCTCCTTACAAAGACATCTTAGTTAGAGTCAATTATGGTCACCATCAGATCAACAAAATTTATTAAGATAAACTAATCATCAAGGAAGCATTTCTCAGCATCCAAAATGCCACAATGGCTGAATGTTTATTTAATCAAAAAGAGTAAAAAATACCATATTACAGCACATGTGGAAAATATCTCCCTAAAGCTAAAGGGATAAACTGGACACAATGATGATTAATGATGTTAATGGGTTGTGGTCATTCGCTAAACTGCACTGAAGTGATTATATTCATACATGTTAAAGGTCTGAAGTTGATAGTTCATAGATAATATCTTGCGTAAACAGAAACAAGGTACGGTGGTGACACAGCGTGCATTACTGAGTGATGCCATGTTCCCCACAAGGCTCACGCGCTGGCAAAATCCCCTGGGATGAGCTTCCTCTGGTCAGGAGATCATCTCCCTCCAGGCTATTAGAGCAGAAGTTTTGCTTAAATATTGCTTATTGGTATGTTTATGCAATAGTGCCTGAAGTCCCCAAGACAATGTGGCCAGCAACAAAAACAAAATATTCAGAGAATGGTCAGCTTCAATACCTATCTCCCCTGCCAAAGTGAGGACAGGAGCTTTCTGAGCCCCTGCTGCTCCCAAGTTGCATCATCTGCCTGCCATCTGCCTTGCCTTGGAATTCAGTCCAAAATTCAGTTTTTGTTATTCAAAATGACTATGGAACATGTTACTAAGGTGGAACTGACAGGGGTGATTATCTCATGCATAACTGCTGTATATATAGAGCCCGGCACGCCTAGCACGATACTGGAAACTACTCTATTCTTCATTCATCAGTAACGTGTAACATCATAAAACCACATTTTTTGAATATTTAGCCTCCATTTTGGACCAGTCTGGGTCTAGGACCATTTCAAAGTAAGTCCCGGGAGGTCTAAATCTTCCTCTGGTAAAAAAAATATGACACATGTTTAATAAACATACCTGTATGTTGACATATGTACGCACGTGACTATGTTATTCAAAATATGAAAGTATTCTCATCTATATTGTGAAGCAAAATAACTATTTCACAGTACAGATGTGCATGTGATAGAATTGTGCTTCATATATAAGCCTATGAATATTGTTCGAGTCTGTAAACAGCCATGCTGCATATGGCATATCGATTATTAGAGCTAATTCATAAGTCAATTCATAAATGAAAGTTGCTTGGCGTATTTCTAGTTATGCCTATTTTTTTAACATAACAGAATATCTTGTCACATTGTATGATGTTTTAATCACAAGAGGGCCTTTATTCATAAAAGACGCCATCCATCCATCAATTTTCCAGCCCTAACCCAGTACAGGCAGCAAAGGGCACAAGAAAAAGGGTATATATACCACTGAAGGCCTTGCAGTCCAAAGCATGAGGGTATACATGCACAAAGTCCCAGAGCTTGCCATGAGCAATTTAGAGATGACAGACAATAAAAATGCATGAAATATTAGCAAACTGCAGAGGTATCCCCATCCAGTGATTAGCACACTATGTTTGTTTGTTTGTTTCTTTGTTTGGTTGGTTGGTTGTTCATTTCTGTCTAATCATTT
Organism: Gnathonemus echidnorhynchus; assembly: GCA_026776725.1. Lineage (NCBI taxonomy): Eukaryota > Metazoa > Chordata > Actinopteri > Osteoglossiformes > Mormyridae > Gnathonemus > Gnathonemus echidnorhynchus. The sequence continues at coordinate 25,106,978 of JAODJU010000108.1, forward strand.
GATTTATAAAGGTTTATGAACTTTGCAACTTATAAATAAAAAACCCCTGCTGAGACTTGAATCAGGATTCTTCAATCACAACCATTTTTCCTTAACCACCTGCTGCCTGAATACAGAAGGCCCATAGTTCACGGTAAGATGTCACACACATCCCTAAAAGACAGTGGGAGACAAATTAGACATCAAATCAATAAGGACACTAATAAGCAAGGCTCCTGTTTACTGGAACTGGGACACAGCTGTACCATCATCTATCCATTCTGCGAAGTGACGGATTGGTGGCTGTTACAATGGAACATGTGACTGTTTGATGCAATGCTGGACACATCTGAAATAAATGTATATTTCCAAAAAATAAATAAATAAATAAAACAAATAAAACATAAAAAACACAAAAACAAAAACAGACAGCAACTGCAGCAGGATTATTAAAGCTGAAGAACTAGGGCACTGTATTTCCCCTCCAGCTGTTTAAGAATGGATGTGTATGCAACCATGTTCAGGAAAACAAATATGACTCCTACTTGACAATGCAATAAATTAACCTCAATGTTGAAGATGCACATCCCAAGTTGAAAACATCAGAAACACTTTTGTTGGGGGGTGGGGGAGGGCGCATTAGCTTCCAGTGGCTTCATAACAAGCAAAGATGTAAATTGCTGAAGCATCAGAACAAAAATATGAAATATGAAACGAAATATGATTCAGCAGACTTAATGTGACTCATTCTAATTCTCATCTCAATGTGTCTGTGCTTATGTCTGCTTATGAAGTGTATGTGCATGCATGGTTAAAATATAGATGGAGTCCTTATGTCCAAACCCCACCTTGCCAGAGCACAGTTTTGCCTCCTTAAACATTAACCTTTTTTTTAATGTCCCAAAATTTACAGAACTTCCAATTCCAGTTGCCCCCAATTAGAAAGAGATACTGGGCCCCAGTCAGCAAAATACCATCGTAATTCAGTTGCTTCCTTATTTTCTTTGTAAAAATTACTGTCACTATAAAAATAAGCCTTACACTTAGGTCTTATTATTATTATTATTATTATTAATAATAATAATAATAATAATAATAATAGTTTGAAACCTTTGTCTTAATTTTTTTCTTTTATATATAGCAAAAAATATTTCCACAATAGAAACAATGCCATACACACCACCAAAACATGAACCCTTCATCAAAGGTATGAATGCCTGTCCCAGGAATAGCTCTGCTAGACTACACCATTCCCTTTTCCCCGAATGCTCTTAATATCGTACTTTCTGCTAAAGTAAAAGTATATGCAAAATTTACGCCATATCTTTTTGTGTGGTGTGAATTTTTGCCTAGGTGGAACACATTGAATCCTTGGGTCAACGTAATTTTATGGTAACAATTCCTTGTTGTTTGAGGCTGTTCTAGCAAGACCCTCAAAGTCAGAAGGTAAACGTCAAACTTTCCCAATGTTGTACAACTACAAGTAAACACTAGCCAAGGAGACACCCAAGACAATTTCTCACTACCTTCAATCATTACAGAGGCAAACATTATTTGAAAGTGTAATAATTACTGAGGAAATTGAACACATGGATATTTTACATGCAACCGGCATGAAGAAACAGCGGCTGTTTAACCTGGGAATCTGCATCGAACATGGACGCCTCTTTGCCTGCACATGCTCTTTTTTCCCAGTAGGTAAGGTCACAGCCTTGCGGCGTGAATAGGCAATAGAAAGAGCAGTTAGCTGTCAGCAGCTGAGCTACACGCTGGTGCATGACAACTGGGGGCGTTTCAGCAGCACCATGCCACCTGGGGGCGTTTCAGCAGCACCATGCCACCTGGGCGGGATGACGGCTCCAAGCACAACTACGGCCCGGCTGCTCCAGCAAAATGACCACAAAGTGACGCTACTAATTTTGACAGCTCCTCATTACGACGAGCACAAAACGAGCTCATCTGCGCTTGATCGGACGAAGTGTACTGGAGTGTCTGACATTGCAACAGATAAACTGGCAACACTTGGTTCATTAGAGGTTTTGTAATATATCATTAGGGCTGAGGTACTCAGCTTCCAAGGGACAGGGGGCCACATTTCATCCATAACAAACATCAAGGCCTGAAATGTATTATCAATTATTATTTCTATTCAATATATTTAGCCTACTACAGCTATTTGGTTTGCCGGGGGGGTTGGTGTTAATTTTTAACTGAAACTTGGACACAACTTGTCTGTAAGTGACACAACTTATAATGTTTTACATTATATATATATATAGTCATATGTCATATGTAAATGAAACCCAAATCTATTGTCATTTATGTCGATGTAGATTTTTTTATTTGTAGTTTCAGTTTACAAAGAAATTACTAAAATTTGAGAAAAGCCTTGTTTTATTAGTGGAAACTGATTAATTGTTTGATAGCTGTGTAGCTTTGCACCAACAGAAATGCATACTGAAGACACCATATTGCCAATGCTGTAACTTTACTGTTGTCATGGCACTGGGTGAGGCATAAAATTCAAGGCATATGACCAATTTTCACAGAAATTAGACAAAACACTAACTATAAATATTTACAGGACGCGGTATATCATGAGCCATAAACTAAAGCTGGGCCACCTACTGAGTACCTAGGCCTTAGACAAGGGGTGGGGAACCTGTTCCATGGAGGGCTGGCCAGGTTCCCCACCCCTGCCTTAGCGCGTCCTCCCTGGGTGTGCAACATCACCATCGAATACAATCCTGTCTTGCATCCTCTAGTCTGGAATATTTTACAGATTTATAAGGTCTGATTGATCATTGCTGTTGAGAGTTAACTGAATGGCGAAAACTGCTCTCAAGCATAATTATTCAAAGATTAACACCAAACATTTTCATTCACCCATCCATCCATTCATTTAACCTCTTACTCTTGTTATAGACATGGGAAGCCTGGGGCCTGTATGACAAAGCAGGATTTCCTGCTTAGCTGGATAACATCAGATTTAAATTAGTCTGGGCTGAATGTAAGTGTACAAAGATAAACTCCATTTAAACTGGGGTACCTTAAACCCGAGAAGTTATCCAGCTAAGCAACATATCTGCCTTCATGATACAGGCCCCTGGAGTCTGTCCTAGGCAGCATAAGGTACAAGGCTGGGGTACACCCTGGATCAAATCCAAATCCATCACAGGGCAAACACATGCATACACCCATATATGCACAACAGCTGCATTACAACATTAATTTTTATTGCTTTATTGTTTAAGTTCTTTGATTTGTCTGCAGTATTATTATTATTGTCGTCATCCTCATCATCGTCACTGTTGTTGATGTTATCAAGAAACAGAAGAGAAAGTCAGCTCTACTGACTAACCCAAACCCTTACCCAAGGAATTACAGAAATTGGAAAGACAATGTTCCATCATATGACTTGTAAACACTAAACAGCCATGAATTATTATTAGCAATTATACTCAACAGTAACATCACCTCTGATATGACCTAGTCTCTCATCAGTGACGTATATGTATAAATGTATAAATCAGTGAACTGAATAAAAAAAAAATATATAATTTCCTAAAAAATGTGACAGTAACTATGTAGGTTCCAATTTCTTGTTTGTCTTATATACCTGAGGTCTGCTTGGTGAAACATTTTGCTCATTGAAATGAGTATAAAATTTTCACTAACAACGTTTACCTGTGCAATGTTTCTTCCTAACAAGGTTTTTTTTATACAACGTACTTAGCGGTAACTTGATCTTGATGACAGTTGTTGATTTTAGGTCTAGCTTATAGATCGAAGAACAATCATGGACTACAAACCACTGGTTGTAAGTCGCTCTGGAAAAGAACGTCTGCTAAATGCTGTACATGTAAATGTAAATGTAAGTATAACTAAGACCCTCTGTACTAAAAGTGCTTCTGTGATCCACATCCTCCGCTAGCGTGCAGAAATCGAACAGCTGCAGGTCGTCGCCAGGAGCACCCTGAACCCACCTATGCTGCTGTGCCTCTCTTGTGATCATCAAACCATAGTACCTCCAAAACCACTGTTACACCTGTGGCCACAGAGAGAGCAGAGCAGTGCAGGAGGTTCCTCCACTCAGCTGCTCCTTATCGTCTCACATGTCCCATTGCGAGATACACAAAAACGCAAAGCGTGTTAGCTACTGCGCTCACACCCAGGGGCCCATCTCACAATGCCTGTAACCTGTAAGGGAAGTGCTAATGAAGCAGTACCTGCTAACAGCGCCCAAAGGGGTGTCGTATTAGTTCAGGAGCCATGACGAGACAAAATTAACGAGTCACAGGGCAGAGGCTCGGGGGGCTTTCGGGGGCCGTGTATTTTGGTTATGCTTTGCAAATCCCTTTATTAGCTTTGCTACATTCACAATGGCTGCATAACAGAGACGCTCAGGATCTCATTACACTTTCGTTTCTATACAATAATTGATAACATCCAGTTTGGTGTCAAAATATTGTTTGGTTTGTCTAAGGGTTTATACACTGTTAAAAATGGAAAGTTTTAATGGCCCTGATTTTATACTTAGGGTTAGGGTTAGCACTGTAGGGAGCCTTATGGCACCCTTTGATGTTATTCGACACCTTTGAATTCAAAACTTTTTCATTGGGAACCATTTTAGTAAAAAGGTTCAATAAACACACCTTTAAATGAAAGGAACAGTGTCGCAGGACAGTTTCAAATTACGTTCGCGTAATGGATGACACTGTGTTTGGTTTATACATCATGGGAATTAGTCATATATTAATAGGTATGAGTATTCTTCTAAAAAGTGAACAAAAACAAAGTTTAAAGTTGAAAGCAAAGTTCGCAAAAAACATAAAGTCATACCTGGCAGCCAACTGTTCTTCGTATCATCAAACAAGTCAGGAAAACAACACGCCAGATACAATGTTTAAACATTGTCGCTAACTAGATAGCTAATACAAACCATAATTTCTGCAGCTAACTTTGTAGCTAACTAATGCTCATCGGCACGTCTGCCGCTTGTCAGCTTGACTGCTTGTTTTAACACTTCCGGTGAAATTCACTTCTCAGCGAATACGTTTCCCAAATAAAAAATAGCAGACGCTACTTTGCAGCATTTTGTATGGCAGCTTTATTTATAAAATGCGATTTGGTGACCATACAGCTCCAGGTCAGACAGCTCGCCTTCTCCAGATGCAGAAGGAGAGATGTGCAGCAGAGGAGAACTACACACCACATACCAAAGCCATAAAAGAGTAACTCCTTACTCAAGGGGCATAAGTAACTTACAGTATTAACTCAGATACTACTAAAGTGCAAATCATGAACAAATATAGTAACTGCATGGAATACATGGACCGTTATGATTAATGTTGAACAAACATGACATCACTATGTAACTAACACTTAGTTTCTGGTTAATTAATACATTAAGTAAGAGTGTACTACTACATTATTTGTACCCCCTCAAGTAAAGTGTTGGTGATTTTTATTTCAGTTCTCTGTCTTTCCTTAGACTGGGAGAAATGTGCAGGGAACCTGCTGTGCCTCAGCTATTCAAAGAGAGTCTCACACATGTGCTGCATTGACCAAGTTAGAAGATAATTTTTTCCCCTTAAGTACTACAGTATATGATGTATGGTCTGTTGGGGCTTACTGTGTTTTATAGCAGAACTATTGTGAAAAAAATATGTTTGATCGTCAATCTAAAGCAAGTATGATAAATTAATAAACATTCTGTTGTATAACATAGGTCAATATGTTCAGTATCTGTATATATTTAACGTTCTGGGAGTATTTGGAGTTATTGGCAGATACCCAAGTAAACTAAAGTTTTTTTTTTATGACTTGTATTTGCAGACAGTTATATGTGAGATGATACTGATTGCACACTGAGTTTGAAAGCTGTTAAACAGCTTTTATACAACTTTGTGTTTGCAAGTGGCATTCCACAAATTCTGGATTTATGATAACAGTGTTGTAATTTCTAGGTGGTTAACACTTTACATTAACTGCACTTTCATAATGTCTTTATATTGCATTTGTAGAACATTCAGCATACCTTCATAATGGACTCATAATGCATGGAAGTTTACCTTAACATTTTCAATGGTAAATGATCATATAAATATATACAAATATATACACCAAATACATTTCACTAACTAACTTTAGGTTTCACTAAATTATGATTGTATTTCTTAAATTATGAATTAAACATAATATCATATTTTGCTTATAAAGACAGCACCTTGAGGTACTGTATAGAACATTAGCAAAATAATTGCTATGGTTCTTTAAAGGTGCCTCCCAGAAAAGGTTCCATTTGGAACCATCTTGAGTTCCATATATGAAGCAAGTTATAGAACCCCTAAGAGTGCCATATAGAACCATTTTTTCTAACAGTGCAGGCCTAAGTCCCAAAGAGAATATCTGGACTCCAGGAAAATCTAAGCATTTGCATCTCCAGCACAGGAGACGAGGATGATTAATTTATGCAATATATTTTTTGTTACTGTATCTGGAAATGCAATGCAATTAAATCTAGGTTTTCGACAATTTATGCAGCAAATACTGCATGTTGAAATGATCCTTGTGTTTTATGTTTATTTTCCAGCTGTTAACAAAAAAAATACAAATGAGGAGCAGGCCTCTGCAGACTCATGCTTATAGCTAAAATCCTCTGATAACACTTAATACTGTGTCAGAAAAAAGGTGTCATTACAAAACTATACTTTCTAAAGGTCAGTGGTCCTTAAAGAGTGGTCATTGAAGTGATTAAGCAATTAAAAACTGGCAAAAGGTTGCATTTGATGAAGTTACCTGTTTAAGATAACTTTCAATTTTCCACATGCATAACTGAATAATATAAGGTTATAGAATTCCATTTTACAGTGTGTTTATTACATACCAAATATAAAAGATTTTATGAGTGCAAATCACAGCTGAGCAGCTTTCCAAGGTGAATTTAAGAAAGATATACTGGGGAATAAATAGAGGAAATCCATACAGGAATAAAAATGGATTTGATATGAAAAATAACTGGTAAATTTAATTTAAAAGATAGAGTACCCTGTGCTTCATTCATGACCCCCATCCTCCCCCACCCACCTCCACTGGGAATCTCCTGTTGTTGATACTGTGTTCGGAGCCAGCTAATCCGCTCTGGCCCCAGTGGAACTCCACCTTCTCAGCTTTGAAGCGGCCTGGCAGCCCTGCACCTCTGACGAAGTAATCGTCCCTCAGCAGGATGGCCACTGAAAAAAAAAAAGAATGAGCTGGCTTGGACCCCCGGAACACTGAGACAGACAACAGCATACCGCTGAGAGACCAAACGCAAACAAACACGTAAGTATCACCTGCCTCCAGCGCATTCACTCTTATCAAAGTTACACCCGAAGTTGCATCTTGAAAGCTGTCTCCTCCACCATTTAAAATGGATTCTTGATGTTTTCTTTTAGTTTTTTTTTTTTCTTCAAAACATATTGAAAAAAAAAAGTTTTTTAGAATTCTTAAACCATGTTTAGAGAAACCCCTGATTTTGTACTGGTAGCAGGTAGCATCATACATGACGGCTCTCCCCCCCAGTCTGGAAGGTCAAGGGATCGATTCCTGAGGCTGGCAGAGAACCCTTACCACCTCTGGGCCCTTGAGCAAGGCCTTTACCTCAGCCGCTCCACGGATGCTGGATGCTGGCTGGCCCTGCTCTGTGACCCTGTGCCCTCTTCCCAAAGCATGTGCTAATTTCCTTAAATCAATGTAAAAATGATTTATTTCCACAACTAAATTTTGGATAAGAGTAAAATGATTTGTTCTCTTTCTGTATTCAGTAAGCACTCATAGTAATCAAGTACTCTAGTATACTTTTGAAGTAAACTGAACTATACATACTACAATAAATTCATCAGTCATTCATGGCCAAGTAGTCCTTTAAGTCCATTTATGATGTCCTTTGTATTGAAGCCTTCTTCAAAAACATATAAAGATGTCAACTTCTGCAATATATTAAAGCCTAAGTTAAGCTAGATACATCTGCCAAAACAGTATCCCTCATCATAGGAACACTGAAATGATTTATTAGAAAAATATGACATGACTTAATTGAAGACATAGTCTCTAGAATATATTTGATGTCAACTTCAATTTATGAAAGATAAAAGAACAATCTTTAGGGAAAAGCTTAGTTAAATATTTTTGTGCAAAGGGATGCAATGACACTAAAGAGAAATTACTATACTGGGGAAAGTGATTTTGTGGTTTAAAAACCAATTGGTTCTATCATGGGAATAGAATGACATCTTAGGGGTCGTGCTGCAATGTCATCCATAAAAATCTGCATTAATAGTAAGAATTAAATGTAAATGTTTTATTCCATCTCTGCTTTAGAAATTGTTTCCTTGTTTTCAAATTTCCAGTTATTTTCTGATATAATAACTCTTGTTGAAAAGGATGAGATAAAGTGGCACCCGTTTAATTTTTCATGGCCTTCATGAAGTTGGCCTCAAGGTTCTGACTGCTGAAATTCCAGCGAGCAGTCGCCTGGTCAGCATCGGATTCCCCCTTAACAATGAGGGGAGTATGACGCTGGAGTAAGCTTTCCTCTAAGCATGATCAGAGAAAGCAGGAGGAACCAAAGGACCATAAACAGAAAAGATCGTGAACCACCACTCTCAAGCAGAAGAGTAAAAATTAGGTTTAGACTATCCACGGTGACGGGTAGCGAAAAAGAGTATATAGTGTGCAGCATATGGAGGGGAGAGATCTGCAGCTAAGCTTCTCTGGTTGCCACGGAAGCAGGATGCAAGAGGCAGGTTGAACTGCCACCGCTATCACTGGTGCAGCTTCCCGACGATGCTCATTTCAGCCAGCCCTGCAACCCACAGAAGCAGCCCCATGCACACAGGCCCCTTGCATTAATCAGTGGTCCCGTCTATTTGTGCCGACGTGGAGAGGTAATCCTGTGCCTGATACAGTCTGGCCCTGGGAGTTTCATTAGTGATGCTAGCCTGTGTCTCGTTGAGCGAACAGGAGAGCAGGAATTAGAAGCTTAGCCAAGAGGACTTGAGCAGAAACCTAGAAAAACAGCAGCCCCTATGAAAATAAACCCTCAGTAAATGCAATTTTTTTTTTCTCTTCATAAGAATTTGCTTAAACGCTATGTTTGTCAGGAGAAGAGATTGCCAAGAACTGTCATGTTCGAGAAAGCATCAGAGGATACACCTTTATAATATTTAAATTACTTGGTAAATGTGGATATCAGATTTGAAAATGGGGAGATGAGTATATGTGGCTTGGCAGTCCAAAATGAATGAATAATAAACAATTAATGAATGAATGCAAATAAATTTCAATTACCTCGTGTCCTTTTGGATACCCTGTGAGTTACATGGCATCCAATTTGTATAAACACTGTACACATGAAGTCCTTATTTCACAGGTCTACCTACAATTAGGCAAATTACTCAATGCAACTAACACAACTATTATTATTTTTCTGAAAGGCAGATCAATAGATTGTTACTAATGCACTACAAACTCAATACGAAGTGGTATTTTGGAGCATTTTAAAAATGAATGGTTATTTTGTAAAAAGCAGAAAGATAAAATAGTTGCCTGAGTTGAATTATTGTCTGTAGCTTTTTATGTTAGCATGACGATACATCTCACCGGTTTTTCCTGTGTTTTTCATGGAGGTTTTGTTGGATGATTCAATTTGAAACCCATCCAGCGTGAGTTCTTGATATGTTATGGAAACCTGTGCATCCCCATCATTGATGTTGATGGGAGACTGATTCCTCCCTCGGCATTCTGGGTATGCAGAGGCCCAGCTGTCAGGCCCGTACGTCCCTGTAAGAAAAAAGCATCAAAAAAAGAAGTTACTCATCTGAAACGGCCAGACACATCCGCTAGCACACCATCTGCCCCTCACCATCTCAGCTCCTGCATGTGCACTCTCACTCCAAATAAAGATTCAATAACCTTTTGCCTGGGATTTCAAAACTAATTTGTCAACAGTTTTTTTTGGTGGTCGGCCTGCACAATTCCTGGGAGCTCAGTAATGTCTTTTCATTAAACGTGGTGGAATCTTTTCCCCTTGTTCCTCATACTTTATAGGGCATATTGATCTGCCGAAGTCTGGAGTTAACACAGAATCATATGCTACGGTCATGGGGATGTCAGGCTCATTATACGCCCAGCCGAACAGCCCTTCACTGCATGGATAATTTGGATGATAATGAGTAATATGGAATATGAAATGTACCACCATATTCAGCGGTAATGCATGATGAATGCAGAAATGTTCCTTGGTGAACAGCTCTCGGCCTAAACACATCTAATGCATTACCGCTGCACATATATATATCCACACTTACACAACAATATATACATTTATATTTATATATAAATATAAGCTGAGAAATAACCCAGGTTGTATGACCTTTGAAACACCCCACTGAAAGTAGATTTTTGATTTTTAAATATGATCGATATAAATGGTCTTGAATAGCCAGAGGTATGGGCAGTACACTGAGTTTTGGAAGGGGCACCATTCATCAACACATTAATGTACCCTGCGACCATCTGGCAGCACTGTCATAGCAGCAGGTGTCAAATTACCAGGTGAACATTCAGGTGTCGGGTGTCATGCTTGATAGCCATGACAAGAAGACACGCTGTGCGGAGGCTGATAAGAGGACCACGCGGCGAGCCCGGCCGTGTAGAGTGCCTCGCTCTGCGCTCTCTGCCATCCGCAGAGCTGACGGACACAGCGGCAGCTCCGTCTCGGCTCATCTTACGGTTGTTCATTAGAGCGCTAACCCTGTACTACATCAGAATCCGCCCACCGGCGTGCCAAGGTGAGCTGCCAGGGCGGACGGCGGTTATGGAAGAGTGGCGTGAAGAATCAGCCTCGGCGGGAGTAACGGACACACTGACGCACGCTCCCCTTTCCACACAGCCACCGAAGACGACCTCGTCTGCTTATACTCCGCCATATTCCACAGCCCCACGCAAACTGCAAGAGAACGTGCGGCACCTGAATCACACGCTTCATTTGAAAACAGCAGGATACTGGCTGATGAGGTTAGCAGGAGGCAGGGGAGATAACCAGGCAATCTTCTCATCAGCTGAATTTGGGGGTGGAGTTCTTGTTTAGATTAATATTGTGTTATAGTGAAGTACTCATCCTGTTTGCTCAACTAGGCTGTGTGTGGCAGCTCATTTCCGTTGGTAAAAACACGAAGCAATCCAATTTTTCCCAACTTATTTTTTCCTAAACATCAATATCCAATTTTTACCATTTTACGTAAAACTGGTGATTGCGATTTTCACCAATTTCAAATCTTTTTTTGTATGCATCGTCAACAACCTGTTTACAATACATACAAAATTACTAAGAATGAACAAAATGAGAAAAATAAATGTCTCCAAGTTGAAAATTAATTTCTCTAAGCAAATTGTTTTTTAAATGCTTATCACTGCCTACTTACCCTGGACAATGTCAGGAGGAACCTGGAGCCCGTCCCAGTCAATATAAGACAGAAGGTAGAGGGACACCCTGGACAGGATGCCCATCCATCACAGGCGCATACCAGCGCTCACACACATCCACACACACCAGGGGCAATTCAGAGATGCCGATTAACCAAACTGCATAGTCTTCGACTGAGCAGAAAGCAGAACATCTCCAAACAGATGCAGCAAAAGTGAGACATGAACTCTGGGGGTTTGAGGTAACAGTGCTACGCAGAAAGCCACCATAACACTCACGTGAAAGATTTTTACGTTGCCAACTATGCTGCTAAGTGCTGCCATTGTTGCTTTTCCGAGACAAATAATCAGGATTTAATGACAATAGCACATTATCCAGGAAACACAGGCTGAAAATGTTAGCTTCATCATTTCATGGCAATCCTTGCAGAAACTGCTTAACTCAGTACACACAAATAATTTTATTGAAGTAAGATTTACCAAGCATTTCATTACTACTTAATATTGGTACTTTGCATTTTTTATGTATCATCCTTTGTGCTAGAGAAAAGAATGTGAGGAAATAAAACAATATAAAGGAAATAAAATGATTATACAATCTGCTTCATTGTGACACATCATTAATGACAGCATCTTTTCTCACACTAGCTGTAAAATTAGTATCTGTGTTTTATCCAACCGGGGACTTTTCTTTTACTGTAAAAGCACTATACAGTAGTAAGTAAAAAGCAATATACTGTAACTAGATTGAGGCCCTAGTATCTTTACTACCTTCCATATCTTCCTAAAAGACTGTTTTACCCTTGAAGGAACCGGAATGCAAACAAAGCGGTTTTTAATTAAAGCTTTAGTTGTCCAGGGAAAACACAATCCACAAATCAGCATTTAATTACATGTTACGAGGATTTAACATCAGAGATATAACCCCAATGGATGCAAAACATTAGTGCACCCAAATGAAAGTTTGCTTCTCAGGCGTCTGTAGCACATTTAATGGAATATCCATCATTACACCTAGTAAGATTCACTGCCTGGTTAATCAGCAGAATTAATGTTAAGAAATCTCTAGTAACTCTCATGTATTAGATTCCAAAGCTATGTTATGGAAACCTCAAGCCCTGACATTAAAAATCCTGATTAGTCGTGATCATCCATGTGCAGTATCAGAAGATATGGACTCACATCTGTACTTAAGTGATTAAATTAAAAACAAAGTGAATTCAACATAAAATGCCATTACCACAGAGGCTCTTAAAAATGTCCTTTTATGGAAGAATTAAAAAAGCATGCACTGGCATCATTTGGCATAATCAGCTGTCAATACAATGAAGACCCCTCATATTTCACAATCCTTCATCATGAAGGAAATGTCACCTTTGAAAGCTTAAGTACAGGTGAACAGCACATCTAAAACATGACATTTATGTGATCACCGTATGCAGATCATAGGCACTTATCAGAAATTAATCCCGTCGGTCTTAAGGCATTCATGCTCTTTTGTTAAAATGCCTCGGCTCAGCTACGAGGGAGTTTGGTCCAGGCGCTTTTAAACTTTAAAAATCCAAGCCTGGATGACAAAGTCCATCTGTTCCCTTGTCACAGAGAGACAGGTCTCAGTGGGCAGACAGTCAGCAGGAAGGGCAGCATGGCCTTTTTTTAACTAAACCACATTCAGGTATAGCAATCAAAATTTTAATCAGACTTCAAAACCGAGCTCACTGCCTGCTTCAAAAGAATACACTTAGAAGTGGAGCTGCAGCTTAGATTCTCATGTGCTTTATTCTCAGACCAAAACAGGCTTCCTATTGTACTGAAAAGGTATTTTTTTCCATGCTACCTTTTTCATTTCTGTTTGAATTTTTCCACTTAGCATTTTTTAAGACATGCTGTGAATGCATTTCAGTCCTTATCTTATTGTAAACCTTAAAGAAGCATTGGGCATAGAATACAACAAGGAAATGCCATTATTATATTATTGGTAATTTAGGGCAACAGGTAGCTAAGACTCATAACTAAAAATGATTCTGCTTGGGTGGAGTGGGGGGGGGGGGTGTGGTCCCCTAAGCAGGTGTTTCGCCTGAATACATAGTGCAGAATATCCAGCTGATCATGAGCAGCATTGATGATTTTGAGATGTAAAACACAGATAATCCCGATTGCTGTTGTCTATACTTTTAACTTACAGAATTGAACCTGGGACTGTTTTTGGTCTGAATACAAAGCAAGTACACACAGCTAGGTTTGCCAACTCCATTTCCCCAATAAGGATACGCTTCCTTTTGACAGAATCATACTAATATGATTGTAGCCTCTCTCTTAGCAGGGTCTGTATGACTTTACTTGCTACTGTGAGTAGGTAGCTTGTGTAAGTCAATATGATCCTTAGGCTGGAACCATGTTTTTTAAAGGGCATGTGGCCTATGAAAGAATGAATGGAGTCACACAATGAGTGTACAAGCCGTGCCTGAACATGAGTGCAAACACTCATGTTCCTGACATGAATTAAGACGTTGCATGTGATTAGCAGGCCAGAGAGACAGCTCTGTGGTCAGCTTCAGCCAGAGAGACAGCTTTGCGGTCAGCTTCAGCCAGGGATGACGACGGGTGCCCCTGGCACTGTAAGGCACAGCGTAATCGCAGGCCACTTTTTTAGGTACACCTTGCTAGTACCAGATGACCCGCAGAACTGCCTTAATTCTTCATGGCATAGATTCTAGAGGTGCTTGAAACATTCCTCAGACCCTTTGGTCCATGCTGATGTGACATGCACACTCCCTATTCCTGATTGCACATACAATATATACTGACTAATTTTGTACATAACATTTCATTTATGTTTGTTTACATTGTAAATGTTTTAGTGGGACAAAGGTATAAAGGCACATGGAAGCGATAGGGTTTGAATGGTTTTAATGTTATGATATTACTTAATACTTTAAACCAGCCCTTAATTCTAGTCTATGCAAAGTAAATGAAAATGAATTTTCACCTGAAAATCTTGTTTATGACAGAAAATATGGTATTTCAGTATCCTCCTTTTTTATTTATATTTATCCTCTGGGTAAATATAAATAAAACCTTTAAGCTGGCAATTTTTTTTCTTCTCTCTGTTGATTCAACATTGCATTACAGGAACCTGATTAAGTATTTCATGGCTGCCTTCAGAGGTCATATTCTTGTCTTTATCTCAGTATTTCCGTCTGCTCTTGAAAATAAGAGTAAGAGTTTGAAATAAAAATATAACAAATCACACATTCATATAACACAAAAAGCCACGTTACTTTGTGATTTCTCGGTATTTACATTGCCTTGCTTTCATAAGCGCAGTTGGCTAACTCCCATAAACACTCTGTTGGTGTACGCTATGAAGAGACCCACCCTACTTCCTACGTATTTCCTGTCTTTCTTGTGAGTGAAGTGGCATTTCAAATCCACTCCAAGACTTCAGATCTCAGAGTACCACCCAACCTGTGCACCCTCCTCTCAAGAGTGAGAACATCACAGATCACACCACAGGTACAAAGTGTACACTCCCAGGAGGAGAATTTCTGGAAGAGTTGAGGTTATGAGGTCAAACTGCATGCCTTTTTTCAGGTGGAAAAATACAATGAGAGGTTCAGTCACGCTGGGACATTATACACTGGAGTGCATGTAACTGTCAGAACTGCCATTCATGAGAAAAACAATGGCTCCACAATTCTCTCAAATACACTGGGTATTCAAAAACAACAGTGACATTTAAATTCTTCCTGTCATTGTATGGGTGTTTTTATCTTACCGGAAACAACCATCATCAATATTCTTATGAAATTTAACATCAATAGATATCCAGTCTGTATAAAAATGAGTTTATCACTCCACAGGTTATAACAAAATAATCAGCAAGAGCAGTTATCCATAACGGCATATAAGTTTCTCCGTTTTGTTAAAGACAATGAAAGCCCCTGTCACAGAAGGACAGACCAAAAGTTCAACCAAAGCTGAGACCCAGCATCACGCTGCAGTCAGTGAGGCTCTAGGTCATACATCCATTACACACATCGGCGCTGAGGACGCTCATAGTGGCCCGTACACCAGGCCCAGTCCTCACCACCTCCATTTGGCATGGAAGTTGTACACAGGGGGAGACCCTTGATGGCATTAATTGTCTGTTCCCGACAGTGAAAAAACATAGGGAGGGATAAAATGAAAAAGGTCAACACCACCCTCAAATCTCTTTCAAAGAAAGAAAAAAAGCATACTTTCCCGAAGAGGAATTTCAGATGTATGCTTTACATTTCGTGTGGGTTCTTTATACAGTCCATGAGCAGATGTTGTGCTACTTACAAATAGGACAGAACACATACCTATAAATATACTTACACGTTACCTTATGTGTAGTTCAGTGCTAACTAATAAAAAGCAAAGCTTTTCTTCAAGGTTGCAAAATATATTACATTTGGAGGTTTAAATTTCATCAGCAGTGTAATCAGTTCCATTTCCTGCCAATTCCTGTCTGCTCCTGTGCATTGCTATTGAGTGGAGAGTGAATTGTAGAAAGCTTGACTATTTTCTTTTATACTCTCCAACATGGAAGAGGTACTGAAGGCAGCCAGTGCCTTTAATCATCATTTCGGAGCTGGCAGCAAAGATCCCTCTGGTGTATGTGTTTGGAGGGAGGTGACCCAGCCTTTACCTAAGTAGCACAGCCAGTTATATATGTTTATGTGTGAACAGCCTCGCTTGTTGACAGCCTGAAAGCAATAATCACAGAAATTATAATTCTATAATAACTAAGCAGCCGACTCAAATTGAATTTAATATCACACGCTTAATACTAGATATATAGTTTTATTCTGGCTTTGATTCATTAAAGACATCCACCCATCCATTTATCCAGAAGTGATAATTAAACTAACAAAACTACATTTAACACACTTACATAAGAGGTGACTGTGTTACTCCTGATTTTAGAAACCGTACTGTACTTTGCAATGGTGCACATGTACATTAGCATGTCTTATATGAGTCTGTAAGCTTGATGAATAGAGTCTGACCAAAAAAAAACAATGAAAAAAATGTATAGTTTGGACGTACTGCTGTGCTGCACAACATCTCAGTAACAATGCCTGTTCTGTGTTCTCCCTACACAAAATCATAGGAGGCTGAGCCTCTGTTTCCTAACTCCTAATTGCATCCATAATGTCAAAAACCTTTCCTAATGTTGAATTTTTGCCGGGTGGGATACACATGCAGGGAGACAGACTTCAAAGAAGCATATTCCATTACTGGGAGGAGGGAAACAAAACAAAGATGGGATGAAGTGTGAGACTGGGAAGAGCAGACCACTCACCTTTCTACAGCTCTGATGAGGCAATGAGCGCAATCAGGTGCAACTAGATTTCATTAATAGTGAAAAAAGATATCCGAATATTGCAAGAATATACATATATAAATGCAGCAATCAACATGAGAAGGAACAGGCTATTTTAGAATTTTTGGAAAAGCTTCAACCAGCGTAAAATGCAAATCCTGTGCTGATAACCCATTAATTAATTCCCATTTACCAATATTAGGATCATTAGGACCATCAAAGGAACAGTGAGACAGATCAGGGATGAGATATGAATAGTTTATTGGTAATCTGATAAGTGACTTTATTTTTTTGCAAA
This sequence comes from Gnathonemus echidnorhynchus, assembly GCA_026776725.1. Lineage (NCBI taxonomy): Eukaryota > Metazoa > Chordata > Actinopteri > Osteoglossiformes > Mormyridae > Gnathonemus > Gnathonemus echidnorhynchus. Next base: position 25,124,077 of record JAODJU010000108.1, read on the forward strand.
TGTGATCATTACACTTTTTTCTGTCGTATTTTCCAACATGACTATGAGGGAAGCAAGACTGCAAGGCTGCAGGAAGGCTGAGGAACACAACTGGCAGCAACCATAGGGCCATACCACAAGTGTTAATACAAGGCAGGATTTTGCATTATGCACTCTTGATATGTCCTTCACATGATCATTAACGTTTATAATCAGTAAATATCAAGCCATATAAATATAGAAACTTAAACTTGTAAGCATCACATAGCTACAGTGGATACTATTGTTTCCTGAAACCTCAAAGATTGTAGCGTGAAAAAGCTACAGCTCAGGCTTTGCAGGATTTGCATGTTCTCATATTTTAGGTGTTAGGTAACGGTTTTATTTTTCATGTTTTGTGATTCTAGCCTCAAGGCAGCTAAACGATCATCAGATTCATCTTTGGTGGTATACAGGCAAAGACCTCGACACTGTCAACATCCAGATATGTGACTAGATGCTGCTGGAATGACAATGATGCATTTATCAACTGAATGAATCGCCATGGAAGGAAATACTATATAAGACATCTATTAAAGTTACGCAGATTTTTAAGGTTTCTTTCTTTCTGTGTAGTATTACGTTCTGTGATTTTCACATGCTATCAAAGCATGGACTGTACATGTAACAGTAACAGCCAATGAAGAATCCAACAGTTAGGGGCCACAGGTTGTATTTGTCCAAATTAAAACACCATCAGCAGGAGCAATAAAAGACACATAAGAATAATTGTTTGATGAGGTATCTAGGAAACAGTAAAAGTAATGTAAATGATGTGCTTAGAAATATATGATTATTTCAAGACAGAAATCAAGTTTTAAAATAAAAAAATACAGATTTAATGGTAGCATAAGAATAATAATTTGAATAAGATGCATAACATTGGAACATACTGACAAAAAAAAAAAAATAATCAATATACAAAATGGTATGAGCATGACAGAAAACAATTTTAGATCAAGATGACTCAATTGCATGGCGTGGGAAAATCCAGCCAAAAAGAAAACAAAGGATATTCAGTTCATGAATATTCAATACTTCTGTCTTTTAGTGAAAACGAAAGCAAGCTTAGTTGCATGATTGCACAGGAAAAAAAACCTTGCAGCTGACAGCAAACTTTAGAGAGGCCAAAAGACCAGGAGGGGTGAACAGTAATGAAGTACATTTACTTGAGTACCGTACTTAAATACATTTTTCAACCTTCTGTACTTTACTTGAATATCAGATATTTTGATAACTTATGACTTTTACGCCACTACATCTGAAAGACAAATGTACTTTTGACTCCACTATATTTCAAGGAAGGTTCTCATTACTCATCATTCTGAAGCATAGCTTTAAAGTTAGTGGAAAATTTTTCTTTTCTAAAATGTGATCGGCCATATTATCTTTGTCACAGGAGAAAAACAAGTGACAGCAAACAGCTCTTATGCTGTCAGTCAAGTTGCTATTGGGCAGTTCTATAGGTGTCTTACTGGGTTGGTTGTTTTATTTATTTCTGTATTTTCTGAGGAAGTTGCATCGACAGCCATGGCACTGTCTGTCTGATGCACATGAAAAAGGTCAACATTCATATCTTTGTGTGGATCATCCATTCATTTCTATGGGAAAAACCCTAATCCCAACTATGACAACCTTAACCCGTACCCAGCCCTAACCAGTCAGAACACTACCATTCTGTTTTGTGTGGGTGGTGTGGGGAGGTATTAAATTAAAAAAAATGATAAAGAAATTCAATTAGATTCAATTGTGTTTCTATAGTTGTTGTATCATATTCCACAAGATTTTTATTCTACAGGTTCTACTAGCAAGTGCATTCAGCAGGTTGTTTAAGAGTCATGATGTTCTGTTACAAATGCATTGTGGCAAAAATACAGCAATAGCATCGACATTAAAAAGAGAATAAACTTCTTAATACTTTAGTATTTTTTAAATCAAGAGGTACTTTAACTCGAGTAAAAATTTGACTGAATGACTTTCACTTGTATTGGAATAACATTTGTCCAGAAGTATCTACTGTATACTTTGACACAAGTAATGGAGTTGTGTACTTTGTTCACCTCTGAAGACCAGTGAAGCAAAACTTGGATAGTCCTGTCTAAGAACAAATATAAAATTGAATTTATGATTTACTGAGGTCAATAGAGATATCATGGCACAAAGCAGAATGTGTAGCTCTCTAAGGCTGGTTTTCATGACATTTTTGTGTGTTCATGCAATATTCCACTAGTTTAAATATATAAACAAGGTCTATGCCTCAGATTTAATACTTGGTAGACACTCATGAAAATAAAGCAGTCAGAAACAAACAGGCAAGTAAATTTAACAGCTGCCATTTTTACATGCTGGTGCCTAAATTACCACTAACTGTACAGATTGACAGGGAAGGCCAGTGACAGTACTGTGGAAACAGTCAAGCCAAAGTCACTGAATATTTTAGCAATTAATAGTTATACTAGCAGAAAACATACTTAGATTTTTTTATAAAATAGTTTTACGTCTTTTTCTCTATGCAATAAATAATCGACCCCAATAGTAAATGGAAAAAGTATACATTCCATAAAGAAATCCATTATTCACAACCACATTATTACGGAACAGGATTAGGGCCACCATGAAAATATTATTCGAATTCTGACTTTTTTCTCCGAATTCTGACTTTAATCTCAGAATTCTGACTTTTTTTCTAAATTCAGAATTCTGAGATTAAAGTCAGAATTCAAATAATATTTTCATGGTGGCCCTAATCCTCTTCCGTACCATTTTTGAACTTTGAATTAATGATCTAGCTCATGAACCAACCTAAGGATTTCACTTGTATTCAAGTTAGGGTGAATGACGTAAGTCAAAAAAGCAAAATGCGAAGAACGAGAAATGACAAGCCATTTGTTAGACAAGCATCAGTGCAATTAAGATTAATTAATAACTAGTGATAATTTACAGGAATAAATGAACAAAATGAACCCCGCAAAATTAGTTTGACACAATAATGCTTTAATAATCATCCTTTACTCATTTTATCATGAATTTCCTGTAGTATTATTGTGATGTGTGTGTGTGTATGTGTGCGCACACATGGGTTATGTATATATTACATTGTGAAAATGTTTGGTCCCCACAATGTGATAAAAACCTGGTATTTTGATAAGGGGAAAATCAATTTTACAACAATTTGAGAATCAAAAAATTGAAAATGCCAGAAGTCTTGTATTTAGTTTGAATATGTAGGGTTAAGGTTTGGGCAGGGTAGGGGTTAAGATTGTCGTAGTTGGGATTATGTATATGCCCTTAGAAATGACTGGAGGGTCTCCACAAAGATATAGATACCTAACCTGTGTGTATGTGTTATTATTATGGCCTATCCCATAAAAATCATAACTATCACAATATTCACTCATTAAAATGGATATGATGTTAGGTTAATATAGTGTTATGAGAAAACAAGAAAGAGTTTATTGTTTGAGTCAAAGACAGGCCAACATACTAGTTGATATGTTTAAATGTAAATGTTTACTGTTTATTATTGTTATTCACTTAATACTACACTATGGTAGCTGCATATTAAAACAAGGATACAAATACAATGTCATAGGCATTTAACTTAATGCTGCCCTCAGCTTCAGGGTAATTTAAATAAATCACATGCTTATTTTGAGTGCTTTTTTTCATTATGCATATTAAAGGAGATAATGATGCTGTAAATATAGGACAAGGGCAATCACAAGCAGTCAACCTGAAAGCTCCTTCTGTGTCCTATCTTAGATCCAAGTTCATCTGAACAAGTTTAAAATTAACAGTTGGGCTGTCCTGGAAAACCATACTGAGTAATCTGTGATCCAGTGCGCCAAATGAGTTGCTCAGCAAAGAACAGAATGCCTGTATCTGAACCTAGTGACATCTGAAATTAATGTTTAACACGGAGGTGTCAAACCGCAGTCCTGGAGGGCCAGAGCCCTGTGTTGCTTAGTTCTTTCCCTGTTCTGCCACAAATGATTCAGCTCAAGAGCTGTGTGGTAATTAGCACAAGGAGTTGAATCAGGTGTGTTAAAGGAGGGTAAACCAAAAACTGAAGGCGGGGGGGTGCTATCAAAGGTGGAGACCAGTTATAAAAGAATTGTGTCCTGGGTAAGGGAATGTTTTCCATCTGTTTTTCTCCTCTTTCATTTTCAGCTTCCAGAACACAGGAGCTGACTTCTTATGCAATCAGCTTGTTCCAGTTTTTGATTTTCTCTAAAAGATTTGCTGACATAATACCTCTTCTTACCATACATTAGTGTTATGTACAAGGTATACTTTGAAATTAAAAATCTCCTTTAGAGAAATCTGAAAAGCATATGAAATGTGAAGGTTTTTTCAATCAGTAGACAGTAAAAAGCATCCATGCTTCATCAATCAGATCCCTTAGGAAAGCTGATGCTATTTCTGCAAAGCACTGACTGCTTGGGAAAATGTGATTCCAATTAACTTGCTCAGAAGCATATTAATATTAATCGGTCTGATTTTCTGGCTTACAGACAGTTGTTTAAATACACTTGCAGCTAAAATAGGGAAATTCTCACTTATCACCAGCTTCATGATAATTATTTAGCTAAGACCGTTGTCCTGCCTTGTTAACTGCTACATGGTACTGAACAAAAAAATAAAGAACATTGGTCCAAAATATGATCCTCTCAGTTTAGATTCTGTGAATTGTCACATTTCTGTACTTGGCTTTCAAAGAAACTCATTCAATTTTATGCAATATTTAAAGCTTCATGCAATTAATTTACTCCCACAATCAGAAGCCACAGACTCTGCCTGATGCACATTTCAAATTAAAATGAGGAGACATCCGCATTTCACTTGTCAAATGTGACCACTTTTAACAGGAAATGCGCAATACTGAAATTCAATTTTGCTATTGTTTAGTAGTCTAAGTAAGTAGGTGGCGGACATTAAAGGAAGAGCGGCAGGTAATAAGAGAGATTAGCATTCCATTTTCACATCTGCCAAGTCACAAATCAAAATACACAAGCTGGCATCCATTTTAATAGAACTTTGAGGAAGTCATATTCAATAATGACTTTAGTTTACGTAATTTCTATGTATGTTTGCACCTGTAACCTCATTTTACAATGACAAATACCTTTCAGGAAAGGCCTTTACACTAACACTCTTTCGTCAGCTTTGTTTGAACCATTTTTCAAACAAATTTTAATTGCTTAAAATATTAAAATAGTGGTTTTTACAGCTTCTTTTGCCAAGTTAAATCAAGGTTATATTTTGTGAATACGGCTTAATGATACAACATCAAACACTGAATACACAAAACAGAATGTTTATTGATTGAACAGACTACTAAAAACACACTTTGTTTGTGTTTCTTTTATTCATTGAACAAAGGAGATCAGAGATCAGATAAAGGATACTTGAGATTATTTGCCAAATGAAGGATGCTCCACATACTTTCAAGCAGCACTGTATGAGCTTGGTTGTATTTAAATGTTCGTTTCAGGGTGAGCCTCTGCTCCCTTCATCTTGGTGCACAACCCCCTCTAATTAAGTGTCCGTAATCCAAGCTTCCATTCAAGCAGCACAGACAAGTGTTTAAAGAATTTCAAGTTCTCATTACTGTTACTTTACTCATTTATAAAGCTAAAACTTTTATGAGGCGTAATGGGTTAAGCTGGAAACTGAGCTACACGGGTCACCATGAATAGGGATATTTTAACTATAAATAATGTAAGAAGAGGAACTAAGGCCGGTCAGTCCTATAGGTGACATGGGCGGCCGCCTAGGGCGCCAACTTCTGAGGGGGCGCCAACCTACAGTATCAGCCAATTTCCTGGGACAGGGGGCGCCAGCAGTGATGTGAGAGTAGGTACGTGAATGAGAGAAAGTCATAGAGAAATCAGGTAAAAGTGATGCTACAGAAAATGTGGGCAGGAAAAAACAGCAATTCAGGCATCTGAGAGAGTGAAGGTACAAATTAAAGTTGACTGTCAGATTTTTTAAAAGGGGACCATAAGGTTTGGTATGCTAGTCATACCGGCTAGAACCTTTGACGCACAATGGCTCGAAGATGTCCGTCAAGTGGACAAGACACAGCTCTTCTAGGAGCCCAAATGCCACATCCATAATCCGCTTGCCATTTCAGATCAAACCTGAGTGCGTAGCGGGTGAAGCCTCCTCAGATCCCTGACAGCTCCTTCTCAGTCCTGCCTTCAACAAGCTTTTTGCTTCATAGGGTTATAAATCATAAGGTCTGGAGATAATGTTTCTGTCACTTTCCAGTTTCTCCCTTGAATAAATTGATTATAATATGAGCTCTTCTAACCTTAACATTCTGTCTCACTGCACTTTGAAGCTTCACCTCCACTTATAATATACTTGAGCCTATTTAAGCTTGGTAAGACTTATTTTAGGAATGAAGGACCTGAGTCTCTTTAAAATGACTACTGTTCATTGGCTTATGTAGTAATCAAACTGAATTAGAAATTAGCAAGAACTTTATCAGTATTTATACTCTCTCTCTCTTTTTGCTTCTGTCTCTGATATATATGATTAATATCTGGCATCATACATGTCACATACCTACGGTGAAAGAAAATGCGAAATAAATTTTCAATGAAGGCTTTATTCCCATCACAGATGTTATGTTGTCACAGTCATGCTAACATGTGTTTTAACTTAGAGAGACCACTGCGGCAGCGGCAGCCTAGAGGATAGCCTCAAGGTGACTTCCACAACACACTCGTCTTTCCTTCTCCCAAACCAAAAAAAAAAAAAAAAATCTTTTTATTGACCAAGAAAAGGTTAAAAAATGCAAAACCTTTTTAAACAGTCGACAGTGAAAGGCATGCCATTATGCCTTGTCAGAGCTTTCAAAACATCCCTGAAACAGACTGGAACAAGCAAGTCATCAGCAATCAAAGACTTTCTTTTTTTTCTTCCCTTTCCCCCTCCATAATTAATTTTTCAGCTTGGCAAGATGACAGACAGCAGCTGACAGAGCAGTCCCAAAGCAGACCCCCCTCTCCTTGCAGAAATGTGAAAGACTCCAGGAGGACAACACACAGGTCCCCTTCCTCGACTCAGAACAAAGTGCCTTGTTTGTCCTTTCTGAATAAAAAAGGCAGTAAAGAACTGAAACACTCATTAAAAGCCAGATAGATATATTTATAAATGCTGAGCGTCTCAAATGCAGAGTCACAGAAACATACAGAAATCCTGAAAGGTTATCCTCTTCCTGTCAGTTCTATACAATTAGCACTATGTAGCTGCTTAAACCCAAAAGCAAATTTTGGCAATGAAATTCCTAAGGTCATGACCAACTTCAAACAGAAGAAAGCTCCATAGTTTTTTTTCAGGTATGGTGACAGGTAGGTTCCCCACTGGGATCACTGGTGTTAATCGGACTTTCATCTTAAATGGTATGAAAAATTAGCATGAAATGACAATTCAATGAAATATACCTAAAACATTGCTCACAGCAAAGTGTTTAGCGTGTAAGATTATGAAGTATCCATTTTATCTAAACCATTCACATGCACATAGGGGATTAGGTTCATTCTCACTCTCTCACAGATGCTGAGAGACCGAAAGTCTATCTATGAATGACTCACAATCTGCCATGACCTCTCTGTCTTCTGCCCTTCTCAGGCACTTCACAGAAAAGCTCAAACAAACAAACTTTTGACAGAGATCATACACAGTCCAGGATTTCCTATTGTATAAGATATGATGGAAGAATACTAATGTCATTTGGGTCAAATATTCCGTCTGAAGATCTCTGAGCAATAGGACAAGCGCCTGCTTGGTATAAGAGCTGTATGACTTTATTACATCTAGCTTCCAATGAGCTGGTATCAAAAAAAGGGATCCAGCACAAAATTAGAGGAGTATTCCAATAATTTTAATAAAATTGTATTTCAAAACTACACATTTCACTTTAAACAGGTCACGACACAAGTTTTTCTGAAACTGACAACAAAAAAATTCAAAGACATATTTTAGGCAGGACTGTCATTACACCTATTTCAGGGGGGGGCCCTCAAATAAATGTTTATTTATTGGTTTAAATCATGAATGGCTTTTTATATTCTATATGTTTGGTATCGCCCCCCCTCCCCCCAGTAGAGACTCAGCCCCCCATCCATTCATCTCTAACTAAGCCCCTGATTTTAAGTAATTTTATGTAGTCACTATAATACTGAAGACATTTCTGTTCAAAAAGAACAGCCTTGTCCCCAGAGCACTAATTATTGAATAAGAATTCCCAGCCTGAATGAGCGTATTTACAAAAAAACATACATATGTGATACAGCTAATAAACAACCAGCAAGCTCTGCAGACACGAAGAACTGAGAAGCAAGCGTTCGCTCCTGGAATGAAGGAATTAATCTGTGGGATAAACACTGCTGCTCATCCAGCCAACAGGACCCTGACAGCAGCATGGTGGCCCTGTCATTTCCGTTTTGTTCCACGGGAGAGGATGCAGGAGAAAAACACTGTTTGGCAGGTTCCACCAAACAAAAAGCTGGCCAAATTAGATACCACACAAGATGAAGATGCTAGTTCAAGCCCTATTTTTTTCCTGTAATGCTCCCCTCTTTTCTAAGTAGTTAAAACAGAGAGACAAATTGATTTGAATTTTACGTATCTTAATCCATGGCTTAATTGATTAATCAATTGGCAGCTGGGCAGCCCACTAGACACCTGAGCCAATGAACACATCCCAAATTTATGATGATGTAAAGATTTATGATAAAAATTGGTCCACATTCATTTTTCCCTGGCAGCCCATTTGTAAAAAGTAGTAAATAAGACATTCGCATATTTGAGGATAGTAAACTCACCACAGAGAATAATGTCTCTTGGATATCTAACCACTGATTAACCCCAGTTTGCCAAAGAAGGTATTAGGGAGGACAATTGGGTGTAATAAACAGAATAAGTTCACAAAGCTGAAGAACTTGTAATGAAAAATCTTCTCTTACATTCCTTCAAAAGTGTTGCAGATTAGGGAAGATTACTTATTATCAAGGGCACCCTGATGACTCACTGGGTTTGGCTCATACACCTCTAGGATACGTCTTTGATTACTTCCACAATTTTCTATGAGGGATTTGCATATTCTCATTGTCTTTGCATGCATTTCCTGTGATAGATTGGCATTCAGTTCAGGCTTTCTCCCAGCCTCTGCTCCCTGTTGGACATGCGGTTTGGGTAAATGCATGTATGTAGCTTCAGTTTCGCAGTATTTTTAAGACACACCAAAGTGAGGACCATGAAAACTGTATAATCCCTGATATCCCCTAATTTAGACAGGAGTTAATATTCTGATTATTTCGTGATTTTCAGGCATTGTTCACACATTGCATCAAGTTGGAGTCAAGTGGCTTGAGTGCACGAGTTTGTATCATTACAAGAGAGCCTGGCTGCACAAATTCTAGAATTATTCAGTGATGGCATAACACCTTAATACTTAAACACCATATGTTGAATTCCAAGGGACAAATTTGCTTGGTTGCTAATTACACTGATGAGCAAAAATGACAAGCTGCCAATATGTTTGCTTTATATCCTGAACTGTAAGGCATCCAGGGAGTTTCTTTGGTAGCGCTTTGGGAGAAAGTGCGTGCTGAACTTGCCATCACGTCAGAGGGCTTGTCACAGTGCTATCTGATCGTTACATCTCAGCAACTCCGTTTACAGATAGTTCCCCTCTCAAAACAAAGTTATCAAGTCATAAATATTTGACACAAGCTATGATTATTGCTGCAACTGAGGAGATTTTGTGTCTCCTCAATGAAAGGTTGTATGCCTGTCAAGATCTCAAGTCAAGTCATTCTGAAGTCATACAGAATTACGATGAATAACACAAATGACCTATCCAATGGGCACATTCAAAAATCCATACATTATTATGTGTACAGACACACTTACATGTAATACCATGTGTTTCAGGAGAAGACTGTAGACAATAATAAGCAAAAATGACATCCTAATAAAGCAATTCACTGATTTAAATTGTTTGAAATTTGTGGCAGTGCAGAAGGATGGATCAAACAACATTGAGAAGGGAAAGGTAATAATTATGCTTTTTGTTTAAGCAGTAATGGTCAAATGGTCAAAGTCACACTACACCAACTTATGAGGGGAAGCTTCCAGCATCATAGCATTCAAATTAATATAACAATGCAATGGGAAATCTAAGGTAAACTGCATGTGCATACAGGGTTTTATGTTATAATATAATACTTAATCCTACCACTTTGTAATTAAACTGCAACTCATTTTAAAGCTTCTTTTTCCTCCAGGAAACTGCTGAATTATCCATAAAGCCAATCGTTTAGGGTACAGCAGCACTGTCTTTTCCCAGACTTTGCCCCGTGAGGTGTGAGTCCCACTCTGCCACCTGTCAGCCCAGCGCAGCCTCACCTTCCGCACACACACCGCACTCGTACACGCCAACTTCCATGGTTTTCCCATGAGGCACGTGGTTTCATTTGCTCCACGGCCGTGAAATTAGTTTCTCACGGTTTGTGAGTTCAATAAAAACACAGACATTTGTGTCTCCACGTCTCGCACGGGAATTCCCTTAGATTACAGGTTTAAAAGATGTCATGCAGCCCTGTGGTTGACAGATTTTTCTCAAAATTTCATATTTGTCAAAAATTTCAGCGGTTGATCTCACGGATGAGTGTTTGATTTGGCTGAGACATATGAAAGCTGCATTATACTTTTTAATTTAATAGCGTAAAGTTTTTTACCCATTTATACAACTGAATATTATTTACTGGAGCAATCCAGGTGAAGTACCCTTCTCAAGTGTACAACAGCAGACAGAACCCATCTTAGGATGTCATGTAAACGTCCTTAAACACAACATGCCCAAATTGCTATTTACCTGTTATTAGTGTACAGTAATTAATTTTACTGGCAAAAAGACATCTTTATTAAGGACTGCTGAAGCATTTACTTATTGCAATGCTGCTTACTTTAAAATATGGGTATCTAATGCTAACGTGTTTAGTTTACAAATGACTGTAGGGAGCAAAATCTGGAATTTTTTGATTAATTTTTTTTTTTTAGCGTGACGCTAACTCCCCTAGCAGTCAAACGGCGGCTAATCAGTCAGTGCAGACGTGCCGCTTATTGCCTTGGCTTTGTTTCTTGTGCATTTCTATTGTTTCTTCTGTTACCTCATTCTACTGCCAAACTTTAAGTTTCCTTGCTGTGTAAGACATCCACAAAGACCTTTTATCATGTTACCTTGGAAATAAACCCAAGAAAGACATTGTGGGAATGATCATGGCCGAACACCTCAAATCAGTGGCTAAATTACGAAAGGCCGACATCTGTGTTAACAAATCTGAAGCAGACCGGCGTGAGTAACAACTCCTGGGTTCTGCGTTAACGGAGCACGGTGCAATTCACATGTGAAAATGTCACTGGCACGTGAGTGTGTCAGCGATGCGGATTTGGCTTAATGAATATGTAAATATCAGTGTTTGCATGAAAGCTTAGGAGGAACACGACATAGTGACAACTGTACAGGATGTACCACATGAGTTAAGAAAGGTGGTAACCTCTTATTAGATTATAAGAGGGATAGATGTTTATTTAAGAAAAATATATTGCAGTGAAAGTACAAAACATTTGATACATTTGCCATATACTGTACATCAGCAGCTTTTATGTATACAGGTGTGTTTGTGTGTGGATTATGTTTATATTATATTGTAGGACCAAATATTTCCCACAATGTAATGAAAACCTGTTATTTTCAGGTCCCCACAAAGATCTGTGAATGCTATCATAAAACTAAAAATGCCAGAAGAGTTGTATTTTGTTTGGTTACTTATGGTTAAGATTAAAGCTGGGTAGGGGTTAAAGTCATCATGTTGGGATTAGAGTTTTCCCCTTTGAAATGAATGGAGAATCCTCACAAAGATATAATTACAAACCTGTGTGTGTGTGTGTTAATGTTATATAGGTATAGTTTGTCAGCTGACCATTTCACAAACCTTTCCTGAAGTTACAGCAGTGCTTCCTGCACTGTAAAAAAAACCAAACCTTCAAAATCGTTAACTGAATTGAAGATTCTAAGTTGAAAAGGCAAATATACCTAATAAATGTTCAGCCATAAGCTTATAAGCATGAGTTTATTTATTTTTCTTCATCTAATGTTGAAGGGAAATAAGTAAAGTTGCGTTAAATCGCGTTCTTCAATTTTAGTCGACTCCGTATACTTTCCGTCACTGCACATGCGCACTTCGTCTCCCACTTGGAAAGACAAACGGTTCGAATGCCTGCAAGTTTCGGCGAGGAAACGCTTTTCGCGCGTTGGCAAAGCATAAGGTAAGACTGACTTCTACTTTTGTGCTATGTTCATTACTATTAAGTTTTGTTTAGACAGTTTGAAGTGAAAAGATTGGCATGTATATACCAAACGAATGTCAAACTTTTGAATGTTAAAGCCTTTCAGTAATTTCGTGGCGACATTTCTTTTTGCAATGTTAGCCAAATGACAATGCAAGCAATATATGACAGGTGAACTACATGAAATTACAGAATAAATTTCATTTCTGGCATTATAAATTGTTTTTAATTAAAGTAGCCATGGTAATTTTGGCGGGAGATGTGACGCGGTAATGTTAGCATTAAAGTTAACTTAAGCTAACTAACATCAGCTATCCTATTTCTCAACATTTTACAACAGAGATATTATGATGTTAGCTGCCTTAAGTGTAATACAGGTATTTGAGATGTTGAGATGTATTTCTGATAAGGGATCATGATCTCAATAGCAGTATTTAACAGTAATGGAAAGATTTTTTTAAAAGATCGCTCAGTAGCCTATTTTTACTGAAGTCGAACATCGACGTTTGCCTAATAGACCTAGCAGATATTATTTGTAATATTACACCACCGTGGCAAGTTTTGTTGTGTAGAATAACTTAAATACAAGTCCATTACCACTAGCGAGCAATGCTACTCCGAGGATGGCGCCACGGCCACTCCTAAACATGTCCTATGGAGAGCGCCAAAACATAGCGTAGCAGTTGAGTGCGTTCAGAATTCATCGTTTCTATGCCTCTGATCTTGTCAGTAGGATTTTACGGGTAAGGTATGGATACATATTCTTATGCTCCATACAGTATTATTACAGCTACATAACATAGACCTAAAATTTATGCTAAAATATTTTTACAGAGACATGTCTTTATGGTTATTGAAGCAGTGTTAGGCTATGTGTTATTTTTGGATGAATTGAATCTAAGAATTTCTCATTTTAAAATGTGTGCTTGCGGGTTTGGAATGCAATGCAAACTAAAAATTTGAGAATCCCTCTCCTGATGTACTACTGAAGCACTACAGGTTGTGTCAGTATCAAGGCCACTCTTGGTCATTACCCTGTCTCTATCCTGAGTGTGTTTGCACTTACAGAACTCCAGCTACGTTGAAGTCACATTTATCTCAAGCACACAGACAAATTCCACAACAAGCACCCCATTTTAATTTTTTGTGTGAAACCGTATCATATTCATGATTGTAATATGCATTCTCATTTGGACCTGTACGACTTTGTTCCAGAGATTGATGATATATCTGGATTTCTTTATCTTTTTTGTAACCTTAAGATCTTTTAAATGCAAAGTGTTTATATATGCCCAGTGAGAGAGGAATTCTTTTTTGTGACATGTTCAAAGATGTAATGTTTTTTGACGTAAAAGTTCTGCTCATATGCAATCAGGCATGTTTAGTATATAATTATTAGGACACACATCCTTCTTGTGGTGCTTTGCTGAAGTGTGTGTGTGACAGCAGTGATCTTTTAAGGTGGAGTGTGGTGCTGCAAGAGATTGTACTTTATATATTCTTTTAAACTTAAATTTAAATTAAAAAAGGTTAATTGTGTGTATGTGTATACACGATGTACAAAAAGAGTGAAATAAGTTGTATTCAATAATTCATTGTCTCTGTCGTGATTAAGATGAACATGTAATCAATTGCCTTTAATTCTTTATGTATTTTGTTAAACTCACAAAGTAAGTTTAGAGGGATTTGAGCAGACTTAGAAATGTAAGGCAACCAGCTGCAAAGCATTTCTAAGTTTTCTCAACTTCAATCACCATGCAGTTATGCAAACCTGCTTTTCTTCTTTGGGTTATAATAGTTCACCCAATTTATCATTTCAATCCCAGCAAAATCACACTTACTATTTGACTGTGCTTGCAAAGTGAAGTTGAGGAAACCTTATGAAATTAAGTCAGCGCAACTACATGGGTGTGAAGTTGAGAACTTAAAAATGCTTCTCAGCAGGTTGCCTTAAATTTTTAAGTTTTCCCAACTTTTTATTTTTTACAGTGTGTTACCATCTAGTATACCCATAGATTTCTTGAACTTGACCACTAGCACATCATCTTTGGCTAATCAATGTCTCATTAAGTTATTTAACAACTTAGGTAAATTAGTTAGATGAGCTGGTGGTAAAATTTCAGAAATGCATGGAATGGCTAGGGTGGCCCTGTGGATGGATTTGAGAACCAAAGCTGTGTTCTAGCATCCAACAAGACTTTCTGGAGAACAGAAGAAATTCTTGTTAATTTTTTATTGTATTACTGTTCATTTGCATATGTTCTGATATTAAATATTTTTCCTAAGCAAATATACCCCCCAGATACAGCCCCGATAGACAAGCTTCGCATAATTTTCTTTGGTTGCCTCAGACTGAAGAAGTGCTAAGACACAGAACTGTGTGTGTGTGTATAAATATGTATATTATATGCAGACTGAAGTACTGTCCCAGATTTCTGGAGACTATATGTTTGTTGAAATCTATAGTTTAGGTCAAAACTATTGTGTTGTCTGACCCTCAACAATGCTCACTGTAGCAGAGCATTAAATATGAACTATGAACCATGAAAATGGATTATTAGGACACAGCGCCCACAAAACATCAGGAGTCTGTAGTCTGCCTACCACAACCCAGGTATAGTATACTTGGAACAATCCATATGTTAACTCAGTCATGGGGGGTGGAGGGTATATGGCCAGATATCATACCACAATATTTTTGGAGAGAATCATGATATAGATCATGATTTTATTTTTGCTTGTTTACAAATCAACCAAATTGCAATGTATGCAGTAATGCCAATTTACCATTTAACTACTTAAACAGCAATTGTGGTTTTATAATCAGAGATTGACATATTATGTGTGCAAGTATGCATTACACATACTGTACATGCTTACTCATGTACTTCATGTGTGTACTTCAGTCAATGTATAATAGTTAAAATTCATGCCAATTTCTTGTGGTAACAGCACAAATGCATGAAATCAGCATGCATATTGCTTTTTCACTAAGATGTGCATTTGAAATTGCTTTGTCCCACATTGTTTCTGTTGTACTGTTGCAGCCTCTGAACATGCAGGCACGTGATAGGTGCTTGCCAGTTGGTTCTGTCGTTATAATAATGTTATTCTGCATACGGAAGTGATTTACGTGCTTATTTAAATAAGTTGCGGGAAAGTGAGATCCGATTAAAGGCGGTCGGTCAAGAAGCATGCGGAGATGCCTGTTAATGCCAGGTGTGGACAGGGCCTTAGATTCATTTAGTTACTTTTAGCAAGCATCCTGCCCGCACTATGTCTGCTTCGTGTGCATTTTGTTGCTGCCAATATGGCTCGTCTCCATAAATCAGCCTCATAGTGAAAATGAACTGAGCCACAGGTCACATCTGACCAGAACCAGTTTTATTTCACAAGGGGAAAAAAAAGAATGTGAAAAGAGTGAAAAAAATAAAGCTTGTATTTGCCATCACTAGTGCATTTCATACGATTGCTATCTAATAACGTGCTGCTGTGACTTGTTTATGTAATGAAGGTTTGAGCATGCAGCTTAAATGGAAGTATGTACCTAACTAAATCATAGCCTTGCTCTGAACTGTATCACAGGCCTGGCCGCTCACCAACATGACTGAATGTAGGTGCAGCTTTATGAATTTATACAAATCTGTCTATTTTTCATTGTGATTACTTGTATATTCCTTTCAATAAAACATTTCCCCTGACTCCCTCTCTGAGGTTGAACAGTAACAGGATGGAGTGAGTGAAAATTCTTCTATAAATCAGGCTCCCCTCTGCCATGCAGACAGGCTTCCTGGGCCTGTCCATAGCTATCCTGACACCTCCATTTCTCATCATATTCAGTCAGACAGATTTAGGGCCTGTGGCTGGTAAAAAGGAAAGCATGTAAATTTCAACATTTGGTAAAGATGGTGGGGGGATTAATTATTCATTTAAATCTACTGAAGCTGGGAAGTGCAGATAATATACAGTGATTCTGTTTGAGCCCCCTACACCCCCCCTCCCCGCCCCAACACACACTTGGCTGTAAAACATACCAGACGTTTCACACTGAATCACACCAAACCGACTGTAACTGGTATGCAAATACGCACTGATGCAAGTACATAAAAGTATCAGCTTATGTTTGGCCTTATGTTTAAGGTTGTAACTGAGGTTATGGTAACATTTAGAATGAGCATTACAGTAAATGAGGCACACTTATTTTATATGGGCACTGATACTTCACACGTTCAGGGTTCGAATCCTACTCCTGTTCAGTGTGTGGAGTTTGCATGCTCTCCTTTGTCACACAGGTTTCATTTCAAATACATGCGGGTGACTGGCATCTCTGTCTTGCCCACAATATATTTCTCCGAGTGTATGAGTGCTGTGATGGCCTGGCATTGTATCTCAAGTGCCTTGTGGTGCCTGAAATAGGCTCCTCTGATGATCCTCTCCAGAAGAAGCAACCTTGTTGAGTTGAACGTGTGAATATACAGTGATTTAATATTACTTTCATGATAAATCCTGTGATAACATCTTGACTCCTCCGAATATGCTTGATATTTCTGGACAAAAAGATGAAGGGTATAATATATTGGGAGACAGAAGCAAGAAACTTGTCAAATACGGGTTAGAGAACCTGTGATAGGTGTGACAAATCAATTCCGAAGCTTGAGAAATTGATAATTATACATATAAATTGCCTATGCATAAATAAACCAAAAATAAAGGTGTCACACCTGTGTTAGGGATGTCCTAGTGTCTCATCACAATCAGGTAACAATAACTCAATTCCTTTGATTTTTGCTGTCCAGAAAACCTGCTAGGCAGCAGATCCCAGCAGCCTTTCTGGATGAATTAATCCACACCTCAACGGAATGAAAATGAGAGTGAGGTCATCTTAGGGCACTGCTCTGCGAAAACACTTTTTTTCCAAGTTTCAAAACTCACATGAGTTATGAACCTGCTAAGCCAAGCTACAAGAAATTATTGATGCGACTCCAAGCGTGGTCTAAGACTAGAGATCATTACACTAAAATAAATAAAACACCAAGGATGTGGATGCAGGGTAAGTACAATCAAGCAAGTGTGGGTTGAAGACACACTCCCCACAATTCAATGTTGTTAACCAAGCCAGCACTAGTGTAACTGTTATGTAAGTCCACCTTCATATAAGTTGAGAGAAGGAGGAGAAAAACTCTGGCTGTAAAGAAATGAGGGTCAGATGACCTGGAGATTGCAGAGATATTGATGACATGAGTGGTCGGATTAAGCTGTATGGAGCAATGCCTCAAGCAGCTGAGATGGCAAAAAATGAGGCTGAACAGACCGGGGGGCATGGGAACATTAAAGAAGGTTAAATGCCATGTATTAATGCTGTTCCAAATGCCATGGGCCCGTTGGAGAGGACATGTAGAGGACATCAATGCAGGGTAATTGTTCAGCACCCACAGATATCCCAAGCAATGGCACCTGCTCCCAATCAGCCAATCATCTGCAGGAATGAAAGGATTAACAAAAAAAAAGCAAAAGGGTGGTGTGTAGATAGGATTGAAAGGTTGGAGAACGGTCTGTTTCTCCTGATATTTGCTTTTTTTTAAGGAAGTGCAATTATTGAGTCAATTGACAGAGACTGACCCTGATAAAATCCTGCAGTAGTGAACCTCAAAGTGCTTATTAAAATTTCTTCTATCTATATGGTAATTATTTGGGTAAATTTATTAAGTTTTATTCAAATTCCAGAGTTTTTCTACCTTCTAATGGTTAAATAAACCAGTGTTTCCACCGGTAATATTTTGCTGCGGTGGCCCATCACGACAAAAAAACATACAGTGTGTATGGAAGTTTTTTGGATAACCTTTAGGTCAGCTGTTCAAACCCAGGTGTAAGAACTCTTCAGCAAATCAGTCCCAGAATTAGTAATGAGTTGCAGTGAAAACCCACATACACAGTGGCCTTTTCTGGATAAGATTGCCCCTCCCTGTTGTACTCCAATGCCTTGGAGGCCCATTTCCCACCCCCTCTCCGTGTGCGCATATTATGGCGTTTAGTTGGTTCACCGCACTAAATATGCTGTCATTTAGCTGATGGTATTATAATGCTCTAATGATGAAAATAAAAGCTTACTTAAGTATTTTCCAAGGAAAAGAGAGACAGACAAGGTAGGTAAACAGAGCAGGCATGTAGTTGGGGGGGGGGGGGGGGGGGGGGGGGGGGCAGGGCGAGG
>JAODJU010000108.1:25152642-25162820 GCA_026776725.1 Gnathonemus echidnorhynchus
GATTAAAAATGAATGATATTTAATCATGATTAATCGAAATTAATCCACAGCAACCCTGTGATTAATCTGATTAAAAAGTTTAATTGTTTGACAGCACTAATATATATATATATATATATATATATATATATATAAGATAACTATACTCAAAATAGTGTGTGTAGTGTGTTTCCTCAATTTTTGGGGGTAAATACTGTAGTTGATTTTTTTACAATGCACATAGACTTCAATCCAGACGATTTTAATAACGAAGATTGTGGTTTTCTATTTCAGGGGAGTGGACCCTAGTGCAGACACACCCCACCAAGCCTTTCAGTTATGCACTGCCCAAATGCATCTCTATACAATTTGAAATGTACATAATTTTACAAATTAATTAACTGCATAACAGATTTTAAGATATACATTTTAAAAATAAATTAAACTTAAAATGTAAGGAATGCAACGATGTACAAATGTTGGTAGGGTGGCAATAATCCAATAATGACTTGGTTAGGTCTGTATACAGTATGCTGGACATTTGTTGCAGTACTTGATGCAACAGTCTGTATCCTGAGGCATGTTGAATTTTGGGAAATAGCTGAATTCTCTGGTTAGCTATACAGAAACTTAAGCAGCTCCAGTAGAAAATAAATTGCTTCGTCTTTTATATTATATATATACACGCAAACACACAGGTTTGTAATTATATCTTTGTGGGGACTCTCTTCATTTCTGAATGATGACCTTCACCCCAACCTTAACCATAAGTAACCAAACAAAATATAAGATTTGTGGCATTTTTACTTTTTTGATTGCATTCACAGATATCTGTGGGGACCTGAAAAATGGTCCCCCCAATGTCAAAAAAAGACTTTTATTACATTATGGGGTACATCTGGTCTCCACAATGTAATATAAACCTAATACACACACAGGCACACACACAATTTTAATATATAGACACAGATATATTTTTAATGATCTAGGGTGATTTAAAGTGCTACATTTCCGGATTATAAGTACAATATTCTGAACCTTGTCATTGTTCTACTGTATATATCCAGAAGATAAGTAAACAAGGTCTTTGTTAACACTTTCAAAAATTGCTTCATATGAAAAATGGCAAAAAGCCAACAGGAGAAATTATGTGCATCTAACTGATGCTTTGAGGTCTGGTGTTTTGTTAATTTAATTCTTTAAATAAACAAACACAATATGCTGAATTCTCTGAATTATTAATCACGCATCAACTGGATTGTGTGCTGTACACTAATCCATGGATATCAAAAGAGCAAATATTTGTTTTAATCATAACACACTCAATAGAGGCAATTTACAATTTAGAAATCAACAGAAACGTCAAAATAAGACCCCTATGGAAACATTAGCAACATATTCTGCCTGTCAAATTTACTTGAATAATATATCATGTACTGTACTTCAATAATACATTACAAGTCAAAAGAAAGTTACAAGAAAGAAAAAAGCAATGTTCAACTCATAACATTTCTGTTAATTCTTTGGGACTTTCTTATGAACCCCTTAGCTAACACATCATCAAAGAGGCATATAGCTAAAAAGGATGAAACAAACGCCTGTATGATCAATTTGAGTAGTAACATTGTTCGTTCTCCGTCTGATCTTACTGATCTCCATGTTCAGTAACTACACATGCCGAGTTACTGCTCATTTTATCTCATGGGCTTCAACCTTCACCAAAACGGCTTCCAGTCATTCTCCTCATATTTAAAATATGATTAGACACTGAAAATCATACCCTTAGAAGAGCAGTTGTTTATAGGGTGATGAGCCAAAAATCTGCTACAAAAATATCAAGTAGCAAGTACACTGAGCATTAAACAACACTTTACTTTCCAAGAAATGTTAAGGACTACTGCTCATGCAGAACAATGAGATTTCCCACATATCGTCCAGCTTTACTGAATCACTGATTAGTGATGGTCCATTAACACTCACTACATGAAGGCAATTGTTTCATATCAACAAATATCCATACAGCATACTCAGTTGTGATCGCTTCCAGTACAGGAAATTTACAAGTCAACAAGACAATTTCTACAAAAACATGTTTTTTTTTTCTCACAAATATACCAAAAGCTAGCTTGCTTGCAAACAATAAAATGCATTCTCATTTCTAATGGTATTTCTAATGTTTTCTTTCTACTTCTTTTCTATGTGATTGCTCATTACCTTTACCAGTGCACACTTGCCAGTCCAGAAACGGCAATTAGAATGGCATGCTGGCATCTCAGTGGATGGGCTTTGAGAGAGATATTCTCAGAGAATTCTCTGTAGTGTGACTAGACCCTTGTTCAGTTTACAGCTGGGGGGGAGGCTTCAGACTGACAGGATGACAGACCAGATGAAGGGTGGTGGCAGGAACAATCCACAACAAATCTTTGTAAAACAGAAAACACTAAAGAGTAAGTCAGAATGACAATCCAAGTTTGAGGCTACAGGGAAGTAAAATGATGGCTGATCATCCCTTTCCCCAATGACACAGGAACAAAAATTTAATTTGTGTTCTGAACATTTTTACATATATATTCATCTATCTTATAACTGCTTATCCTGGTCAGGGTTACCGGGGTTGGGGGTGGACAACAGTGCTACCCAATGAGTCACTATACTGGCACATTTTTTCACATATTATTGTGATATGCTGCTATATTGTCAGATAATGTGTAGACTGACTGGTTTTTCTGCTGTAATGGTATATGCACATCCTACTTGATACTAAACATCCTTATGGTCATAAACATGCTTACTACTACTAATTCATTTTGATTTTTGTATATTTCTCTAGACTAAACTCAACACAGCAGCAGGTTTAAACTGTTAAATGTAAGCATATTCTGCTCTGCCCTGTTCTTAGGAATAAATACATGAGTCTTCAACTGACACAATTTGTCTGAAATCTAGCTAATTTTTATGTTATTGTTTATGACTTTAGGTATCCCCGTCTTACCAAACTCAGTCCTGAGCAACTGTCCAGCCACAGACAGCCACCAAAAACAAACAACACTTAGTACCTTTCAGAATATGTAAGTAGCATAAGCAACAGGAATAGAGTAAATGAGCCAAAATCCTTTTGAGTCTGACTAATTGTGGCAGCAATGCAGTGCCTGTAGAATTATAGAAAGAACTGGTTGCTGTTGCCAAAGCAGGAATCCCACTAGGCACTAGGTCCAAAGCATTACCATTAAGGTCCACCATATTGGAGGTTTCCCTTTCAAATATTCATGACCTCCTTAGTTTTCCTTTGATTAGAAGCATTGTAATTGATAGATTTTAAATGCTTAGGTAAGATACTTGAGTTTGTGTGCCCATTCAAAAAAGGAGGGAAAAACCTCAACCAATATTTCAACATCACAAACACACACACACACACACAAACAGGTTTGTAATTTTATGTTTGTGGGGAGGCTCCATTCATTTCTATGGGCAAAACCCTAATCCCAGCCTTAACCCCTATCCAGCCCAAACCTTAACCATAAGTAACCAAACAAAAAGAGCCTTTTTGAATTTTTAGTTTTTTCATTGCAGTCACAGATTTTTATAAAACTGATTTTCCCCTTGTGGGGACCAGACAAATGGTCCCCACAAAATAACAGATTTTCATCTCATCGTGGGGACATTTGGTCCCCACAATGTAATGTTTATCTGACATCCCCCCCCACACACACATACAGAGAATATACTTTTTGATATATTTCAAGCCACCCATTTTTTTACAGACAGGTTTTTAGGAAAAATCCATTTTTATTTAGAAACATGCAAGTGTTTCCCTGTGCTCTGAAAACTTTAAAACGGAAGCTAATTCATTAGCAGCTTGTTGCTATAAACAACTAATGAAATCAAAGCCTGGCAGAACAGCTATTTTAATATTCAGACTGCCATTACGTAACCTGTAGAGCATCCTGAGAATAGTAATCACTTAAATTCTTCACTTTTTAAAAAATTATTACAAGCCCTACCTTTATTACAAAGGGGAAATTGGCCCCTGGTTCTACTGCCATTGCATTATTCTCTGTATTGATACCCACAATTATTTTCAAAGGCAATGCAACTAATTCTGTTTGTCAATCACCTGTTTCTTCATATGTAAAATATTTTATTAAAAGTGATTGAGCCAGATATAATGAATTTTAGCATTAAATGTTCTTTACTTACAGTAATTAAGCTATTCAAATTAAGTATTAAATCTCCATACTTATTAAATGCAAAGGATCTATTCTATAAATATCACTCTTAAGATGGAATGGAGATAGAAATCACCAAAATTTCCCATTTCAGTAGAAATTACTGAAAGCAAAAGATCCACTGAAGGTAGTAACATTTCAACATAAAGTAATAACAGGACCATGCTTATTATTATCCATGCAATCATCCATTTTCCGGCCACCATCAAGTCCAGGTTCCTGGAGCCTATCCCAGGCAGCAAAGGGCACAAAGCTGGGGTACATCCTGTGTGGGAAACAAGTCTATCGCAGGGCACAAACATGCACATCCTCACAGAATGGGGAATTTAGAGATGCTGATTCACCTAACTGACTGTTTTTAAATATGGAGGTAGCAATTGCCACAGAATGCAGAGACACACAGAGTTATTTGAACACCCAAGCCTGCAGGTGTGAGGCAACAATGCTACCAACTGTATTGCCCCATTTATAATAACAATACAGTATAATAATAATAATAATAATAATAATAATGATGATAATAATAAAGAACTGCCCACATAGAACAAGCTATGCACAGAAAATGAGGTCTGGGACACAATGGAGATTCAACATACATCAAAAGGAAGAGGATAAGATGGCTTGATGGACTAGCAAGAGTTCGCGTTTCCCAACAAGAGTTTACTAACCTAGTGTTTCCAGAGTATTCCATTACCACCTCTAAACCTATCCCTTTTATAAACCTAAGGCACTCTACGTGTAAGTGGAATCTGCAGGGGGAAAGTCTTTAGCACAGAGAACAGAGGTTCTGATGGTCAGTATGGTACCAGTAACAAAGAAAAATGTTATTAATGCGCTCAATTCATTCATTACCAAACTCACGAAAGTCACAAGTGAAAGCAGAGACTGTGCAAAGGGAAAACAGCATACTGCTGTCGGCTTTGAAAAACACACAGAGTATTTTTGGCATTCTCCCTGATAACCTCGTCTTCAGCTCAGCCATTCTCCCAAAGCTGTTAACGCTACACAGCCACCATCTTTACATGGTGTCAGTCCATATTTGACCTTGTTTTCTCGATGTCTCCTCCTAATCAGCACACTGGACCCATCCTTACATTACAAAACTGCCAGTAAATGAGCACACTGTAAAGGAACAACAAGTACATTTCAGGCTTTTTTTTTGCACCTTCGCTGCTCAACGAGCACATCTTTTCAATTTCCCTTCCCACTTTCTCTTTCAAAGTCATGATTACTGCAGCTGCTTAATTCGTTCTATTCAAACTCTTCATTGCATCCCCACTCCTGCCACCAGGAGCCTGCAAGCTCATTATCGAGTCAGTCATCGCCGTTATTAGTTTAAGAGTCTGTTGTTCCCAAGCCCTGCTCTCACATTCATGCTCATCTGCATAACTAAATTATACCATGAGAAACCCTGAGATCATCCATCAAGGGCCCCAGAACTTTCTTCCAAAAACAGAATAAAAAGTATCCTGGAACAAAAGAGAAAACACATAAAAGCTCTAGTTTGTGATGGTAAGGGTAGAGTGAAGGTACAGCCACATCTGTGAAATAGCAGACTGCAATTCTCTAGGAGACGTAAATGCAAAGGACTGCTGTGTGCATTGCTTTGTTTGAACCTTCAGCTCCATTATCAGTCTACTTGATTCCAGCAGGTGTTCTCTAAGCCTCTAGAACAGATTATTTCCAATGCCACAGTGACAATGTCAAAAGACTGTCAGTCACAAGACATCAAATCAGCTGTGTGATCCAATGAATCTTCCATCTTAGAGCCAAGGAATACAGATGTACAACAGCTTACATGGAGTCAAGTGAAGCAATTATATTAGGTAACATTTCTTTACAAAAGCTGGACCTCTCCCAGATGTGGGTTAGCATAAGTGTAGGAATTGAAGAGAGCCAGGAAGATTCAGTCATGGAGAACCTTCTATGCACTAATTTGACAGAGTCGGGCACAATAGAGAATGGCTAATCTGTACGCTGACTGGACCTTCGTGGGCATTTGTTTGATTCCACCTGGGTGTGTTGAATAGCAGCCAGTGTGAAATAAATGCTAATTCAGATATGACTGAATATCCAGTGGGATGGCTAGCTAACTGGGTAAAGTGATATGGGCTAGTGGTTAGAAATTTATGGTTTAAGGGTCAAGGTTACCAGATAGATGTAAAGATACTTAGTATACCACACCTGTGCATACACATGCAAATAATTCATTTACATCACAGACTTCAGAAATCTCGGAATGTACTAATTAAGAGGAAGTGATTTCTCATCCTGGGAGCTTAATCGCACAAAGAGGTGACACATCCAGAAGGACAGGAGGGACGTTGTCAAGGCAATGCTTTTCATTAACCTGCCCCAGGAACATTCTGGCTCATTTCCTGTAAATTTTATTAATTTCAATGAGAGCCGCAGTAGATCAAATATGCCCCTCAATGGTATTAGCACAGCCCTCATAGATTCTTTATTTGTATGCAATTTGCCTTTTAATAGATGCTATGCATTGTTAAGAAACAGAAAATGAAAGAAACAATTTAGAGCTAGTTTCCATGTGCAAATTGCTTCCTGCCAGCACAACACGTCGGACGGGATTAGAAAGGAGATTTCTCTTGGCTCTCAGTCTTATACGGCTCCATCCAGTGGCGGCCTGGCCAGCACATCCGTCTCAGGGCCACCAGTGACAGAGACGGATGGTCCGGCCATGCCGGTGAATTGCTGATCTGATCATTAAATGATAACTGAGATGAATTTTGCATGTGACACTGGCCTCACAGAATCCATTTTTGATAATTAGTGTTTCAGTGACTCAAGATCTTTCAAAAAATGACTGCTATTCCAGCCTAAGGGGAGAAGTCTTACATCAAATAGACATGTGGGTTTTAACTGATGTAGGCCTAACTCCTATTAGTTTAGACACAAAGGAGACTATAAATTACAGAAGGGGGGGGGGAGGAAAAAAAAACATGTGGATACCTCCTGAAAGAGCTGCATATTCATTCCAGTGTCCAGTGAGACATGTGGTCAGGAGATGCCCCAGCCCTGCCTACCCTATTTGCAGGTTGAAGGCTTTTAAGTGAGTTTCACTTTTAACACAGCGGTAATACCTTATATTGCACTTTCACACCCTGCTGGGAGTGCAACTGTTCCGCCTTGGGCAAGGAACTCAACCTGAGAGGCTTCATATAAAGGCCTGCACTGTAGGCTGTGTAACAATAAACAAACAAATAAATAAATCTCTGCAATGCACCAGCATCCTATCCAGGGTGTTCCCTGCTTTGTGCCCGGAGCGTCTTGGGATAAGTTCACCATAGCCCTCTACTAAACATGACATTGTAGGAAATGGATGGCTGAGTGGATAAATAAAACAAATCAACAGCTGCCTCTGAACAACTGTGCACAGAGGTAAAAGGCACAGAGTGAGATTCTACCACAGGACAGACGAATCCCACCAAAGTGCATAAATAAACCTGAATTTGGGAAGGCAGAGATACAGTGACTCTTAACCTGCCTTTACACCTCCCCCACAGAAGAAAGCAGGTGGGGTCTGAACAGGCCCCGCATTTTTTTTTTTTTTTTAAAAAGAAAGCTTCTTGGTTTCCCAAAGCAGGTGGTCTGATCTAACCAAGCTTAACAGTTACTGAAATGCGATCAAGACCTCTGTCATAGGCACTATTTCAACAAAGTCAACTGCTGTCAACAGTGTTTTGTTTGAAATGCCACAGCTGATCTATCCTGAAATAGTTTGTCCCTGGCAACCTTTATGTCGCACTATGCCTAATGCTGCCACGGGAACGTGTACCCAGAGCTTTCCATGTCTTCATCTGAAATACAGCACAATACATTAGAATAAATGCAAATTTAAAAGTATGTTTTGTTGACATTTTTTTCCATAGCAACAAACAACTGAGGCAGGTAACACACCAAAAGCGTATAGCTGTCCAGGACAAACCTTGACCAATAAAGCATAGGAAATTTATGGGAATAAAGGCTGCATAAAAAGCACTGTTCAAAGCCAAAAAAATAAATAAAAATTCAGAAAAGCTGTAAAAAAAATAAACACCAAGAGAATCTAGTAGGAACTAAAGCCAAAATCTCAATTTAAATACATTGCAATGATTCTGTTGTGCAAAATATTACTATAGCCACTATGACAAAACACAAAACACTTTATAATGTGACATAGCCTGATGAGGGTTAGTCATAGACAGGCTGGCCAGCACTGACAGCTCTCTCCCGTATTGTGCCCTGTCGGGCAGCTTCTCTGTCTACTAATGTTTTCTTCTCCTTGTTTCCTTCCTCTTGCTCAGAAAGCTCTGCCTCTCGACCTCAGGCTTTGAAGACTGATGACATTTCACAGTTTTTCTTTTAACTGTGACGCCAGCCTCAGAGTCCTGCAGTGAATCCTAAGCGGTCTCTTCATCAGAGCCTCAAGTTATTATCAAACCATGGCCAATATCATTCATTCACACTGCACACTCGGCAGCAAATGTTAAAATACGCACATACATATATACCTGCACGCATGCAAGCTCTCTGGAATGATTATTGTTATTACTTCTTACAGGGTCCTTCAAACTGACAGGATGACAGACCAGAGTTGTGGCAGGAACGATCCACTACATATCTTTGTAAAACAGAAAACACTGAAGGGTAAGTCAAAATGACAATCCAAGTTTGAAGCTACAGGGAAGTAAAATGATGGCTGATCATCCTTTTCCCAAATGACACAGGAACAAAAATTGAGTTTGTTTTCTGAACATTTTTACATATCTATTTATCCATCTATCTTCTAACTGCTTATCCTGGTCGGGGTTACCGGGGTTGGGGGTGGACAACAGTGCTACCCAATGAGTCACTATACTGGCACATTTTTTTCACATATTATTGTGATATGCTGCTATATTGCCAGATAATGTGTAGACTGACTGGTTTTTCTGCTGTAATGGTATATGCACAGCCTACCTGATACTAAGCATCCTTATGGCCATAAGGCGTACTACCTCAAATTCATTTTGATGTTTTATATTTTTCTAAGGTCAATACAGCAGCAGGTTTTAACTCTTAAATGTAAGCATTTGTTACATTTTTCCCTTCTTTGCTTCTAAGCTGCTCTGCCCTGTTCTTAGGAATAAATACATGACAGTCTTCAACTGACACAATTTGTCTGAAATCTAGCTATTTTTTACGTTATTGCTTATGGCTTCATGTATCCCCGTCTTACCAAACACAGTCCTGAGCAACTGTCCAGCCACAGACAGCTACCATAAACAAACAACACCGAGTACCTTTCAAGTAAGTAACATAGGTGACAGGAGTAGAGTAAAGGAGCCAAAATCCTTGTTTGACTAATTGTGGCAGACCAGGTTACAGAAAGAGTGTTTCATATTTTAATTTGACCTTTGACCCATAAAACGTGTTTTTTGGGAACAAACAATTACAGGCTAAAAAACTGTTGTCTTAGCGTCTCTGGGTCCTTCTTTCCAAAATCAATTTAACAGGCAGCAGAGGGACAAGTAATAATGATTTATTATGTTAAATATGCAATAATATCCATCCATACATACATACATATATCTTCCAGTTGCTTATGCTTGTCACGGTAAGAGTAAAGCTTCTGAGCAGGGGCACAGAGTATAAATCTGGGGATACCTTGGACAGGATGCCAGTACATCAGAGCGCACACTTGCGCAACATTTGAAATTTAGACTTACCAGTTCACACAACTGCATCTTTGTCTGTGCAAAGACACCATAGTATCCAGAGGAAGCCCACAAAGACAGAGGGGGAAAAGGCTAACTCCCCACACACAGAGGTGGGGGCAGGAAACTAATAAACAAGCCTGGAGGCATGAAGCTACAGTGGAAACCACAGAGTCAGCTAGCCAGTACATCAGCCACAAAGTCAGCTAGCCAGTACATCAGCCACAGAGTCAGCTAGCCAGTACATCAGCCACAGAGTCAGCTAGCCAGTACATCA
>JAODJU010000108.1:25165349-25184425 GCA_026776725.1 Gnathonemus echidnorhynchus
GGTTTGGCAATGGCATTCCACGCAAAAATAGGCTTAAAAATAAAGGAATCAGTGGGCTTAATAGCCTAAAGAATATATAAGATAAGCATCCACATTTTACATGTTGATGCTGCGTCTCTCTATAAATATATTATTTCACTGATCGACAGCGTTACATGAATTTAAAAAAAATCCTATTAGACCTAGCTGCTTTGAATACAACTAATATATTTGATTACCAATATTTACTTTATACGCTTTTATACTTTTATTTACTTTATAGATGTGACATGCTACACTGTACAACCATATAAACTCACGTTTTGCTCTGAATGGCCTCCGCATGTTCGCGTAGCACACTCTCATGTTTCCGAGAAAAGTGTGTTTTTAGATTCCAAAGTGAATCTTTACTCGCTGAGTTTCACCACATTGTTGTTCTTGCTCTACATTATTGTCATCTGTATACGTTTGATAGGTCATACAAGTGTACTATTTTTATCAGTTTGCGAATTCCATCTCGGCCAATTTGTGTAACAGTCTTGATAATTGCACAGATGAATTCTGGGTAGATTTGGGCACGCCTCAGAGTCGTACTGTGAGCGGTATCGGAGCGAAATTGCAGCGCTCTGACCAAATTCCGCCCGCTCCGCTCACATATGCTCTGGTATCCAAGGTATTTCCATAAACTGAAATAAAATGAGAACTTCAAATATTGCCCCCAAAACCAACCAAAATAACGTTAAATACTGGGTTTTTAAAATATTATTTAGCTAAAGTAATGATTTGTTTATTGTTAGGACTCTCGGACAATGTAGACGAATCGTTGAAATAGCCAGTAGCCCTACATCACAACTTTTTTTTGTAGCCAGCAAAGTTCCTTTTTTTGTAGCCAGCAAACTTTCCATCTATACCTAGAAATAAAAATCATCAAGTAAAGCCTAAAGTAAAATATGTAACAACTAAGTAAATCTTTAAAATAAAAACTAATGAAACCACATCTAAAACTAAATTAACTAGATTAAAAATTAAAATAAAAAATGACATAACTACATTTAAAAATCAAAATAATAACACATGCAAAAAAGTACATAGGTGTACGGCATTTCAGTACAAACCTATTTTATTTAGTGGTCATCTGGAAGTCTTTATTATCCTATAGCGATGAATCATAAAATTCCGGTATTTCCTGTTTCAGTCAACCATTCTTCAAATCCACTAGTCTAAATTGTTGTTATTCAAATCATAGAGGGTAGAAAAGGTGTTTATGTACACTCTTTAGTCCAACTTCTCTCTGACTTTGGGGGCCCAGCACTTACCTTACCTTATAAAAGTATAAAAGCGTATAAAGTAACCAAACAAAAGACCCATATGTGCTACATAAGTATGTTAAAGCCCTATGTGGATTGTTCAGCTGCCGCTCCTACGCCAGTCTCTCCTACCTCGGCCCCCCTCTCTGCTGCTCTTGTTGCTCGCCCCAGTGATTATTCTCCGGAGAGCGATTCGTTACACCTCGGTAGAAATTGTTTACCCTGGGCCCGCTTGCCAAACTCCGAAGCCAAAAGGTCACTCTCGGGTAAACTCGCCTACTTGCCTCTTGCTGTCCAAAAGGCCGTCACATCTCTAATTAATCGTTTCCCATCTCTACTTGCCGAAACCCCTTTGTGAACCCGCGTCATACAAGATGACGTTGATGCTGTTAAACCGTCTCCCATTAAGCAGCATCCCTGTTGCTTTAGTCCACACAAGCACACATTGTTGGAAAAAGAGACCACATATTTACTTGAACATGGTCTTGCTATCCCTACTTGTAGCCCTTGGAGTCCACCATGTTTGCTCGTGCCAAAGCCGGACAGCACTGTTCGTTTGTGTACGGACTATAGGAAGGTGAGTGCTATAACCTAGCCTGGCCCTTTTCTCTCTCTAGGACCGTGGATTGTGTTGATTGCATTGGTTCTGCTGAACACTGAGCAAGAGTCAGAAAACAGGCCGGGAACACTGTAGGGTGCTCATTAAATTGTGGTTACTTATACCTAACTTACAGCCATTATGTTCTTTTGGACGTACTGCAAAACTGGGTTTGCAGTATATTGCCCATTATGAATGACTGTCTATACCTCTGTGTCAAATGGTTAATATTTAGTGAAATATTTAACAGAGCTTGACAGTCTATTTTATTGATTTTTTTTTGTTGTGTGGTTTTATTTATTTAGGATATTTACATTTTTTGACAATCCAATTTCAATGTCTGAATATTGTTAAAAATTAAAAGTTCACTGTTCTTTTAAAGGGTGTACTTACTATATTATGCTATTATATTATTATATCAGTGGCATGACATGGTCTTAAAATAACAGTAATATCGTTAACTGCAATTATTTCTGGGACAATATATCCATCCATTTTCTGAAAACGCTGAATCCCAACTGGGGTCGCGGGGGGGACCGAGGCCTATCCCGGAAACGATGGGCGCAGACAGGAACCAACCCTAGGCAGTCGCCAACACACTGCAGGGCACGCACACACACATACACACACAATTACAAGTCCAATTTAGACTCACCAATCAACCTATCCTGCACGCTTTCGGACCGTGGGAGGAAACCGGGGCCCCGGCGAAAACCCACGCAAACAGCGTGTGCACTCCACACAGAAAGGACCCGGGACCGAACCCAGGACCTTCTTGCTGTGAGGCAGCAGCGCTAACCACTGCATCACCGCACCGCCCGGGACAATACATCGTCCAGCGAAAATAGTTATTGTGACAGACCTAGACCTAGACATCTTTCAACCCTTAAAACATCAGTGAAGCCAAGGGCATAGACGTAAAATCACCGTTCATTCAATCCAAGCATCAGGACACAAGATGCAGATGTTCAAACAGCACATGTTTAAATCTTACAGCTGTCCGATATTCACTAGCACATTGCCAAAAAAGGAGCAGCTGAGAGAAAAAGAGGTAACTGTACATCAGAACGGATAAACAGATCTGCCTGTCTGCGGATGGTAGATTAAGAGAGCGAGGTAGCTCGTTTGGAAGCCACATCTCTTTTCTCCCCAGAGTCAAGCATTATCTATAGATCTTCAATGATCTCACAGCTATCAAACTCCTTGCCTCGGCATTGACCTGCACGTTTCACTTTTAAGAAGAGCTCACTGCCGGCAATGAATATTATCAGAACAAGATGCCCCTCAGGGTTGACTCTAAAACAGAGAGATTACTCACGCAGTGCAAAGTCATGTCCGATTATAGGAGCAGGTTGTGGGGCTATTCGGTAAATTGCACAATTACCGCGAACACAGCAGCAGATGTGGTAGTCCATTTGCTGGACGTGGTGGAGACAGGGCCATCGGTAACACCGGATCATTTTATTAGACCACATTCCACCGGGGCCCTGTGCCCTTCAGTGGAGCGTACTTAAATAAATTAAACATGCCGAATCCAAGTAACAAAAGATTTCTCCCCCCCTTGCAGAAATAAGGCAGGGCCCTTCCAACAAGTCCCCTCCCCAGCTGACTGTGTGCAGCGTGTTACAAGACTGATGGGGGCAGGCAATCCGGGCCCCTGTAGAAGGAGCGGGAGACTCAATTATCACATAAATAAAGCTGGAAAATGAGCAATGGCCATTTCAGTGTCTTTAACATGCAAATCTCAGTGCAGTTAGGACCAGAGCCAAAACAAGCAGAGGCATGGCGAGAGAGAGAGAGAGAGAGAGAGGGACTGAGAACAGAGTGAGAGGGAGCTGGCATTTCCACACTGACATTGTCACTTGTCCATTTGTGGAGGGTCTGTAAGGTGCGTTGTTTGTGGTCACTGACATCAGCTTCATCTGGAGGGACGAGTGAGGCTGGGGAGCGTGTGCTGCTGGCCTGGCTCGAGCGCCGAGGTCTCCGGAGGGATGAGTGAGGCTGGGGAGCGTGTGCTGCTGGCCTGGCTCGAGCGCCGAGGTCTCCCACTGGCTGCAATGCCGGGCCTCTTCACTATGCCCTGTATTTCCTGGCCACCCCTTCTGCCAGATGCCCTCAGCACAAAGTATTAGTAAACATTTAGCAGCTCTGGCATGCCATCCCCTTTTCACAGTGTGCGACAATAATTACTTCTTAAAGCAATGGGCAGAGCAAATCCCATTTCTGTACCTGTGGGAGAGGCTAATGTTTGCAAAAAAACCCCAATAAACTCTAATAAAACTTATTCTTATTTGATTCAATATGCAAAAACTGTTACAAATTAATCAAAATGATAATGCAATTAATCATATGCAAATCAATACAATATTATATAGCATATCCCAGCTTAACTATGTGACACTCTATATAATTTAATTAAAATTTAAAATTTAAAAAATTTTTTCACCCTAATGAACACATACAATGCTCTTGCTAGGTACAATATATATATATATATATATATATATATATATCTATGAAAACACATTAAAAGCCACCTCATAAGTTCACCTGCAGGCTGATAGCCTTCAGAGAGCTTTCCCGTTTCCAAGGCAACAGTTAAGCACTGACTAACCAAACTAGATGCATCGAAAGTCACTGGCTGTTCAGGAGAGGAAGAAGAGTAACTCTCCATGCTTTTCTTAATACATTCTGCAGCAAAACTCGATTTTCAGTCTTTATTCTCCCTGTCGCAGTTCAAATGCATGAAAGCCCTCAACTCAAAACACTCCAGTAAATGCGAAATTGCTTTGGTTAGCTGATAGGCGAAAAAGACAAGGGATGTATTCTCTACTTTTTAAATTAAAGCTCAGCTGCAATTTATTTGAGCAGTACTGAAAACCACAATAGCTGTGAAATTAATATCCGGTGAATTAAAAAAAAAAAACGTATTTAACAGCATACTACCTTTGCGGTAGTGTTTTTATCCAGTGGAACGACAGAACTTGAAGCCAGCTGAGCAGACAGAAGAGTGCATTTACAAATTCAATGGCTTACATAAATGGTCTGTAATTATGGGAGTTTTAGAAAATAATTCTAATGTATAAAAAACAAGGAATAATATTCAGATTTAAAAAGAGATTACAATCTAGGCTGTTATTTTGCTATTCTCTGCAGCACATTGAGTCTAAGAGAATACACGATATAATTCCTTATTCTGTTACTTATTGCCTTTCATAATCAACTCACTCAAGCGGCATAATTCTTTGGCTTGGTGGGTAACACTATTGCCTCACCTCCAGCCCTAGGTGACTAAATGGTGCTTCTTTTGTGTGTGCAGTTTGCAAGTTCTGCCTGCAGTTCAAAGACATGCAGTTGGTCTAAGTGGTGTCCTTAAACTGCCTATAGTGTGTGAGTGAATATATATGTGCTCTGCAATGGACAGGCATTCCATCCAGGGAGTTCTACTGTCTGAGCTCCGGACCCCTCCGGGATGCAAAGAAATCCAAAAACACGAAAATAGCGAAGCATGCGTGACGCTCTGAGTAAAGGGAACTCAAGCTTCCCCAGTCCAACTGGAGTCAATGAAAACGTCACTGAATTAGTTCCGAGATGGCAACTGCAGTTCATTCAGTTCTGAGAATAGATTTGTAGTGTTTCTCAGAATGACTGCTGCCAATAGGAAAGCACGCCCAGAGCAATGCTTCTGCGTTAGAAACAGATGCATTTCGTTGCATGAAAAAGGAAGATCACCCAAGGAGAGTAACAGAAAATGCAATGGCATTGTCAGGGATTACTGATAATGTCCTAGTATATCAGCTAAATGTGAATTAGGCAACTTGGGAAGGTGCTGCTCTGGCAGCCAAATGCAATGACCACTCCCCGGGCAAATAGCAGCCTCTGCCCCATCCTTCCTTTCTAGGAATAACCACTATGCTTTTGCACTGAGCAATTTGCTGGACCCATGAGAAAAATCCAAGCTATTGGGAGCTGGCCATTTACATCAGCTATACATTGCATGAGGAGATGTGTGTTTCATATCAGGGTTTCAGGGTGTGCGGTAATTACAAGCAAGTAACTGGCAGTAAAATTTGTGTGGGAGATCTAAAGACAGAGATCAGTGTGTGTGTGTGTGTGTGTGTGTGTGTGTGTGTGTGTGGTCCAGGTGTACCTTACATTGTGGGGACCAAATTTTTTCAGGTCCTCACGAAGATCTTTGGATGCAA
Organism: Gnathonemus echidnorhynchus; assembly: GCA_026776725.1. Lineage (NCBI taxonomy): Eukaryota > Metazoa > Chordata > Actinopteri > Osteoglossiformes > Mormyridae > Gnathonemus > Gnathonemus echidnorhynchus. Next base: position 25,171,439 of record JAODJU010000108.1, read on the forward strand.
TCAAAAGACTAAAATTGCCAAAAATCTCATATTTTGTTTGGGTACTTATGCTTAAGGTTATGGCTGGGTAGGGATTTATGTTATTTTTGGGATTAGGGTTTTGTCCATAGAAATGAATGGATAGTCCCCACAAAGATATCATAACAAATCTGTGTGTCTGTGCCTCTGGCTGAAATGCATGCTTTCACACACACACACACACACAAACCCCACATTTCACATGTATTACCAGCATTATTACTGGGAAAGTCATACAGAATAGTACAGATTACCATAATTTCCATTTCGATTCTATGCAACCGACCTGCCCAGGATGTACCCTGCCTCTCGCCCGAAGATGCTGGGATTGGCTCCAGCTTCCCCACGACCCGGATGGATTAAGCGGTATAGATGATGGATGGATGGATTCTATGCAACTTGTACAAATCTGAAGTAGCATCCTGGATTTTTCTGGACCCATGGATAGCAAAACAGAGAGCTGGAATCTGAAGACTGAGATCATGTTACAGTAAAGAGCCCAGATTCACAAAGCCAAACACCATGATGTTACTTAGCGTGGATAAAGTGTATAAACAGCATTTTTGCTTTCCCAAACTCGAAAAAGTGCAGAATAAAAAACTGAAACTGATATTGCTGTAAGAGGAAAATGATTTCAGGATGCATTATAGACTAGCCTGATTAATGTTGCAATGGTTTTCCTCTGCAAACACGGGAAAATGGAGCGTGCATAAGTGCTATGATTAGGACACAGGGAGGAATTTACACTCGTCATATTTCCTCCAGTCTCCTTCACTATGAACAGCGGATATCAGTCACATCAAAAACAAAATAAAATCGAGATCAATTAGTACCTCTGACATCAGAGAACACTGAGACTCAATGTTCCCTCTATGATATATATATATATAAATATACAATATCACAAAATCACAGATGGACAACAGCAGTCATCTTTTTTACACCACAGCATGCCCCCCCCCCCCCAAGAATCTTTGAGTGGTACTGAAAGCCAGTTGGGGAGCAGCAGCCACAGGGTCAGGTATCGGAGGGCGCCTTGCTCACCTGAGTAGGCCCAGTAGGACTCCTTGGCAGCCCTCCGGGTTCTGGTCTCTGCGGCCATCCCATGGTCACCTCCTCGTAAAGATCCAGGCTGATCTCCTGCCTGGGCTGGTGACAAAACAAAGCATGAGCTGAGCGAAAAAGGATGGCAGATGACACCGGCAGAACAGCTATTCATTGAATCTGCTAAAAAAAGAACATTAAAAGCCCAGCAGTGTGACCAGGCAGAGAGTGTGGTTTAGATGCTAGTTCAACTGAAGCCTGAAATTAAACTGTGGGGGCTGCAACGACAATGAAAAACATAATATTTCAGTCATCTCTCATCTAAGAACTGAATACAGAATGAGCAGAAATAGCTTTGATATACAAACTAGGCCAACATTTGCTGCTGTTTGTCCAATGTTGCCAGTGACAGGAGACAAACAAACCGATGACCGTTAGTGTTCTATCAACATTTTTCTTCTGATAGTTTTTGGAAATTTAGGATTGGCACAGCCATGGATTCTGCTCCTCGCTTGTAAGACAAAATATGAAATTTAATTAGAAGCGTGCTCCCTTAAATACGCCCTTCCTATCTAATTTTTTTTGCGTAAGATATATGTAGGTCACAAGTGACACAAACCTGTCAGCTGTATATTGAAGAACTTTTCATTTTTAAAATGGATTCTACTCTAAACAGAACCCTACCTGTAACATTCCTGTAGCAAAGTGAGCTACATCCAGCACAGTCAATAACTTTTGAACTGGTGACGCAAGCGCACATTCGGTCATGTTTAATTATCGCATCATCACAGTATTTCAGTGTTGCACTAATCATTGCTCGTTAAGAACAATGCAGTAGGGAGGAGTACATCTCACACTTGGCTTGCAAGCAGAGAAAGAAGCACACCCACTGACATGTACTGTCACAGTAATAATGACTGTGATGCCGAAAGCATCTTTCTGGGGCGGATCCAAGCCAGTGATGTTTGGAATGATCCCATCTCATGTGACCCTTTTTTGAGACTTCATCATGGTCTGCATCAAGCACATTAAGGACACCATACATTTCTGCTTTGCTATTAAATTAACTAACTAAGAAACCAAAAGTGTCTATAAAAATATTCTTTTTGAGAGAGACGATGTAATTTCTACAGTCCTATTAATGGGAGGAAGAGAGTCCAAGTTCTTAATTCACACTCAAGGGGAGCATTCACTTTGCAAAGCACTGGAAAAACAAAACTAATAAATTCAATCACGAAAGGAGCCAGAGCAAAAAAGACAAGTTCATCATTAAGAAAAAAATAGCTTAAACTTAAACAAAGCAGGACACACCATCTGAGTTACAGTACAAGTAAATGAACAGCTAACTCACTATGTCTTCTCTACACATCAAAATAAAATACATCTACTAAAACGAACATAATGAAAAAGACCAGTGTTGGTCAAGAAATTGTCTGGACCTCCACAACAAAGGAAAAAAGTATCAAATAATATTTCACACACACACATTCACATGCACATATAATTAGTAAGAGATCAAAACAGAAGTGTATTCTTTTCGTGCGTGTCTATGTTCATTTTTGAATTGTATTTATTTTCAAAGAATGTTCCCCTGGGACCAATAAAGTTCATTTCATCTTATCCTATAAGACAAGTTCTTATCTTATCACTTTCATCTGGAAGGTCCCGCAGCAGCCCGGAAACACACACAAACCACATTCATTCGGCATTCCACATCCATCTAGCACCTTTGGCTAGAGGGCAAACACAACAAGTCTCATACAAGCTGCATTTATCCTCAACCACTTCCGTTTTTCTTAATAGCAGAAGGAAGAACAGATGTTCAAACCTGCAACTCATGCAGGGCAGCGGTGCTGGAGATTGGTTAGGTATTACAGTTTGGCTTGCAAGTTAATTTCCCATATGTGGCACTGTGGGTATAGCACCCAGCTAGTTGTCTCACCTTAATTCCAGACTAAAAATACCCGCTAAGCAAACCAATAAGCAAAGTTTCAGCTCAATGGTAGTTAAAAGGTCTGTTACAGTAGTGGGAATGTCCTGTTTCCATCAGCAATAAATGATCTGAATAAATCCCTGCTGCTGGAATACACAATGCAGAGCAACATTCAAGCCCCGCTGTGCCTACATTGATTAACAATGAACCACACAACGGAAGCCCGTCCACTGCTGTGTGATGTGAATGAATGGCCATACAATCTGAATTAGTGTATGTCACCCAGAAAAGGTCTCCTCTGGGCACTTTCGCTTCAACCCACAGTCCAAGACCTTGTGTTTAATAAGAAGTCATGGAAATATAGTGGATATAAGTTTACTGCAAGGCCAGCTAAGTTTTCAGAGCTAAGCTTGTCTTATCAGAAGCTGTTTTTTATGGGAGTGTAACTTGTAAAGGAAATTAAAAAAAAAAAAAAATCTTAAAGTCTTACCAAAATGATACCGGGAGTTACTGAAGTCCACCTGAAAAGCAACTTCTGAATAAGATGGAAGAGGAGCAAAAGCTTTTCACTAGCATGAAACATTTCCTTTCTTGAATCCTTTAGCTCATTTGGAAAGGGCACAGTGAAGGACGGGGTCTCCCTATCTGCTGGAGTGATATTACTCGCCTGAATTAGCCGGAGGCTCATGGTCAAGCATTAATTCGAGAGCAGGAGGGCTGCCTGCTGGCTGGAGTGGCTCCAGCGGAAAGATTGGAGACCGGTGCTGCGAGGCAGGTCCGAGGGGAGTGTACCAGAGTGCTTGCTGGTCCCGGGGGCTCGTCTCCTCATTTTTCTCAAACTGGGAACCACTCTGGCAACCAATCAGGTAGCAGATCTTTTTTCATAGCCTATGAATTCCCCTTTGACAGCATTCTGCTCTTAATAAAAACTGCACCTCATTCCCCACCAAAAAAAGAAAGAGTCATTCCATGCTATTGCCCATTTTATACAGAAAATTAGAGCTAAGGGTCAGGACTCATTTATTGGAATAATTACAAAATCATATTCTGTCCTACTACTTCCCCTGTTATATTTCATTAAAGCCTACTTGTATGAATGGTTGTCTTCATCTGTTAAATTTTGTTCAGGATTGGTCTCATATACATACATATAGACTCACAGACAGTGAAATCCAAAACAGAAGTGTGAAAATAAGATATAGCGCTAAACACACAAAAAATGGCTTCACACCATTATAGAAGATCATAAAAAATACTTTTGATTAATGTAAAACTCCCATTTAGATGTGTCTGTCTGTTAATTTTTTCTGACATTAATGAAGCAGACTGGGAACCGGATAAAACAGCAACTTCTTTAGAACAGGAAGAACAGGAGAAAAAAAAATACAAAGTGTCACAAAAATAGAACTTAAAAAAAACAAGAGAGCAATTATAAACCTTTGTCAGTATACATGTACATCAAAGCAGGCCGAGCTAGTCATCCAGTTGGGGTGGGGGGGGGGGGAGTCATTGGGATTTCAAGGGGTCGAGACAGGAAGAGGGTCAGCCAGGTCTGGCCAAAGCCAGCGGGAAAGGGCGGGAGCCTGCTGGAAGAGGGAGGCACGCTATTTCATTGCAATACAATCGAGATTATATGGTGCATGCAAAATAATCACCAGGGCTTCAGATGACGGCCGTAAACATTTGTCTGGACACTGGCTTTTCGGTGCAATATGAACATTTACTTACACCCATAATTTGGTAAGCGGATTAGTCATACACCTAAAATATTAATGAGATGAAAATTGTGATGCCCAAAAGTTAGTAATCCATGTAAATTTGGTGTGTCCTTGTGTTTATTAAATTCGGTCAGAGGAGCATGCCACACGCTATTGTGTTGGAAGGCCTATATCATGAAAGAGATAAGCACTGGAGCGCGGTGAAGAAAGAGACAACTCAGCAGCCACAATATCTTTTGAAAGAGGAGATATTGTGGATAAAAAAGGACGTGGGTGGTGTGGCGGTACTTTCTGAGGTTTCAAGTCGGACAGGTTCATTAAACATGAGGACACTCCAAACTTCTACAGATTTCTAACTTTTGGGCACCACCCTAACCCTTTCATTAATATTTTAGGCGCACTACTAATCTGCTTATTAATTATGAGCACAAGTAAATGTCTGTATAGCACCAAAAAGTCGGCATCCAGACAAATGTGTATGCCCATGTGATTATTGCGCATGCATCATATAATCATAATGTGATATCATGCAATCCTATCCTGAAATAGCACCCAAACTTCCCAATTTTCATTTGCATATAAAAGCAGAACCCCACAGACTGAGCTCAGATTGTGAGCAGAGTTGTCAGACAACTAACCCAATACCTTACCGGGTCTGATGGCCGTTGCCCTTGTGTATTGGGCCTTCATTAGCTGGATAATGGCTAGTCAGTGCACTGGATTGTAAGTGCTCCACCAGCTAAATACACTTCCCAGCATCCCCGAGGTTTGAATGCTAACTGACTGAAGCAGCGTGAAAGAGAAAGTGGCCAAAAGACAGACAGGCAGGCAGGCAGCTGCCTCTCAGAAGCACCGTCCTCTCCAAAGTACAGCGCCAGGACCTGCAATATACACTAGGATCCTTAGGCCCCAAGCATCTCTGCTCTACCTCTTCAGCCCCTATCGCTGCAGGCTGGAGTCCCTTCCTGCATTATTCAGCAATGCAAAAACTCCTCATCACAGTGCCACGGGGTCTGAAACCTGGAGCCGCCACGGGGAGATCAAATGAGCCGCTCCATGCTACATCTCACGCTGCGCCTGTCGAGAGAGATCACTCACTCCTCTCGCACCTCCCTCCCCGTGGGACTCCCCGCATCGCTCGGAACATGCTTGGAGGAGCCGGTCGTCGGTTAAACAGAGATTCCGATGCACTTAAACATTCAACAGGCTCCTGCAAGGCGGAGTAAAGGTTTCTGTCTGCCTGTCGTGCTTCAAACGTCCGCCAGCCCATACTTCTCCACAAATCCTTGCCACAGGTGAGTTGGGGCACATGTTTGGCGTACCTCTGTCAAGGGAGACAGTGCAACCTTTTTAGCACAGCACCCTCCACTGAGGATAATTAATACATTTATAATGAAACCCAATTGAGGCTTGACTCTCACAAACACTCTCCTATTCTGAGCTCAGCCCTTACCCAAAGTTGCATCATTGCATAGGGAATAAATTACCAGATGTGAGTTTCTCGTTCCCTCCTAACAATTAAACTCACTGTCCAGGACTTCTCCAACATGAGTCGACAACTGTCACATCATAAAGTCTGGGCTTATGTCCCGAAATGTGTATCTGACCTCCTACATTGAAAAGAAACATATTATACGAAAAACGCAAATCCACACAGATGCAGATGGAAAAAGCCCCAAGACATCTTATGCAAACCAGCATACTATCATATTGCATTAAAAACATTACACACCCCGTGTCCCCGATGCAAATTCTACACGCATAAACAAATAATTGAATCTGAATCTGCATTCGATGACAGAAAAGCTTTTAGCCACACTAAAGTGTTGAGAAAGACTTATAGCCCCATATTAGAAGTGAAAAGCTTCCTCAGGGAGAAAAGACAGTGGGTGGAAGATGCAGACATCATTATATATTATTTATTAGTTACTTTTTTGTCATCTTTTCAGCATTACTGTGACAGGCTCTTCAGAAGCAGTGCACGTATCTCGTAAATCACGCAATAAACAGTTTCCAGTTATTTTGCACGCATGGTTGATCAGAAGGAAGATGAATCCCAATCCCGCAAGGACACAAGCATATTACAGTCGATAAACCTTTTCTGACCTTTCTTACCGCATGTGTTCCCACAGAAATAACCATGACTTTTTTTGTTATTATTGCACAGGCAGGTGAAAGCCACCCCTCTTTAGAACCTAAGTCTAACTCTAGCCTAAGCTCACACACTGGCGAGTGCAGATAAAAGACGACTCCTGGGCTTTCTGAGCGGATCAGCTCGCAAAAAAGTGCCTTTCACCGGAGTACGGGCCCACTCCGACAGCTCTGGGTCACGGAGCAGTCTGAGGCATGTCATCCGCCCATTGTGGAAACGTAATTGGCGTCATTTTTCCCGCAAGTCGAGGGCTTAAGTCTGAGGAAGAGGTCTTGCGTGACTGCTTATGACTTTTTCGATATCCCAAGCGGATAAACATTGAGGAAGCAATGCCACTGCTGCTGTGCGCGTATGAGCCGACATGGACCCCAAAATACATAGTGGATCTTACCATTTTCCTGAATCCACAAGAAGGAAAGCCACCAATGAAATTTCCATTAGCTGCTTTTTGGTTGTGTTAAAATATCCATTCATTTAACATATTTACTCCATGTTCAAAAAAATAATACTGAAATCTACAGTGGGAACTAGAACAATAATGGTCTTTGTAAATTTAAATTTCACAAAGAAAAGCTAGTACTTGGTCTTAACAGCCTGAAAGCTAAAAGGCTCTTCTCACCAAGAACATAAGGATTCAAGAACTGAAATGATAAACTACAAACAGATTGTTACAACAACATTCAGTTTTTGCCTGTGAATTTGCTGCTTTGATTTACACATATTTTGGGCAGTTTTTTCCCCACTATGTGTATTTCTCTGACTTCACAACATTGCCAAACAAGTGTGCCATGATGACAAAAAAGAGGCCACCAAGCAGCACCATCTAATAAAACCCAAGGAAAAGGTTTAGGCTCAGTAAGCACAGTCTAGCCATTTAAGCCGGGTGACATCAGCAGAGGACTGACTTGACAGACTGCATATGATATCAATGCTGAGAGGTCCAGACAGCTGCATCTCCTAACCACCTGCCAAAAAGGCAGTCACACGAGGAAAACCTTCTATCCTCTAAATAAAATGGATATAGAACAATTCCAAAGACATGCCAAATACTCAAAAGGGACAGAAAATACTCCAACCCCAGGAGGACAATTGTCGTGCTGCATTACAAAATACAAGGGTAGAGGCTGATGAATAGAATAACCACAAGCCATTTTCAAAAATCCCACCACTACAATCATATATTTTCGCATAACCAGCGTGTATGAATAATTACAACCTCTCTGTCACTTTAATTTTCTCTTTCTGTTTCTGGTGTAACTCAACATTATGTTCGTGCAAATGAGGAAATGTCAAAAAATGAAGTTAAAGTTCTGAGCAGGCTTTTCTGTTATGGGAACAAGCTTAATAAAATGTTGCATGTGAATGTGATAGAACAAGAACATAGTTTTTAGTCACTGCTTTGTTTTTTTTCCTTTACCTTTTTTCAAATTATCTGCCTTTTCTGTTTTTTTTTTTTCCTCCTTTATCTGTCTGGCGATTCTCAGCCATTTCACGTTTCATGCTTCCCGTCAGGGTACTAATAGGACCGGCTTGTGTGCTCTCTAAAAAAACAATTGCACCGCCCAGCCCTGGGTGGTATTCCCGCACATTAGGACCAGGCACGAATTTTCCAGCCCAGTCAAATGGCCAAATCAGCCGAAGAAGTAAAAGCCCAGACCAGAGGTGCAACCTACGGCATGCATCTGCCAAGGAAAGTGCGACAGGCTCACTTCCTGGCCACAACACTGCTAACCCCCCCAACCCCAAAATAGTGCATTTAGACCGAAAGGATTTTTAAGGATTTCCTTTGCATGCTGCTCCATTCAACTGGAGACGTGGGCTATTTCTGCTTAATATAACAGGAATAAAGGTAGAAGGGGGGGTAATAGTGAGAAAAACAGTGCTATGCACAGTATAACACCTGATAAAACCTAATACACATACGACTCTTTTCTACTAATACTCTTCATAGTAGATGAAAAAAGATAAAAAATAATTTAAAGGCCGTAAGAAAACGTGGTATTTGGGTCTGTTTGCAGTAAATATACCAAAATAAGAGGACTCCTGGGAAGATCACAAGTAGCGAATCAGCTGGCTTAACAATATATGATCGTAATCAACCATGTTTCTTTTAAAAAAACATCATGCCATTGGGATTTTAGAGTGGTTTCCCTGTAGGGTTACACATTTCATAATTTCCAGAGAAGCTGTTTGACTAATAGCTAAACTGACATGTTTAGTCACAACAAAAAAATCTCAACAGCCTGTACTGAAAGCAGAATTAAAAAATGATTCAAATATGATTAGTTTAGTACTATGGACCACATCTTTCTAAAATTTCTCTCTCTTGCCTAAAAAGGAATTTGCAAATTTAACTACGATGCATATCCCAGAACAACAAGGCACAGATACATTTATAGCCCCACATTGGAACCCTGCTCACAAACAACTCAACCCATTATATCACGGGATGTTCAGAATATCCCGAGACGGCCCCCAAGGTAGCGTTCCGACAATTAGCCCCAGATCTCCACGTGCTGCCTCAGCTCCTCCAGATCACTTCAGTGCAAGCCAGTCCCCTGGAAACACTCTGCCCCTGTTAACATAATTAAGTTGGGGGAAAGGCACTGAAACTGACGCAATGAATCTATAGCACATACAGTAGTGGGCCAGCAGCGTAAACAATCCCTACCTTCCCCATCCAGATACCAGCCATTAATACAAGGACTAGACTTCGGTGGGCTGTAACTCAAAAGTTCACGTTATTTGTTTACATGCTTACGCTTAAGGAATGCTACATAACCTGTACTGGCTAAAACCAGGCCGTAGTGCATGTACCTTAAGGGGTAAGCATTCGAAAAAGGCCCAACAGCAAATAAACAAAAGCCTGAGGTTCAAGGTTCTTGAAGGCACTTCTGGAGAACCTGTTGATGATGCTGCCACATATCAAAGAGATTAAACAGTAAAGAGCTTAGAATGATGCACCTATATAGTGCATGGCTGATACTCGGATTACCGTGTGGGATGAAATCCTGCAAGCAGAACTTTTTTTTTTTTATCGTGTGATGATTAAACTAGCAGTTTCCCAGACGCCTGGTGGTAATATCAGCTCGGGCTGGTCTCCAAAGGGCCACATTCACGTCTGTGTATGTGTGGGCTGATGAGTATGCCTGTGGAGATGGATAGCCACGGTGGAATAATTAACGGCCTGGCACAGGCCCTAGGATTGCGAACAGGAAGAAGTTGGTCTCCAGAGAATCTAGAAGGTAACCATAAGTCAACAGCGAAAAAACAAAAAAACAACGACCTCTTCACCAGAGACTACAAATCAATTAGACTGATCCCTTCAAAAGTTTTCAAGAATAATAATAATAATAATAATAATAATAATAATAATAAATAAAATTGCGCTGATCCTGCAGAATAAGGACATTTGCATGCTGGTCCACAGCTGACCAGGGAAGACCTGAGAGCAGCAATGGCTCCCAGAGGGCTTTAAACTACATATTAGTTACAGTAGCTTAATACAGACACAGTCAAACAAGATTTTAGAGGCAAGAAAAGCCTTAAAGGGCTTATACGTAACCTCACATCCTCTATTCATTAAATACACATATTTAAAGCATTAGGTGATGAAATGACTTTATCAAAGGTTTTTTTGGGGAAAAAAAATCCCAGGCATGCAGAATTCTGACTTGACACAATAGAGCGTGTAACATTTCCACTTCAGCTGTTTTCCTGCAGGTGTACCAATTTAAACTGCACTGGGTCAGTCATCAAGGATCTCAGTATGGTAATAAATTTTGATCACATTTATAACACATCAAAACTTGCATTTCATCAGCATCTCACCAGGGAAATGTAGCAATAAAGCCCCTGCCTTTTAATGTAAAAGCTATTTCATATGACTGCATGAATTGGTACAGGCTGTTGAGGCACATAACCTGTAAAAAACTACACTACAACAGGCTTTGAAGACAGATCATTTGCATACAGTACATCTTCTTTACATAAGTTTGAGGGCAACAAAAAGGGCACATACATACATGCATACATACATGCATACATACAGGCATAAGCACACACAGGTTTGTATTAATATCTTTTTTGGGGACATCCATTCATTTCTATGGCCTTAACCCTAATTTTAAGTTTGACAACCTAAAACCCTAACCGGACCTAACCTTAACCATATGTAACTAATCAAAATACAATACTTTGGTTTTTTTTTTTATATAATTATTTTTTTTTATTAAATTGACTTTCCCCTTGTGAGGAATGAAAAGATGGTCCCCACAACGTCAAAATAATAAATTTTATCACACTGTGGAAACACTTGCTTCCCGCAGTGTAACATACTGTATGCATGACCTCACCTTTACCGGCATTCCCACAGTCCTCAGCAGACTTGCTTTTAGCTGAACTGCTAAAGATTTCTTTTGTACACTTATGTTACACACAAAGGACAGAAAGCATCCCACATTATCTGTTGATTGCTTTCTATGCTTCAGTAATGACAGCATGCAGTCCACAGATCCAGACTGTCATATATGCTACCCATTCTTTCCTTTGTGTTTTTCTATACTACTTTTGTGTTCATTTTTCCTATACCTAAGTCCACCTATACCTTTTGGGAGTTACCTCTGGTACTGAGTGTGTAATCTTCTGATGAAGGGACTGGGGCAGGGTGCTGTGCACCCCCACAGTCCTCCCAGTCAAATCAAAGACTTTTTAAAGGCATTTTTAATACCACTTAAAATGGAATTTAATGCCAACTTCACAACTATACTGGCAAAACTATGAAGAATATAATAGAAAAATCATTATTGCCTTTAAGTCTTAGAAAATAATTATTTACAGAAACTGAAAGAAGACTAACTATAAAAATCAGTTTTTTTTCTGTTAGACATTTGTTGAAGCACTCTGGTTTGTTGTAGAAACATGTGGGCTCTTAAAGCTTATATATCAAAAATTGGATTGCGTGTGCTGATAGTAGAGTCTGGATACATTTCTATTTAAGTAAATTAATGCATTGAGTGTTAACGAAATAAACACAGTAAAGATAGAGTTCTTTATTACTGCACCAATGATGTGTGGTCCATGAAATACGTTATTATTTACCTGATGGTAGATAATTAAAACAAAATAGATGTCTATATGCAGTGCTTCATTGATATTTACCAAGTATGTACAATGTGTAAATATCTTTAATAACACATGCCTGAAACGAATGTGATATTTAGCCTACGAAATGTTCACAGGCCTTGAAATCGATTTCCCAAAATGCAGGAGAATTTAACATACAAACAAATCCATCTGCTTGAATACATATATTCAGTTATCACTTCCCTTCGCCTGATTGTTTACGCCTGTGCTGCAGAAGAACAGATGGATTTGTTTGTGTGCAACACACACACACACACACACAAATATATATATACAGAGAGAGAGAGAGAGAGTTTTACTCAGACTCTGTGTTGGACATGGGACTGCAGCATTTGAATAGATGTTCTCCGTGACACTTTTTACTACCCCATACCACCTGCCCTATTTCTATACTTGCAAGCCTGCGCATGTGCAGCATTGGTACCTATATTACATTTTGTTGCACTGCCCGATCTGTTCATCCTGCCATTCTACGGCAAACCATGTTGTCTACAAATGCAGCAAACTATATTGGTTGCATTTGTTTAGCAAGAACTACTGTTAATGGTTCCACAAAAAAAACGGGGGAAAATGTGTTTTCTTTGCTTGTCAGTTTGTGTTCACTCCTGTGAAATGCAAATTGCAATAAATATTAAAAAAGATAGTCAGTCAGTCAGTCAGTCACTGACTGGCAAGAGAAATGGTCCTATATAAATGTATAGTTGGCTTCAAATCAAATCTAAAATGCAATTCCATTACTTAAAAACCAACTTAGGAAAGCTTATTCAGTTGAATGTTATTACTGAGTGTACTGTTGGTTACGAAACAAGAAAACACATACTCCTTTTGTTAATTTTTCATCCAGGTTAAAGTCCTGATATGGAAGGGGGAAAAAAGAAACTCCCCGGCTGTTGAATTACAATTTAGAGCCATCGCCTACATTTGGGTGTAATCACAGGGTTGCCAAACGGTGCAGTGGCAGAGTAAAGCGAGACTGG
>JAODJU010000108.1:25184525-25208184 GCA_026776725.1 Gnathonemus echidnorhynchus
TCCTACTGGGGGGGGGGAGGCCAGAAAGGGTAGGCCATGTTGATTTCTGACGTCTCTGGTGTCCAAGCAGCACGGAGCCACTGTGGGGAGGAACAGCCTCAAACAGGACTTGGGAGGGCACTGTTGGGAACGAAGACTTGACACAGTAAAAAGCATGCTTTATAACTGTTACACAAAATAAGTCAGAAAAACAGCACTGTGTACACGGTGAAGAATTATTTTGTGAGGCTAATGAGCGTTATAATAATCTTCAGAAACTGTGTGGGCTGACAAAGAGGACTGTATGACTTGGAAGTTTGAGATCTTGATGAAATCTGCATTAGGACTTGTGCTAATTACCATCATTATTATTCATTACCTTGACAGTTGCCCTTGTCAAGAAATTACAGGACAGAACTTCAAGAACACGCATAACAATGAATGAGTGAATGACAGGAAAAAAAAAAACAAAATTTCACAAAATGTTGTGAGTGAAAGTGGTTTTAACTGTGGCCTGGGGAGGCTCCCAGATTCGAAGCCAGAGTGGGAAACTGCCACTGTTACCTTGAGAAAGGCAGTTTGTGCAGATGCCTGCAGCACAAGGTCAAATATATTTATAGGTTCAGGAGAAGTGTGTTATAAATACATAAAAGACTGTGCTATAGGCCTCTGCTGGACAAGCAGCGTCACGATTAAACACTGCTGAGTTCTGAAGGGCAATTTCTTGACAGTTTGTTACAAGGCAGCCATTTATTCATATTGGGGAGGGGAGGAGACCCCACACGCCCACTCTCACCCATATATGTGTCTCATGGAGAGCAAGGCAGGGTAGGAAGAATTTCCCCATTAGGATCAATAAAGTATCACTATATCTTAGGGATGTGTATCTCCACAGAGGCCAAAGCAATACACATCTCCATGCACTGCCAATGGTCCAGTACATTAAAGATACATATGAAGCAACTACTAATGCGATACAATATGACTCACCCCATTGCAATGCAGTGCAATTCAACACAATGAGATTCAAAACAAATATGATGCTATACAACTCAATATGTTACAGATACAGAAATAGTACAGAGGCGGAATCAATCTAAATATAAATTTGGTCAAGTATCATTGGTCGCATTTCTCAAAAAGGCATAGAGCCTTTACTAATAATTATATATTAATAAATCAGGTTTTACCGATGCAAAGATGTTAGAAACAATGCATCCAGTATTCATCCCAAACTGTATCCATTGCATGGTTTTTTTTTTTTTTTTTTTTTAATCGGGACAATGCATCTGAATTTTTATGCCAGTGCACTGAGACGAATCTTCGAGTAGTTTCTCTGCTATATGACAGATCACACAAGGGGAAAGAGAATAAAAATAACGATTTGACAAGAGAATTTCAAGACAAGAATCAGTCTATTCATGTTTAAAATCAAGCACATTTACTAGTTGTCTGTCTTAATCCAGAGTATAATCTATAGATCAATAATTCTAGGAAACACACGTTACGTATTGAAGTTAAACCTATGTAACAAACCATAATAACTTCTGCTGCTCTGCAGGCGCTATGCTTAATCAAACACCTTCTGCGACAGGAAACCAAATTCCATAAAACAGCTCTTATCCAGCTGTTCCATTCTGCTTACCAACAAATTTTAGCACAAGCAAGCTTTTCCATTATTAGCAGTTGACACAAGGGTAAGACGGATTTTAGTTCTGGAAGAAGCTTAGATGACAAACCTTGTCCTGTCATCACTTTTTTTTCTGGCAATCATTCCACTGACCTGCTCCATGAAGCAAAACCTACAGCTAATTAAGGGTGAGCTTCCAAACTATGATAGATCATATGATCAGTTACACCAGGATTTAGAGCTCAGAGAACATATGACTAGTAAATCACATTTTTTCTAGGTATTATGAATATGAAAATATTTGTCAAAATCTTTTACCCTTCAATTTAATTCAGGGTAGGGCTGGGCGATATCATATTGATATTATATTGCATATGAGCATTAATCACCAGGCCTTCGGATGACAGGCGAAACATCTGGGTGGACGCCAGCTTTGCAGCACCATATGGATGTTTGTTTATGCCCACAATATGTTAAGCAGATTAGTATTATGGCTAAAATATTAATGAGATGTGTTTCGTGACACCCAAAAGTTAGTAATCTGTATAAACTTGGCATATCTTCATGTTTATTAAATCCGGTTAGAGGGGCTCACCACATAATACAGGGCGATATGCACTGGAGTGGTGGTGAAGAAAAGAACAGCTCAGCAGCCATGACATCTTTTAAAAGAGGAGATCTTCCGGATAAACAAGGTGAAAAGACGTCGGTGGTGTGGTGGTACTTTTTGCAGTTTAAAGTCTGACACATGAATGAATTTATACTGATTACTAACTTTCGGGTGTCATAAAATGCCTTGTTAATATTTTAGGTGTACTACAGGCCTAATTAAGGGCAAAATTGTTTTGATAAAAGTTATGGCTGAAGTGCAGCATGCATATAGTGTTGAACACAGAAACATTACTGTAATGTGGTGAAACTCCCAGGATGAATTCTTGATCCCCTTGGTGTTGGGGCTTCTGCCTATAGTGACTGCTGATCCCCACCAATTGCCCCCAAGGTAAGACAACTGCCAGGATTTAGCTGACTAACATAACCCTGTGGGCCTTCATAAATGCACTCAATAGCGCTCTTCACTGCTCTTAAAAGCGTAAAGAAAGCAAAGCTACCCAGGAGTAGCTGTAAATAGACTGACATGGGCAGGAGTCAAGATGAGCAAAAATCAGACAAAATCAAAACTGGAATAAAGTCATAAATAAAGACATTTTAGGTGATAAAAAAGAAGACGTTTCAACAGGGAAGCAGTAACCAAAATGCTATAACTTATATAGGAACTCAGGAGCTCGGTCCAAGCTGGGAAACTTTACGCTTTTCTGGGTTTACCATGTGGTCGGAGGGGGTGTCCTTGGCAGCTAAATCATCAGCACCAGCTAGTGGGGGCTCCACTAAATCTACAAAACAACTTCATAAACCGCAACAACCTCGCATTGCAATTATTTCTGTAATTTCAATATTTTTTTATATTACTGACAATATTCTACCTGAAGTGCAAAAATCATGATTTTGCAACCATGAGGGGTAAAGAAATACTTGTTGACGGAGACTCACACTTTTTGGTGAGAGAAAGAAATAGTTAAACAAACAGATAAATGTTCACATTAACCACACTCAGGGCTCAATTAGAAAGGTTACTTCATCCAGATGAGATGCATCTTGACAACAGCGAGGCAAAGCATTAGATGCAAGCATTTGTCACAGTTTGGGGTTGTCAAATTTCACTGCTGATGCCCTCCAGTCATCAGGTGAATCATCTCAGATAAAAGCTTAAGATTCAGATGGTGAGTCATAAGCTTCACTCCTGGCATCATGTAAAAGATAACATTACAAAAAAGAAAAAAAAACACCAATTGATATAAATATCTTTCTATTACAGTGAGAAAAGAACTGACGAGAGGTCTAGAAGCTCTGTGTGTCAAATTTTCACCTTACTGCGATTATAAATATCAAAACCAAAAAACACGTACAGCCATCAGAGTAATGCTATTCATGAAGCAGCATTGTGAAGAAGAGTTCCTGACCTGTTTTTGATAATGAGATAAAAAAAGAACCCATTATGTGCAAGGAGACACTGTGAAATCACAACATCACAAACGGAAAGAAAAGGCAAAGGAAAAAAAAAAACAAAAGTCAAAACTGAAAGCTAGCCAAATTCTACGCTCCAGCTTGGTGTGCTGTTAATTTAGTTTTAGCATGCCTCCCATCCCAGCTTAGGTTCATAAAATTACACAGAGTATGTGAGCCTGGGATATTAGGGAAAATGACACTCGCTAACAGGACGCTGTGTACATTACATCTGTCCGCTCTGCAAATTATAAGCAAATGAGTCCACTAGTAGGTGACCAGTCACTGTTAAAGGGAGGACCATGCATGACCCGTGCTATTTATATAGCAAACAGTATTGGCTTTTTTTGAGTGTGAGAAATTTTCATTTAAGTTGACTGCAGTAATCCAGGCTCCATTACGTACTACAGCATGATGAAAAACACAAACTTAGGCAATCATTCCTGCAGAGGTCACCAAAAAAATTCCACGTGCGCAGTACCAGACACTGCTCCAAATACAGCATAATCTTCAGCAGACATCTGTGCAAAGTATGCCTGGTAATTGGGCTATTAGGTTTACATTTACTGCATCTGGGTACTGCAGCCATTGCAAAGTCAACAGGATGGATTTATAGAGGAAACTGGCCTGGCCACTTGCTGATTAGGACTATCAGATTTTCAGTGGGCTAATTAACAAGATTAATCATATGCAAAATGTTTGATTGCAGGTCATGCGTCTTATGCTTCTTAATTGCGAAGCACTTCAGTCTGTGCATTTACACTCAAGAAAAAGAGCTACTTATCAAATCGGCAGCAGACTATTTACTGCATTGTATCCTGTCCCATCAGCTATTAGGCCTACAGAAATGCAGCGTGCATAAATTACACTGCTATACTGAAGATTTATTGGGAGGGGAGAGTTTTATTCAGACCGAGAGAATTACAATAGTGCATGAGGTCCGATGTTAGTGCTAGGATTATCAACAAGAGTTATGATTTCTCGCTTGCAAATTAGAAACAAGAAACTCAAGGGATCAATATTCAGATAATTTTGTAAAGCATAATTCATGACTTGGCAACCTTGACAGTGTATCTTAGTCAGAAAAGCGAGGCAAAGTTAATAAAATAAATGCTTTTATGCTCCACTCTACTGCTTACCTGTCATCAGAAAGGAACTCGCATTACCTGACAAAGAAGCACTTCAAGCTGTGGACATACATTTAAGCGATTTCTTAAAAGACCAGACAAGACACGTCACTTTGATCACAGCAATTTACTGACACTGTTCCAGCATAACATTGCTTGCTATGCATCTGGAGTCTGCAAGCAAAGTATCATCACATGGGTACAACGGCATTGAATTTGTGTAGCCAGATGGGTTTTAAGTACAGTAAACATCGCACCGAATTACACTGTATATGAAGATCACAAATAGATATTCCAGGGCCATCACAAGTAGCTGAAGCTAATAAAGATAAAACAGACATACATCTGCAGTATGTGCAATATTCAGGGAAAGCTTTTGGGGTGATGGTAGCTACTCTACCTTTGACATGGTTAATTCATTGAGTTATATGCATCTGCAGGTTTCAGCAATTTTTTTGCTGCATCCAGTTTTTTTGACACACTCATTTTCCCTTATTGTTTTACTGACCGAATACCAAGAGCAAGCTTCACGTCCAGGCATGCCTCAGTTAGCCTTTGATGTTACATAATGATCAATACGGCGCTGTAGAAGCAGAAAGACTGTAATGGAATGGAATAAAGCTGTGAACTGGGTCTCCTCAAAGCTTTTTTAAAACAACCTGCCGCAGCCTGTCGAATACCCAGCCGAACATGCACAGCCTAAAATCTTTAAATCCAATCTAGTTGCTGGAACGGTATGAAGACATTGATTTTTTATGAAATGTAAAGAAAAAAAGCTAACAGGGTAAGAAAGAAAGAAAGAAAGAAAGAAAGAAAGAAAGAAAGAAAGAAAGAAAGAAAAAGAAGGAAAGAAACTGCATGAAGCCTACAGTTACCTGAATGAATGCATCGCCTGCCAATCTCCTTTGAGATGCTCAACTTCTTCATAGACAGCCTGTGCTAGTCCTTTTGGGCACCTTCATTAACTGTCCAAAAAACCCATTTCCCAGCCTGTAGCATTAGTAAGATTCAATAAGACCAAGTAGTGCTGGAACCTTGTCTTTTCTAGGTGTTGCATTATGAAAAAGCAGAATTTGCATATGATTGGTACATGCGTGAAGACGACGTGCATTTCATTGCAGTAAGTAAAGCTCAGCCTTACCAGAAAAGAGAAATACTGAGAGGAATCCAGACCCCCATCACATTTGGCATCTAGAGAAATGTTTGCCGCTGAAAGATAGACGGATACTTTTTCCAGTCTCACACCTCCAACACAGCAAAACAGCAGGCCCCAAACTTTTTAAAAATTCTATATTGTTTTTTTTTAATTATTATTTTCAAATGTAACAACATGAAACAATACCTTCAGTTGAAATATAGAGAGCACAGCTGTAAATCTACTTCTTCTCATAAAAATGGTTTTTAAGACACAAGAGGAACAGAAAAGGAACTGAGGCCACCAAACCTGCAAACACCCCGGTGGACAAAAAAAACACAGGAAGTGGTCAATTAGAGCCGCCACTCAAACTGCGCTGGGGGTCCTTGGGACAGGGAAGAAAACCCAGGTCAGCTCACAGCAGAACTGCAAATTCGACACGGGTCCAACCGCATCCTCATTTGGCTCCTTTCATTCTGTAAGTAGTTTCTCGCAGCCAGGAGGACACTGTTTCAGAGCACATCTCAGCATGCTTCCCTAAGGGCAACGACCTACAGAAGTGTGCCGTGAACTTACTGGAAACCCCACATGATCCCAGCGCAGGGAACAGAGATGGTATCTTGTCCTTTTCCTTCTTTCCCAAAGAAACATCTGAATCCCATTGCAATGCACTGCCTTCTATTAACTATAAGTTTAATCACACATTTAACGTTTGTTAAAAGATTTAACAGCCCTCCAGCCCCTTTACACTTGAACTACTCTCTTCTATGAATTTCTCCTCAATAAACAGTAAACTAATGCAGTTCTTTGGGCATATACTGGAATTTTTTTAATTAAAGAGTAACTGTGTAGTACAGTTTTATAAAACACACTGAACAGTCTTGGGTATGGCTACATACAGCAGAAGCGATGCAGGTTCAGTCAGGCTGGCGGTCCCCATGGCTGTGGCTTTGCTAATGCATGTGCGCCTGTAGATGTGTGTGCACACATTTTCAATACAGTGATAAATCAGAGCATCTTCTTAGCAGAAAGCTCCCATCTTGAGGACGACAGTGTCTCAGCAACCAGAGCGTATGTAATACTATACACAGTGTACATGACGAGGAACTGAAGCACAAGTGACAGTGAAAACGACTTCTTCTGACTGACTTTTCCTCAAGCTGCGCGAGCTTCTGAGCTCAGATGTAATGGAGAACAAAAAGCATGTCTTGTAAGCAAAGCAGCAAACGTGCCGTATCTATCAGCAGTGATGTCTCTCAAATAGAGGACACTGTTTGCTGATTCCAGCTCTCTAAAAACAGCAAGAGAAGCAAACCCCCCCCTGCACACCATCAAATCCCAGTTAGGGGAAAACACAGAATCACCCTCTATCTACTTGCTCAACGTGGATTCCAGCAGCTTTGGATCCACTGGGAACTGAAAAATGAAGGGGAAAAAAATAAAAAAAAATGTCCAGCCGGGAAAAATATTTCTTTCGATGCAGTAGCATTTCCATTCCTTCCAGCAGAAGCTGGATTTCATTTGCTCTCAATTTTTAGAACAGGATACCTTCTACCCCCAGTTGATTATGACATCCAATATACATTTTCACATTACGTCCCAAGCGGTGAAGGAAACTGAAGCAAATTACCAGTGTTGTGCATCTATGCTGCTTGCTTTACCTTTACATTTGCAATATGCTGACAGATTTGAATTAGTCCCTGTTGGTAACTTAGTCTGCTATCATAAAAATGCAGTGGCCATTTGTGAGCTAGGGGTGGCCACAGGGGAGAAAAAAGGCAGTTTGAATTTGAACAGCGTGGGGGGGGGGACAAAAGGTGCTTTATTAATAGCAGGATGAAACATAAAACAGGACAAGGCTCTCTACAGCAAAAATAACAGTGATGCTACAAGCAAACAGAAAACAACCTGAAAATGGAGGCAACACAAAGTGAATGGAAATTCTTAATGAACATTTTCATTTTTTCTTTTCACTTCACAGGGCTTGACAGTTTAGAATAACCTTTCTTAGAGAACAACCTATTTAACATACTTTATGCAATATATAGTTCTTTCATTTGTTTTATTTATCTGTGGCAGACTGTCATCACTGCCTTCTGCTCTTAGCTTCCTGGGATGAATTCCACCTAAGGTTATTGAAATACATATACTTTTCTGTTAGATAATAAATATTATACCATTTTGGAAGACCTCGCTGAAAAAAATCTTTACAAAGCATAGTCAAAAAGAACACAAAAAAACACTCAAACCTAAGTGCCCAGCTAAAGTATTAGCTGTTGAGAGATGCCACTCTAAGGTCAACAACTGTAAAAGATCAAGAAAGCTCAGTGGTTGAGATGGGAAGAACCATGGATGAGTCAACAGTACCCAAAACACTTCACAAAAAAAGCCAATATGGCCGACTGGCAATATGAAGGACACTGCAAAAAGCAAGTCATCTCAAAGCCGTGGTATTTACAACAAAGCACCTGGATAATGCAGTAAAGGTGCTGTGGTCAGATGACACCCGACTTTTGGTCTAAATGCTACGTTTGGCACATATTCAGCGTAACACCACGACAATACATCTGCTCAGCAGAGACTGGAAAGCCTGAGGAAAATGGAACCTGGACAGGCAAATATGAGGGCAAAGTACAAGCAAACAGAGAATGAACCATTTGTTTTTGGACTAAATGGAGGAGAAAATTCACTTTTGTAGCAGGACAATGCCCTGCAGCGCAAGGTCAAAACTTCACCAAAATGGCTTAAAAATAAGAAACTAAATGACACAAAATTTCTAATATGAATCTCATTGAAATCCTGCAGACTCGCTGTGCTGTTAATATATGAGCCTCAAAAACAACATGGGAGAAGTCACCATAAAGTACAGTCAAAACATACACTAGACAAGAATCTCTTAAATGTTAAGTTTCAAAATACTAGTGATTCAAAAAAATAGTAATTGTACATATCTGTTTCAGTCACATTGTTTGTGGCAGCAATTGCAAAAAAGTATACATAATTAAAATATTACATAATTTTATGTGGTCCTTCCCAAAATTTGATACAATCAAGTTTGAACAGGCCTGAACATTTTTGTAAGGCACTGTATATTTTAATAAGCAGATTACAAAAAAATAAATATTTGGGCAACCGGTACAGTTGGATATTATTCCATATTTGAACAACTTTAGTAAATAAGGATAGATGTCTAATACAGGTTTTGATGCATATCTTCCTCGAACACCACAGGAAAACCCAAAAAGACCATTTTTTAAAAGGATACTGTATTTGAGGTATCTGGGTCGCAGAGAGTGAAGCCTAGAAACATGTGAACATGTTCTGCCTCAAGGTTCATGAGAAGAGGCTGGCCAAGCACCTCCTTTGGCAACGTTCATATATATTTTTGATATATATATATATATATTCACATTTATTTTTACACCTACTACATAAAAGAAAAACTTCACAAGGCTACTACTCAAATGTTACCTGGTAACTACTCAATGGCCCAGAATCTCATCCACACCAGTATTTAACTAATTCTTAAAATAGACACGGGTACTTGTCACTAGGGCATAATGCAATACAAAAATTAACACTTTTTCCAATGTAATTAAAAGGACACTACAAAAGCATCGTTCGACTAATGCTGAAGCAGTTTACGCCTTTACAAAATTAATGCTAAAGAAAAAAATCAAACTCAATCTCAGAATTAAAAAGAAACAGTGCGGATTTACATGACAAGGGTAACCCTTCAAAACACGCAGCTCTTGCATCAGCAACTGTCTAGCGAATATAAGGACAGTGGGCAGCACACTCCCACAGCTACAATGCTAGGAAGTAGCCATCTACAAAAATAAAATTGGCCATGCCAAAAATGATCTCACCTGCTTCTCCCCGATGGACGAGGGCCAGTCCCCAGGAACTGGCAGTATCTCCACTGGCTTGGACGCTCCGTGAACATCGGCGTCAGCCAGGAAGGATGGTGCACAGTGGCTGTATTTATTCTGCTCTGCTGTGAGCAATGCTAATTGAACTTACTCTATACTCTATCCAGGTCTCCATAAAGCAAGTAGTTCACAAATTGGACCCCCCCCCCCCCCCCCCCCCAATATCAGAAGGGTTCATAGAAGTAGAAAGGCAGCACATCACCTCGGTATTAATTTATTGACCCAAGCTTCTGCTTCTGCCTAGTCTCTTGCTTGGTTAGGATGTGTGAGTATCTTTTAAAGTCATGTCTTCTTTGTAAGCAACTGTATTGAGTAAGTCACACAGCTGCAGTTAATCCTGGTGCTGCATCTTGTTACCTTATTTTCCATAAGTTTACGGTGAAAACTTTTTGATGTTGGAGCAAGGAGAGGTTTGTACTTGATACTTGGGGGGGGGGGGGGACATAAATTGCACACCACTGAGTTAATGGCAAGAGGGAGTGCAAAGCCTTTTAAATGTTGCTGCTGGCATACAGCATGTCGTTTGGCAGGGCTGCCAAAGGCTCTCTTGCTAATAATTTAGGGTCTGACTAATTAATGTATGGCATCAGAGACTGGTTTGACAGTCCAGCTGGATGGCCTTTCTGTCATAAAAGGTGCCAGAACATTAACCTGAGGTCTCATGATGGGGAGGGAGGTAGGGGGAGGGGGTGTGGAAAAAAAAAACAAAATCTCCCCTGTCATAACAGCAAATGTGGAGGATCAAGGTTACAATAGCAATGGGCCTCCTGGTAAATGATGGGTCACGGTCCAATTAGCTGGACCCTGACAGCACCTGACGCCACAGGCACAGAACGTCGACCCACGGCCCATCGTCATTAACGCTATCCTTCTGCCACAAAACAAAAACACAGACATGTGCCTGCTATAAAATCCAGCCTATGTACTGTACACGTATATATCCATTTAATTATCATCGCTGGAGTACTGTCATCACATTTCAAACTGCTCAAAGACCGAAAATGCTGCATTTTAATATACTATTTATTTTGCCGTTTCTACCCTCAAACTGAAACACACATAACGGAGGAAAAAAAAAACCTGTAAAACGCCTTTCAAGGCAGGTCCCTTTACAGGGCTCTTTTCCCAGGTAACATGGTCACGGAATTCCATTACTGCCGACGCGCAAGTCTTATATTTTTATTTGGCTGCAAGGCCAACCCGAAGTGGAAACATAATGATATTCCCTTACCAGCCATCTGCTACCTTCAGTGGGGCCACACAGACTTCCATTGTGTATGGAACCCTGTTACTGAACCATCTTTGGAGGGCTGGAGAGGGTCCCAAGTCACTCCAATTCAGTGTCCCATTCCCAGCTGACCACAACCAATCCCATGCACGCAAAATGAAAAGGTGTCTTATGACAGCAAGGCGTGCAACTCTGTCATATTACACGACTTTGCTCCCATGAAAATCCTTTCTGGTAAATAGGAATGAACTAACAGTGATGTTTGGAGGGCTGATAAAAGCCCTCCAATGGGTTTGGGGGGGGGGGGTGGGGTTGCATGCAGCAATAATTGTTCAGATGTTCTCCATTCACTTTAACACAAAAGGCAATGGAGCCATATTTAGGCTAGGAGGTCAGAATTTTCTTTTCGTATAATCTAATGGCTATATGTCAGAAAAATGCACCTTCCATGGAGAACAATGCCAAGACGATACCCAGGGGAGACCGTGTCCTGCAGCCAGCCCTGCTGTGTTCTTATTTAACGGCGTTCTGCCATCCAGAGTGGAAGAAATAAGTGCTTTTTTGTCATACCTGGTCCACAAGGCTGGGGGCAGATTGTGAGGCTATGTGCTCTAAATGTAATTGCGCCAGAGGTTTAACAGCTTAGGACGCAAATAAACAGCAGCATCTGAGCGTCGGAATGGGCCTGCAGACACTTGGAATACGGTTATTCACATTAGAAGTACAAACAACACAACACTCAGCCTTAAATCTCACTCATTGAGATATGAAACAGGACTGGAGTCACTGCATACGCCTTCCTTAGCAACAGCAAAGCGGAACTGTGCTTACAACATGCTGGCAGCGTAGCCTGTGCTAACCTCATTCAGGTCTGACGAAATTAGACTTATTCAGGATCAATAACACTGGAACAACAATAAGATGCATTCAGCTGCAAAGAGCCACAAATAGCAATCAGTGCATGCATCCTGCCACGTGCTTGCAGTAACATGAGCAATCACTTGTTCTAAAGCAGATACATCCTTTTAGTTGTCAAAAGCACACTGGTATGTGTATGTCTGACACCAATCACGAAAGGCATGCCAGGAGTCAGAGCAGGGTGACCGCAAGAGGACGTGCAGATGATGCAACAACAGATGAAGTCAATACAAGCTGTGCGTGGACATTTTCCAGATTAAATGTGGCACTGAAGGTTGCACCTGTCATCAGCCACCCCTGACAAGAGCACGGTGGGCATTGGGGCTACATCCCATCGAGGGGTGAAGATGAAGCTACTAACATACAGGGGTGAGACAACTCCCATCAGAAACGTAGATAAAGAATTTTACGAAGAACTTACTCCTGACTGTATGGATAAGCACAGAAGCACAGCTCAGGAGAACGAGAGAAGCTGCTGGGGATGGACATGTGACTGGTGCTCTCCTCTCGCATTTAACTTCTCATCAAATTTTAAAGTGCTACAGTAAATGTCCCAGTGCACTACGAAAATGCGCACCTGCTAATCAAATAAATACTGTATGAAACGGGCCTCTCATCTTCTGCTTATTCCAGCGATTGGAAAAGTGGATTTGGGATCCTGGATACAGCTGTGGCGCAGTTACGCAGAACCCCAGGCAGGATGGAGAAATGCAGCCGCTGGAAAGCGGCGGGCAGGGGGCTGAAATGAGCTGGAATTAAAGCCGTTCTTTGCGATTCCACCAGTCCTCCTCGGATCCATCTCCACAGTCAGGGAGGGAGGCAATGGCAGGAGATGGGGCACCCAGGGCAAGATCACCCAGCCCATCTGTCTAACAGTTCATTTTGGGGAGTGAAATGCTTCCAGCTAATTTGTCAGGAAATTGGATTGGGGAGGGGTGGGCGGAGAGAAAATGGCAGAAATGGAAAGATCCAAAGTCGTTTTTGTCTGATCACCCCACCCTCTGCTGGATAACAGAAAAACCACAAAAGATAACAGGAAATGCCCGTAGCATCAGTACCAAGCAGTTTCCAGAAAGCCTGAAGTAGGAAATCACCTTAAAAAGGTCGAAGTTTATCAACGAATGGAAGAACGTGTACCTAGCATAGATGGTTCAGTGATGGCATACGTAAGAACAGCGCATCAGGACCAATGCCTTTCATCAGTTCCACATGCAGCCCTGATTATTTTTAATAATGGCCACGATATGAAGAACAGAGCAATAACATGCATAACTGACAGGGAACCCGCTGGCGGAGCCTCTTCAGGCATCAGGCACCAGGCACCAGGCACCAGGCACCAGGTCCCCTTCCCTTTACATCTTCTCTCTCCTGAGCTCCAGGCCCTTCAGTCACACGCTGCAGCTTACTGCCTCCCATATCATTGTGTTTCAGGATTTCTTGTAACAGTATAATTTTTTTTAAGTAAAATTCTCTTCTTGTATATTCAAGAGAACAGAGGCGACGGATGTGAAACATTAAAACGCCGCCACAAAAAGCCACAGGACTCCAGTCTGCCTGTATTATGTTCTGCCTTGGGAGCTTTTTAAAGTTTCAGCTAGACGGACCAAAACACATTATTACCCAAAGGTGGGAAGCACCGGGGTTCCTTTTAAACACTGTGCCCATCTATTTCACCAAGTACTAAGGCACAGAAGACTAAAACGAAGTAAGAAAATGGACGAAGCAGGACGAAGGTACTGTATCACCAGCTTTAACAAGTTACGAGGCTGCACTTCTTTTAGGGAGAACTGACTTCATCACCACCGCCACCCAAATATCCCAGCTCAGAATTCAATATCCAACTGGCAACAGTTTTGTGGACCAGTTTTATTTATTCAGCAGAGTGGACTCGTGATCAAGAATAAATAGCGTCAATTTATTAGCAGATGGGGCATTACAGCTTAAAGGGCCTCCCTGGTGAAAGGCAAACTTGTCTCAAGCAGCGTCTGCCAGCCCCAATCCCAGTGCCACCTTACGGAGCAGCCTGGGAGTGGAAAGACAACCACGCTGTAAGAATTTAATGAGGATATCCTTCAATCCCCAGCATCCGACTCTGTGACAGGCTGCTTCTTGCCATGTGGTTATTTTATGCTTGGGAAACAAAGTGGGTACCCGCACAGAAGCTAGCCCAGTGGGATGCAGCCCGTGCAAGCGCTCAGAGTGGAGTACCCAGGGACACAATCTGTGGGAATTTCTCCCTCCCCAACAGGGCCAACAAAGGGAAAAAAAAATCTGATTTTTAAACATTACTCTGGATCTGGATTTGACCCAAAGTGATATCAACCAGCAAATCCGAGAGAGCAGGAAAACAACAAAGACTAGAAATTGGATTTCTCCTGCTTGCCACTTTAGTTAAAGCCACACATCGCCAAATCACAGAGAAGCACATTTTGAAAGCTGTGAGAAGCACATGCGGCCCTGAAGTTCTTGGGTTTCGTGACATAAATTATTTGCCTGTAGGTGAC
The DNA here is from genome assembly GCA_026776725.1 of Gnathonemus echidnorhynchus. Taxonomy (NCBI): domain Eukaryota; kingdom Metazoa; phylum Chordata; class Actinopteri; order Osteoglossiformes; family Mormyridae; genus Gnathonemus; species Gnathonemus echidnorhynchus. The sequence continues at coordinate 25,199,040 of JAODJU010000108.1, forward strand.
ATACAGTAGCTAAATGGGAAGTTAGCTAAAACCGAAAATTAAGATGAACATCATCCTAATCTTCAGGGACGCAGCTTAATGATGGAAAATGGCAGCCAGACAGTGGTTACAAGGCATTAAAAACTTCAGGTTTAAAACAGTGGATTAAATGATTTATTTGGTTAAATTTCACAACACAAAAATACTCATTGAAGCATACTGTGCTAAATATTAGTGACTATGAACCAGGAGCGTAAAGTAACTATTTGATTATCCTATGATGCTTTTATCTATTAATTCAAAATACTGTCCAGGACATACTATTGTTCAAAATACTCCCTCTGGTGGTGGCCACATACTTTAACGATCATGTGCAAATGATCTTACCTTTCGAAATCTTCCATTTATGAAAATTTAATCTTTTAAAATTATATTATTGTCAGAGTTTACTGTCATAAGGTTCCGGTTTCAGCAGTAACAGATCAATGCAGACACAAAACTCCCCAAAATTAACATGACACTAGGCTGTGAAAATTGTTAAGATGCAAAGAATCAAGGGAACATCAACAGCAGGAAGTGTAACAAATGCTAGAGGAAAAAAAAACATATTCCAGCATTGAGCACCTTGTCCTGTGATTGTCAGCTCTTGTTTTCCGTTAGACAGTAACAGTAAGTGCCAGCTATAACCTATATTAATACTGAAATATTGTTTACCAGTTGAAGCCATACTTTTTCCATGTTATAAATTAAATTATTTAAACTGAATAAAAATATGGGAGAGAGATTTATTTTTTGGATCTTATACTCAGTCCAGAACTGTGATAAAATTTCATTTGTTAAGGAAAAGTATAATTGTTTAAACTATTCTGCAGCATTTTTGGAATCTGAAACAAGAAAACAGATCAAAACTTTGCAATCAGCTACTTCAGAGAATCTTTTCACTAGATACCAAATACTATCTATGTGAACAGCACAGAGCAGGAGAACCAGCACAAACTGAGTACTCACCCCAATCTATACTCTGTTCACCAAAAAAATACTTTGAGCTAAACAAATTTAAACATGTCAAAATTGCAACACAATCTAAAAAAATACCAAAAATGTTTATTTGACATTCATGACCACAAAGACATTGTTAAATATACAGGACTAAGGTATAAGCTTATAATTGATGAGAGCCTTTTTTTTTCCATTATTGGATTTTGGGAAATTTGTCTCTCAGATTTGTGGCACTGTATGTTCATTGTTATGGTTTTCAGGAACATAAAAAAGCACTACAAGGTACCAAGACTTGCTGATAATAAAAATGGAACTTTTTTTTTTGCTAAGGTGGGGTTTCTGGGTAATTTCACCTGTAGCTTTCCATTTGCCTGTAATGACTCCTACGTTTCACATACAAAAATGACATAACACTGAGACTGCATATAGCTTATGGTCCCCTTTTAGACACAAGGATGGCACATTGATTAATCCACCCATCCATCCATTTTCTGTAACCACTTGTCCTCTTCAGGGTCATGGGGGACCCAAAGCCTATCCCAGAGGCTACAGGCGTAAGGCAGGGAACAACCCAGGATGATATGCCAAGCCATCACAGGGCACACTCGTGCCAATCGCTCACACTTGCAATCCTACAATTTTTTACTCCAATTCACCTTAGCATGTTTTTGGACTGGAGTACCAGGAGGAAACTCCATGACAACATGTGCCTTGTTTCCACCAACACAGTGCCGGTGCTGGACTTTTCCCAATCCGGAACTAGTTCCACGCGTTTCCACCGCAAAGAAACTTGCCCTGAGCCAGAGAAAACAGCTCCAGTATGGCACCTTAGAAAAGCCACAGAGTTTGGCACCATAACATCACCAAAAGTGAGCGGGCTATCATGTCCAAACCTTCCACATACCCAGAAAATTCAATCTATAACCAATATAGTTTAGTTTAATATCGCCAGTGCCGCCAGTCAAACAACTTGCCGGTTTATTAGCGGAATAATGTTACATCTTTTTTTCATTCGGTGAAAAACGAAAAATCAATCTGCTGGCCAAATAATAAATAATAATAATAATAATAATAAAATTAGTCATTACAGGCATTAAGTACAATTATGTTGCAGGTAAAATAAATAAAATAACGTGACACTAGAGTGGCGAAAAGATAATGATGCAGTCTGCAAAGTTCAGTTTTTAACACTATTGGGTGATGCTTAAAAGCACAGCAATAAAAAAGCGAGCAAGAATAAACTAACGCACACAGATGGGGAACCTTTACGGAGACAAAATGTTGTAAAACAGCTTAAAATAGTATGGACTGTATTTGCTGAAAATAAGATAAAATATTAACTTTAACACTAAAAACACTAAAATTGACATAAATAATGCAACGTTGCATTGTTTTTTATTCTGTGGAAAACGAAAGATTGATCTGCTGGCCAGATGTAGTAATAAAGCATAAATATGTCGTAGGTCAAATAAATAAAATATGAGGCGGACTGCAAAGTTCAGTTTTTAGCAGACTTTTATTGTGCAATTCTTTAAAACACAGCGGTAAAACAGCGAGCGAGAATAAACTCACACATACAGATGGGGGAGCCTTTATGGATACAAAAGTGGATAGAGGCAATAGAGACAGCGCTTGGAGTCATACTTTGAATTTCTTTTTTCGATTTGGCAGCTTATAAAAACTACAAAAATCCAAAACAGATCGAAAAAAACGAAATACAGATTAACCTTTACTTCACTTTCACTTCTGCCTACATAACATTTCTGTTCTGTTCTTTTTCAAAACCAGTGGAAACGCATGCAGGTTCTCAAAAGGCACCAAGCGAGAACCAGCCCAGCACCGGCTCTGTGTTGGTGGAAATGAGGCAATGGGGATAACATGTAAACTCCATACACATGGGACCCTGGCTGAGACTCAAGTCCGGGTCCCAGAGGTGTGAGGCAACAGTGCTAACCACTGCACCACCATGCCACCCCACAATGATCTAAAAATTAATATTTTATAATGAGAATCAGTCTATTACATTAAATTTATTGCTTCAGTCTTACTACTGTGTAAATTTCAGCCATTCACCTTGTCTCTCTGTACCCAGGTCAAAAAAAAGAATCAAAAAACATGGGAGGACCAACAATAAATAAATAAACTTTGTGATTGCTCAGTCTTTGAATTAGCATAGCGTTGCTTTCTTCTACATTATTAGCGCACCATGAGAAAGACAGGAGAATCACGAATGCATAACAAATACCCTTTGTTCCACAAGTGGTCCTTGAAATGCTCTCAGTGCAGGTTTTCATTCTGCACTGCTCACTTTTGCTGTTGTGTATTTGAAGGGGACAGTGCTGAGTGTGGGGTGCACCCCACTTCAGTGTTTAAAAAGTTCTATATTGATACTGTAATCTTTTTTTTCTCTTGCAGCACTGACATACCTAATGGAAAAGATAGAAAAGATGCAGAGGATAGTTCTGAGTTCTGATTCATACGTATTCTCTCGAAGGTCTTTGTTGAATTTTTTTTTCTTTTTCTTCTTTGTAACAGCAGTTTCAACTTTCATTCCAGGAGGGCTTGCGAGTGTCCACCCCAGGTCTGAAAACCCTGCTGGTAGATAAGTGAACTGCAGCAGCCTGATACATAGCAAAAAAGTACAATATAAATTCCTGGCATACATAATTTACCCCAAAGAATATACTGAGAGAAACTGGGGCTGTGGTAGCACAGCATGTCTGTAAAAAAACATTGCTCACTATGAACAGAGAACTGGGTCCATGCAGGTAGCTGCAAATTAGGCTTTTGTGCATTGGAGGAGAAATCAGACCTGTGGCCACATATCAGTGAACAGGTGTAATTCTAAGACTGAATAACCTGAAGAGCCTTGACAGCCAAACAAAGACACTGAGAAAGAATGGGGTAGCTGTACTGTACAAAGTCACAGCAGCATTTCTGTAATATGCTCAGAGCATGGAAAAGCCACTATGATCTCCCAGCATAAAAAAATCAAACGGCAAAAAAAAAACAAAATACAAAAATACATATATAAAACTGCCAGCAAAACAAATGTCATTGTTTTAGCTACTAATACACTTTCGTGTACTTTATGAAATATATCGACGACCTATTAAATACAAATAGTTCATAGCATCAAAATACAGAACAAAATTGCTTATAGGTCTATACAAAGCTTTTTTACTTGAGAGTTTTTGCTATCCTACTACACCTTGTTTACAAGGCAGACAAAAGAAAATATTGGCTTTGTATTTACTGACAATATTACTGTAGTCTTATGTAATCTTTGGTTTTTGTGATCTCCAAGACAGCACGTCCCACACAAACAGGAGTTAAAGTGGGTTGCCTTGCACAATATATGATCCACGGTGTTTCTGACAGCAGTCAAAAGTCGGGAATCTGAATTTGTACAGTTTCCAATTGCAGACAACTTGTAGCTACTTGGGGCAGGCTGATGTTCGCGCAAGTCCTTTGACATTCAATCCTCCCGCAAGTCCTACAAGTTGGCATCCTGATGATCTCTGCACCTGACTCAGCCCACCAGCTACAACAATGTCAATGTCAGGCAGCAACACAGGCAAGTCCTTGACTGTTATAACCTCTGTCCCTCTATTGACACCATCATGTACCTGGGGCATAAATCACTGGTGTAATGAAGCCCACACAGGCTGCAGGCATGGCTGCGCTTGGCAGCCGCGACATATCGCGGGGCAGCAGAGTGCCCCCCATGCGCTCCCTCTGATTTGATTCATCGCTCCTCTGCTACGCTGCAGGATCAGAAGAGGATGAAAGACAGAGATGGCCGACTGAAAGGTCAGGAAACAAATTCAATACTCAGAAGCATGGCAGGTAGCTTGAAGCAGAACCCCCCCCTCTCCTAGAAGCACCCTAAACTCGTGTCCCTTGCCCAATCAAGTTAACACACCAGGAAAGTGTCTGATCTCAGGATCAAATGGTGTACTGCATATGAGAAGGGTGCATGGTAAAGACTGTATCTGAATGATGCAGTAATATGTGAAAAATATCATATCAGTTCTTTCAAGGAAATGTGTTTTTTAAGTGACATACACATATACATATATGGCTAAAATGACACCATAAAAGATGTATTGAATATTTTAAACTTCACACGAGAGCATAATATGTCTAATTTTTACATTTGTTTTAAATGACTGAGTTTTAATGTACATTGAATATTTGCAGAGTATATTGTCTCACCCTTGCCCCATTTTTCCGGGTAATATAATTTCCTAGTATCTAGCATTGATTTAGAAATCAATGAAAAGAACATAAAAGGTATAATGCTTACTCCTCAAAACAGATAAAACCTGTCCAGTTCTGTATCACAAAATATAACAACGAGATATCATAAATCAGAATTTTACAGTAAAAAGCAAGTCAAGCTGCAATGATAGACTTAGTTTTTAGAATATGCCCTGCTTTAAAATGTGTCAACATTTGACTGAACGAGAAAGCTATTTTAAGAAAAACTCAACTGGTAAAAGTTACACTCATTGTATATAGCACTATAATTAGTAAGCAAAATTCAGATCTTCACATACAACAAATGAACTGCAATAACAAATGAGCCAAACAAGCAAGTCATGGGGCAAATGCCTTACTGTGTTAAGTTCAGCATGGAAGGTCTTAACCCACCAGATTTGTCTTGTCACTGCCCTAATTTTACCTGAACTCTTTCAACAGGTGTGTGTGACACACACATACACACATTAATATTTATATTCCCTCAAGGTATATTTCAATCTTTTAATCAAGGTCACCCTAATTTATTTCATGCCTCAATAACATTAACCCAAATCCAACCAACAGTTCTCTTCTTCCTGTAATCTCTGTACTTACAAATTACACACGTAGACGTACATGTTCCGTTTCTCTAATCCTCTGGAGTTGGCGATCACCTCCGCAAACGTCCCCGTCCTTCCGACGGAATACAATAGGCGGCCAGGCGGATACAATCACCATTGCAACATAATCGCAACTCATCGGTCATCATCTACTCGGGATTCTGCTAGAAAAAGCACTGCGCCAAAACAAATGAATTCATTGAGGTTTTTTGGCATCGAAAGGTCCGGAACACGAGCAAGAAAACGGTGTTTGATATTATGAAACTGACACCTAAAACCACGTAATTATCTGCGCACCTGAAAGGTTCAAGTCGAACCCGCATTTACTTGTGTTTCGTCTACATTTTTAGACGATGTTTATATGAATTTCGCTATTATACGTCACTTTGATGTAAATAACATGCACATTGCTCGCTACTTAAAAATGACATTAGGAGCATTACTGACACCACTTATGTAATATCTGGCGTAACTGTTATTTGCGTTTTAACTGTCAAACAATATATTTCATAAATTATTTCTATTGAAACATATTAAAAATGCAGCCTACCAAGGAAAACTACATCGTTATCTTAAACATTTTATCAACAAATTAATGCTTATAGACATGGATTTTAAATTAATTAATGGAGCCAGCGTGATTATTGTCATTAGCAGTCTACAATCTAGAAGAAGAAAAAAATCATAAATTTACTAAAATGTTCCTTTCAGTTAGACAAGCAGTTATCTAAAGTCACCTTTTTAGTGAACAGCTTTGGTTCAAGTATGTTATTAATAATATTAAACGATTGACGAATGGCTTTATTATGTTAATTGAATTTTAAAATGTCGTGTTGTGAACTATTTCAGTTTAATGGGACATTTAAAATGAATTATACTACAGCCTTGGGTAATATAACTGTAAATCACAAAACTTACCAGGATGAGATTCGGCCCTGAGGAGCACGAAGGATGAGAAAATTAAAGACGAGATCCACCAACACGATTGCAGTAGTCTCCGCATGTCACAATACTCATCGAGAGTGAAAGGCAACAGCTGACAAAGTGTACAAAATTACTAGGTAAAGGAAATTTTAAAAATCAAAACAAGTAAACACAGCCGCCGTGTCAGTGTAATGAACTTTGTTACAAGCTTCGGTTTTGTTAAATATTTTAAATATCACCGGCAGATGAACAAGTTTTCTTCTCAAAATCTCCCTAATGCAAGCAGTTCCTTCAAATTCGGAGATTAAATATGTCAGGCACAATCGTGCATGCAGCCCTTTCAGTTCCTGTAGCGGGGATGTAGAGGACAGTTCTCTGGTTAGCTGTGTTCGTCTATGCAAGACGGAGATGCAGCGCTTCTCGCAATAACAGAAAGGGAATTGTTAGAGCTGCGCTGGAAGCTTCCCATTCTTCCATCCAGGAAGTAACTAACATGTGAGCCGGGGTCTGGCAGCGACTTTAAAAAACCTAGATGAAGGGGAGGGGAGGGGATGGAGAATCGGAGCGCACCCCCAGGATCCTAGCGCCGAAGAATGATCTCGTTGCTGCGTGTAGACGCGCTGCATTTAGTTTTTACAGCCATGTAGATGATCTATAACTGAAATGCATTATGTATTAATAGCTATAAATAACAATTATAACTAGGCATAAGGTTTGGGGAGCGAAGCTTGAAACCTAGAATGATCCTGAAGCTGTAAAAATATATTTCTAGATGATTTATTCAATAAGAATTTACCACAGCGGCTTTGATACCTAATTTGTTTCTGGAATTTCTGTTTCTGTTACATTATGACACATAATACCTGTAGGGTTAATGTGGTAATATGGTACATGCGGGTTCATTTAATTTATGCAGTCGATCACTCATTCATTCAGTCCTCCATTCATTCTGTCAGTCACTTTATTTCATCCATTCATTCAGTCTTTGTAGTTTTGGCAGTAAACATGATGTACTTTTAATAGAAACTGATATGAAAGATAAATTGTATTACATTTCACTGTAAGAAGCAATTCGGTGCAGAAAATCGTGTCAAGAATATTTTATGTTCATTCAAAATAATACTAGGCCTATACAGATATATAAATAGCTAAAAATGTGCATTACTTGTACTCCTGCTTGGCTGAGCCTGTTTATAACATGACCACATAAGTAGCTAAATTTGTCTTTGACCTATGGAGACTTTTATGAAACTACGAAATACTTGGGAACACGCATAGCTTCAGTTTAATAGGACACTGTTGAAAATGTGTGATTTAACATTTACACCTACAACTACAAATCTACGCTATACACCTAAATGTGACAAAAAAGTAATTAAAAATAATAAGAAAAAAAGAATTATTGTCAGCCCTGTGTTGGCCTTCATTAGCTTGGCAGGTTCTGAAACACCACTTGGCTCAAAACTTTTGATATTGATGTGAAAATGTGTTGTTGTTTTTCCCCAGAATTCTTTTACTCACAACTAAGAAACCCAAGGTCTTTTGAAGGTATTCATTCCCTTACTTAAGAAAAAAACTATGCTATTTTCTAAGGACATGCTATTAATCAAATTAACTTGTGAGAAATACAGTTTGTTTTTAACTGCTTATATCCATGCATTTGGGAAACAAAACTGGCTTCCGGTGTACAGTAGTAGTAATTCAGTCTTTGGTATTTGAACCTGTGTTTGTTTGGTCATAAAACCAGAGCCTTTAACAAGCACCACCATCTGCCAGCCCACTACACCACCTGTTATCAGGTTTTCTTGACTCACAGAACTCCAGAACTGTGAAATGTCCAGGTTCTTGTTTGTAGGGTGCCAAATGCAACGGAAAAACACTTTCGTTTTTGCGGGTGATTTTTTTCCCTGGATTTAGACAAAATATCACATTTTATCTCACATTTCATAAGAAATTATGGGACTTGTTCTATATCTATTTATACTAAGAACCCTGCCATATAATTTTATTTTCTTAACTTTTAAAGTTACCTGGAAAACTAAATGTGTTTTGTACTCAATACTTCTCTGTCAGTAAATCATTTCATTCCAAAAACTTGTCATTTGTGAATATTCCAATGGGCATACATTGCTACACCGTAACTTTTTAGTTTATATATATTAGTTTATATACTTCTTTTTTTATATATTAGTGCTGTCAAACAATTAAAAATTTTAATAAGATTAATCACAGGGTTGCTGTGGATTAATTTAGATTAATAACGATTAAATATCATTCATTTTTAATCTATATTAATCACAATTCATTTTGCATGAGCAAACAGACTCAAGAAAAAAAGGGAATATATATGCACTTAACATGTTTATTGAACATCTTGA
>JAODJU010000108.1:25250455-25263580 GCA_026776725.1 Gnathonemus echidnorhynchus
GACAGATTACGGATTTAGCCAGCATTTTTTTTCATGATTCTACATTAAGATTTCAGCGAGATATAAACTGAAATAGACGCAAAAAGTACGCTGCATCGCCGACGATGCACTCAACCCCAGAGAGTTAAGCAAGTGAATTTATTTATCATGAAATCATAGTGAAGAAATCGCAGCAACTTTGAACATCCTGCCATAAAGAGTCTGGACTTTATGTTGAAAATCCGTAATTCAAATCACCGTGCTTTTTTTTGGAATGTCTGCTATTGTGCAACGTTGCCAATTAAATTTGCTGTTTTTATCAGATAATTTTAAAACAATGTTGACTTTTTTTTTTAGTTCTGAATATCTCTCTTAATGCCTTTGTTTTGTCAGGGGGAAAATATGCTGAACAGCCCCTATGAAGTAAAATCCATCCATCCATCCAGTTTCAGTAGCCAGGGATTGGTCCACCACAGCCTCTGCCTTTGACTGCCCTCCAATCCACATCGCACCACACCCTTATGGCTCCTCCTGCAGATGGTGGATTCAGAGGAGGACAGTTCCACATAGTTTATTCACACTGTGCCTGGCTGGGCCCCTTGGGTGAAGACCTGCCCACCAGGCACTTGCTTAAGAGCTCTCCCCCCCAGGCCTGGCTCTAAGGCAGGGCCCTGGTATCCCAGATCTGGGTGAGGTTTCATGGAGGGGCTATTGAGTAACATGCTGGAGTTTATGCATTCATTATTCCAAAAAGGAAAACCTCAAGGATGCAAATATGCATTTCAGCAAATTCTAAATTCATGATATTGTGATTATTACAAGATCATATCATAAGACCATTGGACATGAATCATTCATGTGATGTCATTAGTTTCAAATAAACACCAATTTTCAGTAACTGTGACCTTTCATAAAAACCATAGTGATCTAGAGCGTATCTTAAGAAGTTACATATGCAACCTAGATTGGATTCAACATTTTTGCACACTATGCACAAACTCATGCATAGAGGGGCAATTAAAGAAAGCAATTGACCAGAATGATGTCTTGTATTACCTGGAAGAAAATCACACAAAGAGAGGAAAAACATGCATAGACAGAACAGAGCCTAGATTTAAAGCTATGACTTGCTGTATTTAGCCATAGTATTAAGGTATACCTGGTTTTGTCACACCTGTCCCCAATTAATAAATGAGGTAATGAGCCTGCTCTGTGCTGGTAGCAATTTGAGCCAAAGCTTATTTAAGCAAATCAGTGAGCAGTTCTCACTGCTCAGTCATTGCTATTGCAACTCATTTGGTACTCAGTCAGAGGTTTGTTTTATGGGGTTAGATGGAGATGGTCTGTTTTCTCCATGCCTGCAGCAGGTATTACTTGGCGACTTAGGGGTCGGGATTCTTGGTGACCAGCATCTTGCTTTGGGCTTCTGGTTAGCCTGTTTCTGGTTTAGGGATTCATGATCCCAAGCAACTGGCATTTCACAGCTGGTGTGTGGTGCCAGTGGGGACCTGTCTTTGGGAGTTCTCTACGTGTGTGTCCTTGTTTTTGTGTATTTGCCCTTTTTTTGGTTCTCTGGTTCCTGGTCTGGGTTCTTCAGTCCTCTGCCCTTGAGTCTGCCTTCTGGCTCACCTCATCCTGGAGGCTGTCCATCCAGTCAGCAGGCCAAGTCTCCATGGCTCCCAGTTTCCAGCAGTGTTGGGACTGTTGGTCTCAGTGTCCAGGGGGCAGAATACCTGATGTGATGAATGAATGGCCCAGTTTAAGCTGCTCTGTCACAGACCTTGTTTATGAAGCCCAATGGATGCTTTTAACCAGTAAGCACTGAATCTGAGTCATGGCAGGCTTTGCACAAATCTACTGCAATCTTATTAAGGAATGCTTTCATTATTCATATAAACTCCTTCCACTTCCTTGTCTTGCAGCTATCTATGTGTGTGATTTTAATTACATGCTGTTGTAAGAGTAATTGTGAATCCAAATGATGTCTTCACTACTTATCAATGTTTAATGTGCTAACTAATCTGTAAGATATCTAACGTGACTAAACAATCTTATTTTTAGCAGCTGTCATACTCAGAATAAGGCTAGTTCGAGAGTGTAATTTGAATCTTTACCTAAGCTAATCACTTATCCATAACAAAATTACCTCACAGTACGTGCATCAAAAAACACCACAGATGATGGTGGAGCTTTTTGCAGATATTTAACAAGTTTGATTTAGCCCTTCTTTTTTAATCATGTTTTATGATATGCATGTGAGAATGGGCTACTTATGTTGGGTCCCTAGTTTTTTTTTCTCATCTGACTGAATTCTGAATAGCACAAACAATTGAAGGCTATTATTGTACTAATTATACTACTACTACTACAAATAATAGTTTTATTTATACATCACATTTCATATAATTGAATGCAGCTCAAAGTGACAAATAAAAATGAAACAAAATGTAAAAATAAAAAATTAGATGAATCTAAAAAACAAATAAATACATACAATTAAATGAAAACTAGCAGGTACAAAATATTAAGCATAAAGAGTTTCAACAGCAGTGCGAATATAACGAATGGTATGAATATAAAAAGTAAGCTCTATCTAAAAGCCAAATTAAAGTAGTAAGTGTTTAGCTGCTATTTGAAACTGATACTAGAAGTTGCCTGATGACTCGATTGACAGAGAATTCCACGACTTAGATGCAATAAAGCAATAGGCTGCTTCTCCATTTTTCTTGTACATAGCATTTGGAAGCAGGCCAGCACCAGCTGATCTGAAGGTCCAATTTGGAACATATTCTATCAGAAACATTGAGATATGAGTACTTGTCCACGTCGAGCACTGAAATCTAGTATCAGAACATTAGAATCAATTCACAAACAGGTAACCAATGCAGTGTGGCAAAAAGAGAGGTAATATGCTTAGTTCTTTTAGGGGTCTATTTTCCCATCAGGTGCTTAAAAAGTTAAGCTTTTGAGTTACATGTATTTCCAGCATGCTAAGTCACTTATAAGTCACTCAACTCATGAGCTATGCAGGGTCAGGGGGATCAAGGAAAAACAAACAAGGCCAAATGGAGAAGAGACACAGAGGGCGGGGTCAGACGGTACAGATGTGGAGATGGTGGTCCACCCTAGAACTGGGACTCGAAGGAGAAGCGCTCCAAGCCCTCCTCAGCCTGACCCCAGCTGAGCAGCAGTACTACGCCCCCAGTGGAGGGCCTTCGAGGAGCTTGACAGGCTGCTGTACCAGTGCTGGCACTTCCCGGATGGTGAAAGGCAGCTACTGGTGCACCGTAGCCTCTATCCCATAGTCCTGAGGGTGGTGCATGGCACAGCAGGAGCTGTAAAGACTCTGGGGCAGCTGCCCTGCTGCTTCTACTGGCTTGGCTACATCCAAGACAAAGAGCAAGATCTGTCACCTACTAGGGCCCGAGCTGCTAGTCCCATGTGCCCATTAACACGGCATCCAGCGGTGCAATTTCAAGGCGCAGGTGTTTGGCGAGGTCTGCAAGCAGCTGGGCATCGCAGTTCTGCACCACACGCCTTCACCTTCAAAGTGATGGGCTGATGGAGAGTTTTAACCACACGCTAGCTTGTTGCGCAGCTCACCATCCTCTTCACTGGTCCTGCGGGCGTAGCGATCAGCGGTGCAAGGGGGCACGCCAGCCACACTGATGTTCGGGATGGAGCTGTGCACACTGGTGGACTTCGTCTTCTGGCTGGAGTCAGAAACTGTAATCTTTGAATGGACTTTTTTGGATGTCCGGTCGAAAGTGTATTACAATAGTCTCGATGGGAAAAGACCTACACAAGGTCCTACACAAACTATATTTCTGAGATGAAAGTAAGCAGTCTTAATAACATTGCTGATATATGCATTAAAAGATAAATTGCAATCAAGACTAACACCTAAGTTTTTAAATTCTGTTTTAGTTTGTAAAGTGAGTTTGCCTATATTGCTTAAATTTTTTACTCTATTTGCCGTGGACCCAGTGAGGGGAATTTCAGTTTTATCTTGGTTTGTTCTAAAGTAGTTTCTATCCACCCATCTCATAATGCTGGACAAATCCGCTAATCAACTTATGTATCGTACTGGGATCTTATGGTGCTATTGGCATCACTGTCTGCTTTATTCCCAGAAAATAATTTTAAGTGTTATTAGATATTGTTCTGTAGATATGTACATCTGTAGAAAGCTTCTTTTGGGAATATGTCAGGTTCAACTTGGCATTAATACATTCTGGTTTGTAACAGGCTATTAGATACAGAACAGATGCTGGACATATAAATCCAGTAAATTTAATTTTATGTGAAATTTATACTCAATCCAATATTCTATCCAAGGAAACACAGTGCGTGAAGCAAGGGAACAGCCTTGACTGGATGCCATCTCAGTGCATGCATTAGCGGCGGAGTGGTGTGTATGGTGCACTGCCGCGAACAGGTGGAGCAAACCACCAGAACAACCGACTACACCACCCTAATATTTCAAGATATTCGTCCACCAACAAGCAGGAGTAAAGATGTGTTTCCAGTACTAAAATATATTTGTTTTTAAAAGCAGTACACTGAATATGAGCAAGACTACAACAGTGTGCTAAACCTCACTCCCTTATAAATCAGTTTCTTAAAACCAGACCCCAGGTTCTTCCCTGACAACATACATTACTCGCAGCACTGCAATCTTAACCAAGCACAGTGCAAAATCCCACCACCAGGATGGCAGCCTCCCCACTGTTCATCCCCCCGTACCTGGTAAAAGACAAAACCACAGGTCAATTTAAGAAGGTCACAATACACAGACAACTAAAACACAACTGAGACAAGACAGATCACCCTCTCACAGGCAGTCTAGCAGGATGTTAAATTACAGTCCCAAATGCTTCTGCAGTCCAATCCAGCAACTAAACGAAGTCTGCAGGAGGACGCGGCAATTCTCCAAGGTGGACGACAGAATCTCCAACTGAAGAGGCGTCCGGAACAGGAGATGAATCCACACCAGCAACATCAGAGGCAAAACACTGCGATAAGTCCCGGCCACTCCAAAAATAAAACGTAACTGGGACTACAATTATCCTGAAAAATATACACCACCACCATCAATACTAAATGTGCCAGAAGGCGACTGAAAATTGAAGAAGTAAAATGAACCTACCTCTGTCCCGCTTGCAGCTATATTGTAACAATCCTGTAATCCAAAGTTTCACCAAAACAGCAGCGTTCACCACTAAAAGCGAACATTTGACCATTCATTATTCCCAGTTCAGTTAGGCAGTTTGAACGTTGACTCGCTATGACGCAGCCATCAGTGAAACGCCATGTTTAGAAGAAACATACCTGAACTGTGAAGAACTGTAAAACAGTCACCAGCACTACTGCCACATAAACCATTCAGATGCCCCGCTGTATGAACCCGCGGAAATATTACCAGCGGTAAATGGATAGGGGTGGAGCTTCCAGTCCACTACGCCATATGTGGTTTTGTAGGGTACGATACGGCTAAATGACCAATTGGGGATGTGCGGGCAGGCATACCTAATCAGCCGCTCTCACGCTCAGCCACCACCACACAGTCATAAACACCATCAGACTTATACACAATATATGGCAACAAGAAAGTAAGTCAACAGTTGTGTGTTTATGATTAAATGTCACTGAAGAATGAGAGAATTGTGGTTGAGGACATCAGTCACATAACTGAAACATTTTTCACTTGTTAACAGGACCATCACTTTGTAGTAGGCTACTATTCCTTTCTTAATGTCTCATCTGCACATATTTATGGCTGCTTATAGTTTTTTATAGTCTTTTACACTGATATTTATTGTGTTTCTATTTTCTTAAACTCATGTTGTCACAGTCTTGGAGCCAGGCAGGCAAGCATTTCACTGCACACTGTACCCACTGTATGACTATCTTAATGACAAATAAAATCTTTGACTTGAATTTTTGACTTGACTTTTTGCTTTTCCCTTACTTCAAATGTTAGAATCATAAAATACAGAAAACGGGCTGATTCCCATTATTATTTCCTCATGGAAATTCTGAGCACTTTAAGTTATTAAGGAATGTAGGTGTGAGTCTTAAGTATTAGATGAATTATTACAGTAATCACTTCTATGTGAAAGGGGTTTAATTACATTCTGGTAGGTCTGGAGTTATAGGGGACAAGTTTATGCAATATTAACACCGAAATAAACCTGAGATAAAAGCACCTGGTTTTCACAAAAACCATGAAGCAATTTTAATACAACTGCTATTATCTAGACTTTGGTCTTTAAATTGTTCTTAAAAACTGTAACATTTTGACAATGTTGACCTTAAAACTGTAACAAAACTAACCATGGGTTGGTGTCATTTCAAATAGTATACATAGTATTATATAATCCAGAAAATTAAAGATATTTAACCTTCCATATTCTAGTTTACATTATAACTATAAGCTATGAAATAATAAATTTGCATCCATCTTCCATCCTGGTCTGGGTCAATGCAGGCCTGGAGCCTATTCCAAACAGCACTGGACAGAAGGTTGGGTTAAACCATAGACTGGCTACCAGTCTGTGACAGGGCACATGATCACACAAGCACCCAAGAGTGTAGCTAGAAATTCTAGGCCCATTAACAAAATGTCACTTTGGGCGCCCCACTAATGGACGCCCAAAATGCACAGTAACATTTGCTAAAATGGTACAAAATTACAAAAATAGTACAAATTGCATACTGCAAGAATATGTGAGACTGTAAGGGCTCCCATAAGATACCGGGGCCCCTGCATCTTCAAGTGTATCTCTTTTTTTTCACGTGTATCCCTGCCCCTTTTTCACCCCTGTACACACCACAAGCAATTTAAGGACATTAATTTAACACAGGCAAAATTGCAAATGTCAAACAGACAGCATGGAGGTGGGATTCAGCTGGAGCCAGGAGGAAGCAGCCCTACTGACCGAGCCACTGTGCTGCACAGCTAAGGTGTAATAATTAAAATAATTATTCTTTGTGAATGTGAATCAATGCGGCTGTCATGCCCAGCTTGTCCGATCCTCCTGTGTGCCACGCCCCCTCATTAACCTCGGGTGGAATCCCTGTGTCATGAGCTGTTTTGATTGTATATAAGTCTGCGTCAGAGTATGTTTCCCTAGATCTGTCATTGAAGTTTTGTGAAGTGTGGTACCGTCATTGCGTGTGATCTGCCTGTTCCATGTCCCTTCTCCGTTTCCCCATTAAATCCCGTATTCCCCAATCCTCCATGTTTCTCTCCTGCTTCCCGGTCCGTGTGCCTAGCAACAGCACGACAGAATGACAGATCTCGAAAAAAAGATGCCCAACCTCACTGAAGAGGAGAACCTCGACGAGATACAAGGCGATTTATTCACTGCGGCAGCCCGAGGTACGAGACGATCCCGTGGCTTGGGCTCTATCCACCTGGAGCAGGGACATCCTGGAAGAAATGTCCTTGCCCGGAGACGCGCACCTGGCAGCCTAGAGAAGGGGCAGCTGAATCAATGATGTGGCAGGTGGCCATTGACAGCGGGCTACCCTACGGTCAGCGGTCCGGACTTCCGGAAGGACCCCAGAGTTCAGCGACAGCTGGGAGAAAGAAACGGCGGAGTATTCAAAGGCAGGAAAACACACCAGGGGTTTTCCTAGGGGCTACCCGGATCTCCGCTGCATCCCCTGCCGGGTATCAGGGGGAGCCCCTCCCGATTCTGAAGCCAGCAGTGTTCAGCCCTGACGTCACCACCGCTGCTTCGCCTGAGCGGGTGCCTGAAGCCCACATTGCTGCTGCTATGCCGCCTAGGTTCACAGCGCACCTGCCTGCCCCTTCTCAGGGACGTGCCTGGCTTTTAAAGGGGCCAGGTTAGTTGGGGATGCTATCCCACAGGTCCCCAAGATCCCTAAATGGACGGCACCTGCTGCCAATGTGCAAACTCCTGCTCCGCTCCCTGAAGTTCCTGCTCTGCCCGTTCCTGTTCCGCCCCCTGAGGTTCCTGCTCCGCCCGTTCTTGCTCCGCCTGTTCCGGTCCCTGCCCCTGATCCCCCAGACTCTACTCCCATGCCTCTGGCCCCTGTCCCCGAGGAGGTTCCAAAACTGTCGGACCATTGCTCCACCTCCCTTAGTGGAAATGGAGGAGTAGCTCGAATGGGACCCCTCGGGGATTACCCTGACTTCCCCAGTGACTCCCTCTGGAGTGACGTTGCCCCAGTCAACAACCCAACATGGCAGATCCCAGCCGGGACCCCGAATTTCGGTCTCCCAGAAAGGGAGAGGACACTTGCGCCTGGGTCGTGTCCCGCCTGCCCTGCCCCCTGGCTCACCTTCAGTTCCCCTGGATCCTGCTCGGCGGTCGCCTACAGGTCCCCCGGCTTATGCTCGGTGGTCACCTACGGTCCCCCTGGCTTCAGTTTGGGAGTCGCCTTCGGTTCCGCTTGTGACGCCTCGTTGGCTGGCTGTGGTCCCACCTCCGATGCCTCGTTGGTCGCCTGCGGGTCCCCTGGCTCCAACTCATCGGTCGTTTACGCCTTGGCCGGCTGTGGTGGTGCCTTCGCTTGCCGCGGCTTCTGTTCCCTCCTCCCCTCCACCAGTGTCCCCTTTACCTTCCTCCTCACTTGTATGTTGGTCCCTCCGCCTTCCTCCTCGACCCCTCCGACGGTCGCCTGCTGCCCCTGCGGCTTCCGCCTCTAGCCCACTGGGGTTCTCTCTGGCTCCCAGTTTCCCCCCGCCCTTTGTCTTCCTGCCTCCTGGTTTTGTGTCCCCTGTGTCTGTTCCTCGTCCCTCTGTTTTGCATTTGTTCACTCCTGGTCCCTTCGTTCTTCCTGCTGGTGTTTCCATGGTGTCTCCTTTTTTGGTTCCCCTGTGTCTGTCTGCATTCCCTGAGCTTTGTCGTTTGTTGTCATGGTTGTTTTCTTTGTGCCTGTTTTGCGTGTCGGTGCTGTTCCCGGTGTCCTGTTGTTGTTTTGCTTTTGTTTACACAGGTTCCCTTGTGTCCCCGGTCTCATCCTTCGCTCCCCTTGGGGGCGCACCTGGAGTGCGCGCCTTTGGGGGGGGGTTTCTGTCATGCCCTGCTCGTCCAATCCTCCTGTGTGCCACGCCCCTCGTTAACCTCGTGTGTCATCAGCTGTTTTGAGTCGTTTTCCATTAGTCTGGTGTATTTAAATCTGTGTCAGAGTATGTTTCCCTAGATCTGTCATTGAAGTTTTGTGAAGTGTGGTACCATCATTGCATGTGATCTGCCTGTTCCATGTCCCTACTCCATTTCCCCATTAAATCCTGTATTCCCCATCCTCCGTGTTCCTCTCCTGCTTCCCCGGTCCATGTGCCCAACAATGTCACGACAGCGGATTACTGCAGAAAAGGGATTTTGCTTCACATGTCCAAAGTTAATTAACAGTTATAATGCATTATTTTTACACAAAATCTGTGGTTGGCATAATTTATCATCAGTAAGACAATCATTAGTAAAACAACTATTATTAAAACAATTTGGTTATTATAATCAGAAAAATACTCAAAACCACCTGTCATAGTTAATTTGTTTTCTCCGTATGAATTTTAGAATATCTATGAAATAAATATTGAAAATGTTGTAATATCATTTTTAGGGCATACTGCCTAGCCTTATTTAGCAGCATTAAACATTAAACAATTTAGATAAAAAAAGATTTAAAAATAGCAGCTGTCATATGGTTTAAAAAAATTCTACCCCAGCTCTCCAATTATATGGTCTGACTGTTGTGCAGGTTTATTTACGTTGTTTAAAAATATGCAGTTAGGTCAACTTGTGTCTCTCTGTTCTGCTGCATGTGTGTGTGTGTCTGTGTGTGTGTGCAAGAGAGAGAAAGAAAGAGAGAGAGTCAGTCTTGGCATAAGTACTCATAAAGCAATGTAAATGAGGCTTATTTTGTCTTGCCCTGCAACACCAATGTAACACTGATAACTATAATATGTGTGATCAGTGTTACAAGTGTGTCCAGTTCTGCCAAAGTGCAGTTACAGTCGCAGCCAAAAGTACTGGTCCCTTCCCACTTTTTAAAAATGAATCACAATTTTCAGTGAAATAAGTTGAAACGGACAAAAGTAATTGGCACCCACCATTTTTATTTTGTAGAACAGGCACTTTTATCCAGAACATACATGTTTGACAAAGCAGGGCCAGACAGTCTGTGTGGAGAAACTGGGGGGGGGGGGGGGGGGGCTGCTTTGATGCCCAACAGTGACATCACTCTGCCAACCCTGAGGCTCAAACCTGCAACCTTCCAATTAAAGGTACATGTTAACATAACATACTGGAAATAATATAACAAATGAAAAAGCCATTGACATAATTATTGGGGTCCATGAGGACAGACAATTTGGATTTTGTTTCAGCAAGTGGAATGGCACCAATTTGTTTGTACTGTAATGCCTATGACTGCAGATAATGTACTGAGAATAAGCAATGTGACACCCTTATCTTGTCAATAATCCAATATGAGTTGTAATCTATGGTCAGAAAAGCAATACTAATCAGTGTTCCTCATGTAATTGTGTCTACAGCTGCATGTCAGCAATAAAGAAATAAAATCAGTTGAAGAGAGTTCAGAGGAGCTGGCAAATTGAACACTAAGTCTTGCAGGTCAAAGATCACCCATTCTGAAATATAGAAATATATCCCTTCTATCAAAATTGGTCTAACACATAGTTTCTAGAATTTCCTCCTGGTTCGTTGGTTTTTCTTATTTCTTAACTTGTTTGAAAAATCTGAATTGTGCAAAATGTTGGCTATTTTACATAAAGTGCTGTTTTGTTTTTCGAAATATCTACCCTAGAAATAGAAAACATTCCACAAGGACAGTGTAGTTCAGTTCCCTGCCCTGATCACACATTCTATATTTTTGTATATTTGGAGCACATAGTCATGCTGGAATACGTTTCATGTTTTATGGAGTTTAAGCCAGGAGAACTAGTGAAAAAGAACAAAAAAGGATATGTTGGCCTGCAACATGTGGTCCCACAATTGGATTAAAACCCACACCCTGAAGGTGCCAGGCTAAACACCCAAATGATATGCCTGTGGGTATTTTACATTTAGTCCAGCAATGAGCCCTACTTTACCGAGGAGAGAGCATAACCAAAATTCCAAAATCCCATCAGGGGGAGCGTGGTGGCTCATATTTCCAGGGCCTAGGATTTGAGTCCCAACTCCACCCATGGTATATGGAGTTTGCATGTTCTCCCCATGTTGTGTGGCTTTCCTCTGGATACTCCAGTTTACTCCTGCAGTCCAAAGACATGCAGTCAGGTTAATTGGCATCTCTAAATTGTCCAGACTGTGTACCACAACCTTGTCTCCTGTGCTGCCTGGGTTAGGCTCCAGCCTGGATGCAAGGTGGGTGGATGGAAAGTTGTGTTAGAAATTTCAAAATATAGAGTCCACAAACTGCATCACCTTAGTAGAAACCCTCCTAAAAAAGCTGATTTATATTCCAAAATAGTTTGCCCAATTTTTATTATTGTTTTACCACTTGGCTATTAGAGTCTATTGAAGATCACTGAAATCAAGACTTTGCATGGGAAAAAGCTTTGCATTGGAAAACAGGAAGAGCCATTTCAGCTATGAGCCATGCTTTGTTTTTTAAGGTTTAATAGTATTTTATTTCATGTCTCAATTTATAAGTAAACCTATTGAAGAGAATGGCTGACATAGTCAGCCTTAGTTTCTGGTTGCCTTTGCAGTACCAGCCTTGAACAGACAAAGACAGATTGCTGTCCTCTTTTTTCTGAGTGGCTTTTGCATTATGCAGCACAGTCCTATAACACCTCAAATTTTGGGCCTTAATGCATGTATAGATGAAGAGGAAGACAATACATAGCAAAATATGGTTTTCACTTTTAACTACACTTTCAATGGCAATTGTCCTCAGAGTGTCACTCAGGATCTCTATTAATAAAAATTCTAAAATTGTAAAAGAAAATGAAATGTGGAAAAATTGGAGAATATACATGTAAGAATATCATTTCAAAAGTTTTAAAAGGCTTAATTTCTGTGAGGATATAGCATCACAAGAGCATCTTTTAAAATCTGTTTGATCAAGGATTGGGCTGCAAATTTGTTACAATAGAAATTCGGGACCCAAATGCAGTTAGTAGGATTTTATTTTGAGGAACCAGCAAACAGCCAGTAAATCAGCATACAGGGCTCTTGGTCGAGGTCATGGAAGAGAAGTCAGCAACTGGTGAAATCAGTCCTACAAGAACACAAAGGACAGGAGGTAAGAACACCAGGCATGTCCAAATGGGGCTTGGGCACTGGAGTTTGGGAACTAGGAATGTAAGGTAAGTATTGGCAGGACACAAGATTGAGAGAGAATGCTCAGTATGCTGCATAACACAAGACAATACTTCACACTGAGTCCTAGGGCAGGCTAGATTAAATAAACAAGAGCAAGTGTAATCGCTAATTGGGATTGTGTGTGCATGTGGTACTTGACAAATTTTCAGTAATATCAAGAATCATTATAATCAAGAGCACAAACATTTGCAAATCAAATAACCTCTGAAAAGAAACATAAAATAGAAAACAACTTGGAGTAACTTGTTCTTTAAAATACCATCAAGGACACAATGTTATTCATTAATGTATTCATTTACTGTTTTACTGATGTTTAGTGATGCTTAAACAACACAACTATTTTGTTCAGTGCTGATTTCAATAAGGGACTTATGAAGCCAAACATATCAAACATAAAATAAACAACTATGTTTTCACAGGGTAAATTGTATTTACCTTTAAAGATACATAAATGTAACGTGGGTGAGGTATCAGAATCTGTGTAATGCAGCTTAAATGTTCCCTGAGCATTGTATACCTTAAAGCTCAGATAAATCTAGTGTTGCTATCCTAATGATTATAATTCTCCTTAACAGTCGACCCATAGCTAGCCTACCCAACATAAAAGAAACTGTGCATAATTATAATACAAAGATAAAACTAAGCAGATTATAGATGCAAATGTAAGTTAGGTTAATTGTTTTTGTTTTTTTTTGTGATCAAATTTTTATTGGAGATTTTATTTTTTATAAAGAACAAGACATAACAGAACAAAACATACTCGACCCCCACCCCACCCCTCAATACACCCTGAGACAGCACCTCAAAGGAGAAAAAAAAA
>JAODJU010000108.1:25263680-25274331 GCA_026776725.1 Gnathonemus echidnorhynchus
GGAGACTTCCAACGAGAGGCTAATAACAACTTAGCCGCTAACGAGGCAGACATCAGGAGCCTCCGCTGGAAGCGAGACAAAGAGAGAGAAGAGAAGTCCAGGAGAAGAAGGACCGCGGGAGACAGAGGGATGGGAGAGGAAAGGACTGAAGAGAGAGATCTGGCCACATAATCCCAAAGAGCAGCCGCTGGAGGACAGTCCCAGAACATATGAAGAAAGGTACCAGGGACCTGAAGTGGACAGAGGTGACATAAGGGGTCAGGCTCTAAGCCCATGAGATGGCGTTTCCGGGGAGTGGGGTATAATCGGTGAACAAACTTAAATTGTGTTTGCTGGTGATTGGGATTTTTAGAGCAGTTTTTAATATTATGAAAAATAACACCCCAAGATAGGGCAGGGGTGGGAGATAACTCCCCCTGCCAGACAGAAATTATGGGGAGAGGTTTATAAGAGGATCTGCGGAGAAGGGAATAGAGACTGGACACGGGTTTAGAAGTGGGGGAAAAGGACAGAGCAAATCTGCACAGCGGGTGAAGCGGAAGAGGCGAGGAAAAAGAGATATTACAGGCCCTAAGCATGGACCTCAGCTGGAGGTAGAAAAAATATGAGGAAGAGGGAAGATTAAATGTGACCTTAAGAGACTGGAATGATTTGAGACCAGAGCTGTCAAAAATGTCACCCAGGGTGAGGATACCCGACTGAGACCACGGCGAGGAAGAGATGGGGCGGCCTCCAATGTTCAGAGCAGGATTGTGGAGCAACGGAATGCTGGGGTGCCATTTTGGGAAGGGGCCCAACAATTTCTCAACCCTTCTCCAGGTGCGAAGTGCCTGAGAGATAATCGGACCGATGGAGGCAGAGATGGATTTTAATTTAACAGGGAGGAAAGGAAGCGAGGTTAGACGATGGGGGAGAGCGTATTCTGCTTCGATAGGAAGCCAGGCAGGGGGATGCTGGGGAGGACTGATCCAACTCCAAACCGGCCTTAGGGTAAAGGCAAGGTGGTAAAATTCGAAGTCCGGGAGAGAAACACCCCCATCCAACCGGTCACGGATTAGGGTAGAGTGTCTGACGGAGGGTCTCTTGCCATCCCAAAGAAATGTGGATATAGCAGACTTGACAGAGGCCCAGTACCCGGGTGGAGGGGAGAGAGGAAGCATGGAACTAATAAAATTAATTCTCGGGAGCACGTTCATCTTAATAACGGCCAGCCTAGCCCGAAATGAGAGGGAAAGAGAAGACCACAAGTTAGGTTAATTGTTATTGAAAATAAAGATGACATCTGCCTTTTGTTTGCAAGAGCAGGTTTGATTATATGGGAAGACAATGTGGGAGAGATTTGATTGGGATTGGCAAGAGCATTTGAGTTAGATAAGTCAGGGATGTGGTAAGACTGGACATCTGAAACAGGTGTGCAGGGACAATCGCTCCGAGTTGCAGGCTAAGGAGACGGTGAGCCAGAAGGGAAATCAGAAGTGAACTTCATGGCTCCATGGGAAACCATATTTGAAAGGAGTGTGTCATCTTCCACTAAGAATGATATGGGACTGTATACTGCGAAAACAGAAAGTGAGTATGTGAAACCCTATTGGGTAAAAATGCAACGTAACAGAGTTAGGCTGTGCAGGGAGATGGATGTCGGAGCTGTCATGTCAGTCATATTAGAGAGTCCATACAGAGCCAATTTAAAAAATGTCCAATTGCAACCAAGTGATGTGGCCTTGAAAACATATATACACCAGCCTTTACTGCGTAAAACTGATGTGTGGCTTGAGTGTGGAAAACAGCGCTTGCAGTTGACCATGTTAATTTTGCGTGGAAAGGGGCCTTGGACTTGAACTGGTTACTGGTGATTCAGCTACACTGATCTAAAGTGAACCACACAGACAATGCCAATTGGTATTTGTAACTGGATTGGGTTGAGTAAAGGGAGTATCCAATACTCTTCATGTCTTGTCGGAAGCAAGACTGATGCTGTATGAGCTGTGTGAGGCCATAGACCAGAAGCTGGTGGAGCTTGAGCAGCAAGGAAGTGATCTCACCCATATTGTGCAGTGCATGGCCTCCACCTATCATATGTATTCCCAAAAGGTACAGGTTAGTCCACAAATGCTGCTAATATACAGTTGCCATAAAAACTGTACTTTAACGTGGACCAATATCCGCTCCCAAAAATGCAAGACATATTCTCTACCTTACCCAGTAGAAAGAAATTAGCTAAAATAGCTCAGGCCTACACTGAACTGGAATTGGACAATGAAAGTAAATGGTTTTTTACAATTAATCCACAACAGAGACTGTATTTATAAAATTGGTACCATACAAAGTGATTTTTCAGCATACTGGTGGTAGTGTGTTACTTCTGTGACAAATTAATTACCAGTAAAGACATCTGGACAATTTGGAAAAGGTATTGCAAAGATTGGATAAATATGCCTTAAAGCAAATAAGGAGAATGGTAATTTTTTCAAAGTAGCGTGACTTATCTGGGGCATGTGATTGATGCAGAAGGATTACATCCAACCAAGGAGAAGACTGAAGCCACTTAGATATGGGCAACTGAGGCCCCAGTTCCCAAATAATGTAACTGAAATGAGATCATTTTTAGCTGTAGGTAACTACTATGGAAAATTTATATCAAATTATTCTAGCAAAATAAAGTTATGATCAAGTTGCTGCAAAAAGACAAAGAATGGGTTTGGGCTGGTAAATGTCAGAGTTCTTTTGAAAACACTAAACAGAAACTTGCTACAGCACCTGTGCTAATGCACTGTGATCCAAGGTTGCTGTGAGGCTAGTTTGAGAAGCCTCTCTTTAAGGAGAAGCTGTGCTTATATATCATACGTCAATATTTCTCACACTAATCCTTGGGAACCCCCAGACAGTCCACATTTTTGCTCTCTCAAAATTCCCAGAACTAGTTTGAGAAACACTGCCATAGATTACCCAGTGGAGTTGAAAAGCCAATTGCATATGCTTCTTGCATGTTGATCAGAATAGAAATGATTTTTTTTTTCTGGTGTGACCAAATTTTGTGAATACTTGTATGGATGGAAATTTACCTTTCTCACAGATCACAAGCCGCTAGTGAAAATTCTTGGTCCCAAAACTGGTGTTTCTACATTATCAGCAGCTATACCGCAAAGATGGTCTTTATTATTAACTGCATGACAGTACGACACAGTACAGGCCTTCACTGCAACATGGTGATGCAGATCAACTGTTAAACCATTAAAAGCTGAGCATCCAGAGAACAATCCTAATCATAGGGTGTCGTATTTTCAGGAGAGATTGCTAAACAGACTAACGTGGGTCCAGTTGACAGCGAGTTGAAACTATGGGCGTCAATAGGTCTGATCACTCAGAGATATAGACCCAAGTATTTTAACCTAACCCTAAATATTTTTGGTCTGATGCCTATCTTCCTTCAAGGAAAAAAAAACACATAGCCCCCCGATCTTTCAAATAGCTAGAAATTCTCCTGATTAGAAGCGTACTTTGTCAAGAAACACAGTTAACTGTTAATTGTGACTGAGTTATGTGAGGTTTTTAGGTCATTATTCTTGATGTGTTATGAGCACAAACTGACCTGAATTTTGTTGCAATGCTAAAAACAAAGTTTCAACTATGCTAACATTATGCCTAGACTGAAGTGTGAGGATTATAGTTACATGAGGCAAAGGAGAAAGAGTACACTCTAAAATATTGACAAAAAAAATATTGCATAGTAAATATGCTACACTTTTCCATAAACAGCAGCAAAGTAGGTTTATTTGAACAAGCATCACCACAAACATGTGAGTAATGCATTGTGCTATGATGTCTCTAGGTGATAGAAATTTTTCAGCTCCATTATAATCTTATTGGACCATTATCATATATGTGGTCTGTCGTTGACTGAAATGTCATTATTTGGCATATGACTGTAGAGATGTTGATTCTCTGCAAGCCATTGCAGAGCCTCATGGTAATTCAGCCAATCAGAGCAGAGCTCATCAACATATTAATGAACCAAAATAGGGAAATGGCCTGTTTTATTCTAGGGCTAGTTGTAAATGTGCCTGTAAAACCATTTTTGGGCATTTTTCAAGCAAACCAAGTTCGCATATCTTTTATTTAGACACCACAGAACAATTAAAAATACTGGAAAAAACTGCATTCAGTAGCATCTTTAATGTTGAATCAGCTGTAATGAGAAGGATGGCAGAGGTGAGGAAGAAGTGGTTTGATCTGAAATTTGACCCCCAAAACAGGCATCACAGCCCACAGATCCATGCACAGGGGGTGGCTCAAACACCACGTCAGTAGTGCCTCAGGATGGTGGAATAGTTGCCATCATAGGCAAAACATCCCTAACAGGAGCAATAGACCAACAAGTGAATGTTGCCAAAAATTCATTGTGCCAGACATATCAGTTGTCTTGTAAGCATATAGAGACATTGATACATTATTTCTTTGGGCATGGACCTTATATGATTTTGGAACGGCAACTTGTTATTAGCATGACCTGTTCGGACATACTTTGCATGAACATGACTAGATCATTCTATTTGTCAGTTACAGTTAGGTTAATAATTAAGTGCAATATCTAAAATTTAGTGATCAGTGGTCATTGTTGACACGCCACAGCACACAGTGCACAACAAAAAAACGTGTCCTCTGCATTTAACCCAATTGTGACATCATGACATAGCAGAGGGCAGCTAATTCAGCGCCCGGGGAGCAGTGCTTGGGGGCGGTACCTTGCTCAGGGTACCTCAGTGGTGTCTTGCTGGTCAAGGATTCGAACCATCTTTCAATTACAAGTGCACTTCCCTAACCATAAAGACACCACTGCCCAAAGAAGAAATTGGTAATATCATTTTATGCATAAAAATGTGCATACACATGGTTTACAAACAACTGTTCATACACACAGTTGACAAATGAGGCCCCAGAGATCTTAGAAATTATGGTTTCAGTCTCAGGGGAGTAGTGTTGTGTATAGTTTTAATATGGAGATAAAACTTAGTTTGTAGATGAGAATCTAAGCGATGCAAGGGTTAGTTATTCAGAACTAAAGATCATGTCTGCCTTTGGCTTGGAAGGGCATGCTGGTAGTATAAATTAATTTTATTTGATTTTTTTTCTTTCATACATTGTATCTGTTTGAACCCGTGTCTGTCTTTTTTTGTGAATGGTGGATACATCACAATACATGATAAATCAGTTTATTAATGATTATATAAAAAGCAAATTCAGAATTTTACATTTTAACTATTAAAGCTTTACACATATAGGTCTGTCATTTGAGCCCTTACATAAATGCAAGTGATATGAAATCAAACAATGAAAGGTGAAACTCATAAGTACCATTAAAAATAAAAACATCCATCCATTTTCCATGCCCACTTGTCCTATGTAGAGTTGTGGGAGTCCACAATGTTATAAAGATGGGACATAAAACCATTGCACAATAAATCAATATCCTATGAAAATCAATACACGTTATTCTGTTTACTGAACACTTTAGATAAAACCATTATGACCGGTCATGATTGGTTTC
This sequence comes from Gnathonemus echidnorhynchus, assembly GCA_026776725.1. Taxonomy (NCBI): domain Eukaryota; kingdom Metazoa; phylum Chordata; class Actinopteri; order Osteoglossiformes; family Mormyridae; genus Gnathonemus; species Gnathonemus echidnorhynchus. The sequence goes on from JAODJU010000108.1 coordinate 25,269,226, forward strand.
TCGCCTGTAATAAATGTTGAAATAAACAGAACCTATGCAATTGGAATCTCCAACCCATGACCTCCTTGCATTGAGGTGATAAACTACTTTTAAGAGACAGCTTTCAAAAGTATAATGGAATCAGATGCTATGGTTTAAGTCAAGCAACATTCACTTTGAGACTCATTTGAAATCCTAATGCATTTCAGTAATATTGATTTAGGATCAGCCAAGATCCCTTATCTCTTCCTGACAGAGGCAAAATGCTATGCTGGTATGGAAGATGAGCTCACTTTCAGTCATGAAGATGTGCACTATACTCAGACTGAGGCTGTATGTTATACTTCAAAGTAAATTTGCTCTGTTTAAGTACGCTAAAAACATATACTATATTAGTAATTTTAATGTTAATACATAGCATTAATTTAAAAGTCATAACATGTTGTTTCTTTGAGTGTGTTAATGCATGCAGTATTTTGATACCCAAAAGAGAATGAGAATTAGCATGAGCAAATTTTTTTTATAGAGACCTATAGTATTTTTTCCTGGGTGTAAATAGTGCTAGAACTTTGGTCATGACATTGTGCAGAATCCCAGCATTCACAGCTAAAATCAAAACATTTAGTTAGCATTACATGTGGAAGCTGATGGAGGGCAAATGCAAAGAAACACTGTTACTTGGTAAATTTCAAATGCAATGACAAAAAAGGATTCTTGGTAGATGTAGTGGAGGGAAACGTTGCTGATTTACTTGATTCATGCACAATTGATATGGATAATAAATTATAATTCCTACTACTTATACTAATTTCTACTACTTCTACTATTTTTTGGAAATGAATAATCTGTACATCTCAGTTTTAAGTTAAATCAGTAAACCAAAATTCTAAAAAAAAAAAAACCTTCCTTTTTGTCCATTTTACATTAATTTCGGGGATCAGTGTTTAAATATTTATGATCGTGAATTTTAATGTTATGTGCGATTAATCACTGTCAGGGTCATTGCCCATCTGACCCTGCCCTTTGTGTCTTTTCCCAGTGTTGGCCAGCAGGCATCACTGGTCATCCTGCTTCTGGCCAGAGGCTAGCTTTATTTGATATTTTGTATTTATTGGTTTTCTGTTCCCCCGCCGTTTATTATTTTCTATATATTTCACTGTCGTAGATTTGCCATACTTGTGTCCGGTTAACCTCTCGTCCTGTTTGTATTTTTGTTCCTTGTTAATTATCCTGGTCTAGTATTCCCAGTTTGTGGGTTGTGTTTTCTAGTTTCAGTGTTTGTTAGAGTTCCTATTTCTGTACTTGTTGTTATAAGCTACTCCACCTGTTGCCTGTTTCCCAATGCCAGTGCTTTGTAATTGTTCCATCTGTTGCTCCTTGTCCTGTGCCCTCAGTAATTGGTTAATTGTCTTATGTTCCACACTTGCCCTCTCATTAGCCCAGTTGTTTGTGTGTATTTAAGTGACTGTTTTCACCCTGTTCTCTAGACTGTCCTTGTTTGTGTTACCATGCGTTTCATGTTCTGCTTACTTGTTTATCTAGTCCTGCTCCACGGTTACTCTGTTTTTCCCCAGTTATGTATTATTATTAGTTTAGTTCTTAATTTTTGCTGTTTGTTTGACCCCCTGAAGACCTTTTGATTTTGGTGTTTTTCTCTCGTATGTTTCAGCTTATTCAATCAACCCCTTTTTTCTTGGAAGCAGGTCAGTATATTGTCACCCTCATTTCCCCATCTTCACCATGCCACACCATGACAATTACAGGAAACTGTGGATTGATAGTATGTATTTTCTTCTGTCAAGTATGTTTTTGTACACTTCTTTAGAGAACCCACAAAAGGACATGGGAGATCTGCAAGATCAATACATTTACGTTACTATTAATGACTGCATTCTGCAAAGAGTAGAATTAATCGACTGATATGTATAAAACTATATGATATAGACATGTCCAGTAAAGTGATCTTTAAGTATTAGACTGTGGGGGAGAACGCACATAATTTAATCTTTAGATTGTGTATCGTTATATATACACTTGGTGACAAAAAAAATGAAGCACCCAGAAGTAATGGTCCGATTTGGATGTAATTTGGTACACATGCAGAATAGCAATGGGTATGTAAATGATTCAATTTGCAAGGAGGTGGCACATCTAGTCACTATACGCAGAAGATGCTTCGTAGATGCATTAGACAGCATTACCAGCACTTGACAGAGTTTGATACGGGTCGCATTGTGAGTTTGCATTAGGCCCTGTGGTCGTATTGTCCAATTGCCTGGCATGTGGGGCATGCAGATGTCACAGTTGCCTAATGTTGGAACCAATGGGCATGTGAGGGCACCTGTACATGTTGTGAAGGTTCCAGTTGCCCAAGACAGACCACACCAAGGGAGGATCGTTGTATTGTGTGCTAAGATGAATCTCAGTTCTGTATTACCACAGATCACTATCGTGTGTGGGGGCGGCGCCGAGGGAGAGGACGAATCCTGCAAATGTTGTGGAGAGACACACCAGCGTTACTCCTAGCATCATGGTTTGGGGAACCATAAGGCATGACTTCAGGTCATCTCTGGTAGTGATTCAGGGGACCGTGATGGCACAGCGCTACGTCAGTGACATCCTGCGTCCGCATGTCTTACCCTGAGACAGCACCCTGGTACACTCTTTCAACAAGACAATGCCCGTTCACACACGGCACGTGTGTCTATGGACTGCCTGCGTCATGTTGAGGTCCTCCTGTAGCCAGCCAGGTCCCCCAATATTTCCCCCATTGAACGTGTGTCGGATCAGCTTGGACATAAACTCAGACCCAGTGCCAATCTGCAGGATCTTGAGGGCCAGGTACAACTTTGGGCCATCTTGCCGTAGAAGAGAATACAACGGCTATATGACTCCCTTCCACACTGTATCTCTGCATGTATCCAGGCCCGTGGGGGGGGGGGGGGGTAATGACATCGGGCCAGAAGGGTGCCCATACTGCTAAATCTGTTGTCCATTTGATCTCATATTATAATCATTGTGATACAGTCACATGACGTTTCACCACGTGCAGATTCATTTCATTTTCACTACTCCGTCTGGCTGCTTTTTTTTTGTCACTGAGTGTATTTATTAATAAATGCACTGTGTTGATTTATCACTGTAAGCGAGACAACTGTTGGGTAAGAAAGAATTCCAACATGGAAGATGTTCCTGGAGATAACAAGCCAGGGATCCTTAAATCTGAAGCAGCCAGTATCCAAAATACACATCCAAAGCAAAGTCGGGGGCATGGAAGAGTGAAGTCGGGTAGATCAGTCCCACAAAGATTTGACAAGTTGATGGAGAACACAAGGCAAGAGTGGGGAATGGACAATTGGGGACTGGAACACGGAGTACAGGTCAGGTCGGGGCTGCAGGGAAGACAGTAAGAAAGTGCTTAGTAAAGATTCATAGAGTAGCAATACTTCACACCGAGTGCGAGTCAGGTCAGGCTTTTAAAGGGAAGCCCCAGGCACTAATTAGCCTGCATTCTCACAAAGGGGAATGTGACATTGTTGAACATTCTGTGCAACTTTAAACTTTGTAATATTAAATAAAATTCACCTGTGAACAAATCTAGAAAAAGTAACTCCAATGCTGCAGTAAAGTTAGATTTATATTTAGTTTCCTGCCTGTAATCTTGTAATAGGATTTGTGTGGGTCATGCTTTTGTTAATAAAAAGAAAAGAAAGTTCTCCATTCATTAATTACCCAAAAAGTGCTATAGATAATTAGCAGCAGCACAGATAAGGGAAAGGGTGATTGACATTGTACTCACATTTGGGGTGAGCACTAACAAAAACACACAAACTTCAGGGTAAAAATACATGGGTATGACACTTATTATTTGCAATGTAAAATAACACAACATATAAAAACAACACAATTACCTGCATGATCAGCACCGCGAAAAGCATGCTGGTAATTTGATTAATCAGTCTCTCTGAACCAGCCCCACAGCGTCACATATCCCCCACCTGGGGGGTCAGCCATCGCTGGTGACCCCAAAGTCCAAGATAATGCCTCACAGATGCTGCGGAGGCTGGCGTTGCCACTGTGGCTGGCATGTCACAGTCCCCTATGTCCCCGGCATACTATCCTCTCCTGGAGCATCCTCGGCTGCGGCAGTAGGGGCACGTCAGGCCAGAGGTCTATATGGAGCCAGGCAATCCCTCTGCAAGACCACAGCCTTTCATTGCTCTGGTAGCCACAGGTGGTAGACAACACAAGAGAGTCACTCAAGGATCTCCCCTGCAACCAACCTTTGACTCAGGCCAACACCAGGTCACTCACCTTCGCCACTCACGTCCGATGGCCTCTGATCACTGGCCACTGGTCTCCTCCTGTGCTACCACTGCTGCAGCACCACTCTGGATGCATTCCTCAGTGTGATAGCAGTGACAGTACTCATTTTTCTCATGGGGTAACAAGAGAGTGGTCGCCATTGCTGTGGAGCCTACTCAGTCAATGCTGGATCTCAAAGTCATACTCCGGGAGACCCGCCAGCCAACTCGCCAGCTATATCTCAGGGTTTCAGAAAAAACAAATTTGACTCAAGCGCAGGGCGCAGAAAGGTTGCCCTGACTCTCTTAATTATTCATAGTGTTTTGGGCATAACAAGCAATAAACCAATCAGAATGGCGCGTTGCAAGTGGATTGCTGTTACAATGGCGCATTTGCCTGGCAAGCCAGATCGCTTTTCACGAGAGGAAACGGACGCGCTCATGCGCAAAGTGAAAAGACTTGGGCACATCAAAGAACCTGGGAGCACCACTGTTCCACCTACAGACGTGGACAAATTTGTTCATACCCTTACTGCTTATTGAAATAATGCTTAATTTCTCCTGAAAAGTGATTCAATTAAAAGCAATTGTTTAATGGATACCTGCATGTCTTTAGTATGTGAGTAAACCAATAAAACTGTGAAAAGAAATGATTTGTTGTTTATTTTACAAAGATATGCTGAAATAGTGTGGACAGATTTGTTGGTTCCCCTAAAGAGATTATTTATCATTGCATTATAGTCATAATTCAAACTAAGTGTTTAACCTTAATTAGTATCCCAGGTGCCTTCAGCTTTTCATCAACCATTCAGCCTATTTAAAG
>JAODJU010000108.1:25279205-25289638 GCA_026776725.1 Gnathonemus echidnorhynchus
ACCCCCGAATAGACCTTACCAGGGAGGCTGAGGAGTGTGATCCCCCTATAGTTGGAACACACCCTCCGGTCCCCCTTCTTGAAGATGGGGACCACCACCCCGGTCTGCCAGTCAAGAGGCACTGCCCCCGATGTCCACGCGATGCTGCAGATGCATGTCAACCAAGACAGCCCCGCAACATCCAGAGCCTTGAGGAACTCTGGGAGGATCTCATCCACCCCCGGGGCCCGGCCACCGAGGAGCTTTTTAACCATCTCAGTGACCTCTGCCCCAGAGATAGGTGAGTCCACCCCAAGTCCCCAGACTCTGCTTCCTCATTGGAAGGCCTGTCGGTGGGATTGAGGAGGTCTTCGAAGTATTCCTTCCACCGACCCACAACGTCCCGAGTTGAGGTCAGCAGTGCACCATCCCCACCATAAACAGTGTTAATGCTGTACTGCTTTCCCGCCCTGAGACACCGGATAGTGGACCAGAATCTCCTCGAAGCCGTCCGGAAGTCATTCTCCGTAGCCTCGCCAAACTCCTCCCATACCCGAGTTTTTGCCTCAGTGACCACCGAAGCCGCGTTCCACTTGGCCTGCCGGTACTCATCAGCTGCTTCCAGAGTCCCACAGGCCAAAAAAGCCCGATAGGACTCCTTCTTCAGCTTGACAGCATCCCTCACCGCCGGTGTCCACCAGCGGGTTCGGGGATTGCCACCGCGACAAACATCGACCACCTTACGGCCACAGCTCCGGTCAGCCACCTCCACGATGGAAGCGCGGAACATGGCCCATTCGGACTCAATGTCCTCTGCCTCCCCCGGGACATGGGCAAAGTTCTGCCAGAGGTAGGAGTTGAAACTCCCTCTGACAGGGGATTCTGCCAGATGTTCCCAGCAGACCCGCACTATACGCTTGGGTCTGCCAGGTCTGACCGGCTTCCTCTCCCACCAGCGGAGCCAACCCACCACCAGGTGGTGATCGGTTGACAGCTCTGCCCCTCTCCTTACCCGAGTGTCCAATACATGCGGCCGCAAGTCCGATGACATGACTACAAAGTCGATGTCCTGGTGCCAAGTACACATATGGACACCCTTATGCTTGAACATGGTGTTCATTATGGACAATCCGTGATGAGCACAGAAATCCTACAACAAAACACCACTCGGGTTCAGATCGGGGGGGGCGTTCCTCCCAATCACGCCCCTCCAGGTCTCACAGGTGTCATTGCCCACATGAGCATTGAAGTCCCCCAGTAGAACAAGAGAGTCCCCGGGAGGAGCGCTCTCCAACACCCCTTCCAAGGACTCCAGAAAGGGTGGGTATTCTGAACTGCCACAAACAACAGTCAGGACCCGTCCCCCTACTCGAAGGCGAAGAGAGGCTACCCTCTCGTCCACCGCGGTAAACCCCAATGTACAGGCACCCAGCCAGGGGGCAATAAGTATGCCCACCCTGTCTCGGTGCCTCTCCCCGTGAGCCACTCCAGAGTGGAAGAGGGTCCCACCCCCTTCTAGGAGACTGGTTCCAGAGCCCCAGCTGTGCGTCGAGGTGAGCCCAACTACATCTAGTCGGAACCTCACAGCCTCGCGCACCAGCTCAGGCTCCTTCCCCACCAGAGAGGTGACATTCCATGTCCCTAGAGCTAGCTTCTGTAGCCGAGGATTGGACTGCCAAGGTCCCCGCCTTCGGCCACTGCCCAACTCACACTGCACCCGACCCCTATGGCCCCTCCTATAGGTGGTGATTCATGAATATTCATTTTTTAATGATTAATTTAGAGAACAAGCTTATAGATTATGCATTTATTAGGAAATGGAGAGAAAAGATGAACAGAGACAGCGACTGTGTGGTCACTTTTCATGTGAACACTACACGAAGCAGATGATTGTTTCCCACATTGACAGTGAAGGCCACTAAAAACACTTAGACCAGAGGTCTCCAGCTCTCGTCATGGATTGCTACTATCCTGTAGGTTTTCTGTCCCACTTGACTTCTGATGAGCCACACCTGCTCCTGGTATTTACCTGAGAACAGATGTGGCTCATTAGAAGCCGGGTAGGATAGAAAACCTACTGGATGGTAGCTCTCCAGGACCGGAGTTGGAGAGCCCTGACTTAGACCATTGTGTCTAAACCAGCAAATATGAACAATATGATTTTAAGCATTGCAAGGTCTCGCAAAAGGACTTTTTTTTTCTCCTCCCTTGTCCTCCTAGGGGCTTTATACTTTTTTGCACAAGTAGAATGGAAAAGAAATCCCTGCTTTCTGCTACTGAATCATGACTTATGTGTGTGTGTCCAGATTGCCAAATCTGATATGAAGAGAAGACAGACATTGTTACAGAGGAAGTCCTTGAGCTAATCTTTCCCCCAGTCTTTTTTTCTGTGGTAATGCTAATGCATTGAGTTCAGGTAGTAGAGGGTTTCTTTGTGCAGTTCCCTTTGCATGCTGCAGAGCTCTATGGCTCTGTGATGGCACCATCATGAATGTCTCAGTTTCTGCCATTCAAGTGAAGATGTTGACACTTAAGCTTGATTCAGACAAAGCAGTTCCGCAAGGACACGCAAGATTTGTTAAATTTCTGTGTGTGTATTTTCATCTTCCACACTGCTATAACAACATTTACAATATAAGTATTTGAAAAAAAAAGTTTCCTTCATGTTTTCTCCTCAAAACTGAAATCACATGAGATGCTTAGAAAATATTACTCATTCACTTCATTTAATTTTTTTTGTCTTTTGATTTTTTTTTTTGCTCCCTGTTAAAACTTTTAGATCCTGATATCTTTGTGACGAGGACAAAAGTCCAAGCCTTTGGAGTCTTCATGCTCCCTGTTGTGACGACCGGGTGTCGGCGAGCGGAGAATCAGGTGAGCGAGCCGTGAATACTATGAAACAGGGTTTTATTCCGAACCGACAGGACAAAGGGGAGCACGCGGCAAACTCACGTTAATGACAGACCTGGGGAAACAGACTTGAACGCGGACTGAAATACACAAGACAAGCCGAAATAACAGGAAACAGGTGATCACAATCGGGGTAGCACGCGTAGGTAATGAGGGGGCGTGGCACACACGAGGATCGTACAAGCTGGGCGTGACACCTGTTTTGCTGTATGGCTGTGAGACATGGACGCTATCCAGTGACCTGAGACTGTGTCACTCCAGGTATCCTTGGAAACCACTGGTTTGACTTTGTGTCAAACGAGCCGTTCCTCAGGGAGTCCTGAATGAGGCACATTACCTGCATTGTGGGGGAGCGTCAGTTACGACACTTCAGCCATTTGTCGCGATTCCCTGGGGGTGATCCGGCTCGCACTATCCTCATTGCTGAGGACCCGAGTGGCTGGACCAGGCCAAGAGGACGGCCAAATAACACATGGCTCTGGCAGTTAGACAGCCATTTCCGGAGGATGGGAGTGGGCTGCATGTCGGCGTGGGGGGTCGTCAATCTGTATCCCAAGGTGTTTCGTCTGGTGAGTATGATAACACGACCAGTGCATGCTCCCCAACCTGATCTGACCTGACCTGCTAGATCTTGAAAACTGTGGGTTTGGTAAATAATGATGATGCTAATTTTCAAAAATAATTTAAAGAAAAGGTTATCCCATTGTCAAAATCCAGTTCCTTTTTATACTAAGAACATTTAAAACATTATTAATATAATTTATGGAAAAACTGTGCATTGCGTAATAGATGTATAAATTTCTAATGCCATATACTGTAAATAAAGAAGCATTTGGCTAATTACCATGAGTTGGGTTCAGCATGAATTGAGGTTTCATGTAGATTAGGGATTTGAGAACTGGAGATGGGATATGAAACAGTATGCTTAAGAAGCAGTTTAGAGACAGAGAATTAATCTAAATAAAAAATTGTTGGACAAAAACTGTTGGTCACATTTCTAAATAATAAAGGCATAAGGCCTTTACTAAAAAACATAAATTTATGTATCGCTGACCATGTGCTGCTCCTGTCTCAATAACTCCAGTGGTGGTGGTGGTGGGGGGGGGGCAGGCCAGGTCAGGACCCTCCCTTGGTGGCATTCTGGATTGTGTTTTGGGATTTTGGCGATGTGACATAATGTAGTGAGGGAGGTGCAGGCCCAGGTGCCGTATCCATGGTGACAATCTGACTTCAGGTGCTGTGTTGACCCAGTAGGAGATGTGGGTGATAGTGAATACAGTCTGTAGGTAAATGTGACTTAAAATAAAACAAAACACTTGCTCGTAGGCCTATATCTTAAAAATACGCTTTCACTTAAAGAAAAAATAGCAAGGCAAGAACAAAAAACTTTGCACTGTATTACAGATTCTTCCTCACTTTCCTATAAAAATAAGAATGGGTTGGCGATTATTTTCCCTTTACAGACACGAAAGAGCCTTCTTCTGTTTGCAAGTTTACAATTGTCACAAATTACACTTTTCAGTGTACATGAAAGATGGGCAACACAATTATAACAAGTAATATTTAACTAGTTACTGGCTTAGTTAACTTTTCCATAGCGGATAGAGAAAGCCATTAAACACATTACATTTTAACAAAATCTGTTAAATGAACCAAATAAACTTTCATCCAGCTCATTGCCAGCTCATGCTTTAACATTTAAACAAACAGGTGGCTCAGTTTTATTCCCCTTTCTTACCCTCACAAACACAGACAGAAAATAAAGATGGTACTTTTGCACATAACAGCTTACAAACGCAAGCTGGTATACAATAAAAGAGATGTCTTTCTGTGGTCTGGAAGCAAAATGACCCCCGAAAAATTAATAACACCAGTTGCTCTATAAATAATACGAAATCAATAAAGCAAATTGATTTAACTCGGTATTCTACATTAATAAATTGCATTTTACCGAGGCAAATATGTTAGAAACTATGCATCCCGAGGTCGCCCCAAATTGTATCCAGTGCACACTTTTTAATTGGGGCACTTGCATCTTGTACTTTATGCGAGTGCACCGATGTGAATCGGTGAATCTTACCATCCCTAATGTGGATGTTCTGGGTAAACACTGCTGCTTTAATTTAATTCTGTCTCAGTGTGGGAAAGGGATGTGGAACTCCTAAATAACTGTATGACTAAATTGAAAAGGAGTACTGGAGATCAGCCGGCAGTCTTATTTGAAAAGAAAACTTTTCAAGATCAGATTTATACACAGTACCTTTCTTCTGAATGACTGTCATGCTATTTCAGTGTGCATGCTATGTTAAAATGTTTAATGCAGAGTGTGAATCAGTAGTTCAAAGTAAAAATTGTCATATAGATAGGACTCTGCCAGTGCCATCCTGACAGTGAAGCCTGAACAGTGTGCATAGGTCAGAGTTTGCACTTTTGTATCGTGTGTGTTGAACATGTGTGGTAAACTACCAGTCATGTAGCCATTCACACAATCTACCTATCCTGCCCGACAGTCTCATAAAGACCCTGTAGAATCCCTACGGAAGGCCAGACACTCAGGGGAACTGCAGCAGGGGAAACGCAGAGTTCTGTATTCCATTACCTTGACAGTTAAATGTTGTTACCCCACTGATAAATGGCACATTCAGGAAAAGCACATGTTTTCCTCATTTTCAACTGTGGTAAAAAATACAGCATGTCAAGAACCACATATTTATCGTGTGTCACTTTAAGGGAAAGAGTGATATTACAGAAGCATGTTCTCATCGTTTTTAATGACACATTTGACAGAAAGCGAAATTACTCCGGTTCTTATTTTGATGGTGTAGTGTGGTTAATAACAGACTGGCTATGTCATTTTGACCCCATCAAATACATATTTTAAAGCACATAGATATGAAAACGTAAGAATGAAAAATACTTCCAATGTCTCGTTCCCCATTGGTGGTCTGCAGTCATTGTTCTCCCTGAAGCAAAAATGATCTGGAAGATGGTGCCATGTAGGTCCACAGCCAGACGTCTCCGCTCAACTTCATTATCAGACACCAGGGGTTAAGTGGAGCCAGACCTGATGATTTTATATTATGGAAATATTCAATGACAGTTGGTGGCCTTACAGAAGCACTCATTCCTGGGTAGCAACGAATGATATTAGAAATGTTTTTCCAGTGGTGATTACGACAGGAATCCCACATATCACTGCATTCTGCACACAGTGTGACCACCTAGAAATGGAAAAAAGGGGATGTGACCCCCATTCAGTCCTACAGAGCTATGGGCTGGTAAATATTAGAAACATATTTTAAATAGTGGCTGATTTACATCTGAAACACAAGATGAGGTGACTCTCAGAACTAACATTTGGATCTCCTGTACTGAGTATCTCCCAGCAGAAAAAGCTAGATGGATAGATTGCACTAAAGCCCCTCTTAAACAAATATTTTTCAGTTTTGAGGTGAATTGCCCCTTTAACAGGAAAACTATGAGATTACACAATTACATAAGATAATTAAGAGCTGTGGCATATCAGTTTAATGTAATAACTATTTTCTTTTACCGAACTCCAACACCAATCATATCACTGTGCAGAAGATACTGCCGGGTTGCTCATGCTCATGTCTTCTGCACAGTGATACTGTCACTATAATGTCTGTGGATTATTTTGAGTAACCGGGTCTTGATTTTTAGTAAGAGACATTGCTGTTGAATTTTTCAGATCACCTCAGAAAGAATCCCATTAAGTCCCATTATGTTTGAGCGAAGACCAACATTCCTACAGCCGATAACTCCAAAAATAGGCAACTCCCAGCAGAACAACCTAGATGGATAGATAGCATTAACGTCCATCTAAAGCATATATTGTTTCAGTTTTGGGGTGAACTGCCCCTTTAACAGGAAAACATATGAGCACATTACACCAATACTGGCATTCCTTTACTGGGTGCATGTAACATTTAGAGTTGAATTAAACATTTTATTAATGGTATATAAATAACTTAATAGATTAGCACCATCTTATCATGATGAGCTGCTTGTTCCTCAAGATCTGCTTAGATCTTCTAACCAGTTACACTCAGGTGTCGCATGCTGGACGGCCCAATCAGAGGCCACTCTCCAGGTCGCACGTTCACTGGGATGTGTTCCGGTGCAGCCTCGAATGATGACATCTACATGATTATGGAAGCTATGCTTGGTTTCATCAGCAAACTAACAGATGACATTATATAAATGCCTTCTACGCACGCCCTGCTAATTTCGCCTTTCTACTCCACACAGCCCTAGCCCACCTGCACAAGAAAAGTGGGAACTATGTGAGAATGCTGTGTGTAGATTACAGTTCAGCATTCAACACCATAGTCCCCTCCAGGCTTATCACCAAGCTCAGGGACTTCAGACTGGACACCAGCCTGTGCAACTGGGAGTTCAACTTCTTGTCGAGCAGACCTCAGGAAGTGAGAGTGGACCATTACACATCATCAACCCTCACCCTCAACATGGGAGCCCCCTGGGGCTGTGTACTGAACCCTCTGCTGTACTCCTTGTACACCCACAACCGCAGGGCCACATTTGACTCCAACATCATTGTTAAGTTAGCAGGCAAGTAGGTTTGATCACCAACCACAATGAATAGGCCTACTTGGAGAAGGTGAAGAACCTGTCACTTTGGTGCCAAGACAACTACCTCCTCCTCAATGCAAACAAGATGAATGAGTTCATTGGGGACTTTGAGTGGAGCAAAGGAAACAGCAAAAAAAAATTGAACAGCAAAGGAACCTCACTCAGATTAGGATCAACAGCACTTCAGTGGAGAGAGTGAACAGCTTCCTGTTCCAGTACCTCAACATCCACATAACCGAGGACCTGACCTGGACCCTGCACACGGACTCTTTAGAAAGAAAAGTCATGCCAGTGCCTCTATCATCTCAGGCGCCTCAGGGACTTCAAGCTACCTGCCTGAATGCTGAGGAAATTTTACACCTCTATCATTGAAAGCATGTTGACAGGGAGCATCACTCCCTGGTTCGGGAACAGCCCGCAGCAGAACGCACAATCAGACAAGCACTCCAAAATCTCCTTGACATCTACACCAAACTTTGCAGATCCAGGGCGAGGAAAATTATTAAGGACCCCAGCCACCCCAACAACTGCCTCTTCTCTGCTGAGATCAGGGAAATGCTACCATTGCCTAAAGACCATGCAGAAAGGCTGAGGAAGAGCTTCTTTACACTGGCAATACAGATCCTAAATGAGGACAATGTCAAGGACTGTCCATTTCCCCTCAACATTACATCAGTACTTAAGAGCTGAATGTAAATATCGACTTCATTCATTCATTCATTCATTCATTCATTCATTCATCTCTCTGCACTACTTCTGTCACTGTACTGCCTCATTAGCACATATTTATACTTGTTCATAGCTATTTATAATCTTCTTTTACTTTAATGTTATTGTGTGTTTTTTTTATCATAGTCTTGGAGCCAGGCAGACCAGCATTTCACTCCATATTGTACATACTGCATAACTGGGTATGTGACAGATAAAACTTGAATTGATTTCATTTGATCCGCCATCCATCCACAGCTAGAGGGTCTTACAGCAAACTATGCAGGTCAGTTGCAGACAACCTGAGTGCTTGTTTGGGGTCTGTAGTTGGGATTTTCAATCTAGCAGCAAGTATCTATAACTGCTCTAAGTTTAGCAAAAGAAAAACGAAAAGAACAATACGAAAATGGGAAATTCTACTTTTCAAGGCACTGTACTAGAAAAAGGTTCCAAATTTCACACCTGGACAAAAAAGGAATGGCTTCGTGGTATTGACTTGTGGGATGAAGGGCAAGGTGAAGTTAGTTGAAGGGTACTATGTATCACATAACCAAAATACTGCTAAGGCATCTCTAAGAGTATTATTATACCTTTATATATTTACGTCATTTCAATTGAATTCTTTTTTATTACATACTGTAGAGTACCTAACACCATGCATTACCACCGACCTCACAAGTAGCGATAAAAACAGTTTACATAAGGAAAAGTATACAAATGCAATTTCTATCCATCCTCTGTAATCAGCTGTTCTATTCAGGGTCACAGGGGACCTGGAGCCTGTGGGTGCAATACAGGGAATAACCCAATATGGGATGGTAACCCATTGCAGGGCACACTCACACACCTATGGGTAATTTAGTAACTCTTATCACCCTCAGCATACTTTTTGGGGGGCGGGAACTAGAGTACCTGGAGAAAACCCCAGAACAACATGGGCAGAACATGAAACTTCACACACAGAACTCTGGTTGAGACATGAATCTAAGTCCCAGGGGTATGAAGTGACACTACTAACCACTGCACCACCATGCTGCCCAAACAAATGCACTTTATGTTATATAATTTTAAAAACAGGCCAAAAGAGGGGGAAACAGAAAAGTGGAACTATTGGGAGATACAGTACTATGTAGGTCTTAAGCAGTCAAAGAAAATCCTGTTTAAATGATATTAATGTTGCCATAAAGCCAGGGCCACACTGATTACATTTTCCTTGGCTGATCCTGATTGCCAATTCTTCTTTGAAACTTGACCTGTTGATACTGATCCTGGTCCATTCTGATTTTCTTTGTTTAATAATAATTAGCAAACTAGCACTTCTTTAATGAACTTAGATTTCTACAAGCAAAATATTTTAAATAGTCCCTTATAAATAAAAATATGGCTCTGCAAGTGTCAAATTAAATTGATCATCCCAAATGTTTTTGGGGTAGTTTTTCTACAGACAGCTTTTTCTTCAAATATCTTACACACTCCTAGATCAATTCTCCTGTCAGGCACTTAAGTCAAGAAAGCACATAAAAAGCTATGTGTTGTAAATTAAGTTTATTCTTTCCTCATCAGCGTGGTCACACCCACCTTGTGTAAAATGAAACAGAAGACATGGCTGTGTGAGAAGTATAATTAATTCATCAAGCAAGAAATGGAGATTACACCCTCAGTGATTTTGGCAACAAATATAAGGTGGAACATGGACTATTTCATTTAAATTCTGAGTCTAATCGAACACACAGACAGCCTTTTATTTTGAAAAAGAAAGCATGGCAGTAGCCTACTACACCTGTGGTTGGTCATTCTCATTGGCTTGACGATCCTTTGACAAAAAAACAGTTACAACTTAGCTTATTAGGTATATGGAAAAAACATAATTTTAAACTGACTGTTGAACGATTTAATCATTCATTAACCAATTTTCAATCAATTTTCCTAAATTGCCACTACCATTGCAGATCAAATACAAAAAAAGATTAAATGTCTTTTAATTTCATTGCATACATTCCACAATAGAAAATCAATTAGTATTCACATTTCTTCAGTTGTTTTGTATTGCCCGTTCTGGGAAACCCAGTGCAGTGCAAAATGACTTAAGCTGTCCCTGATGTTTCTAGAACTTTGCTTTTCCCCTGATGTACAACGGGATCTTGCTTTAATTAGCAACTGGGCTGATACCTGGCAGATGAAATTTAACATAGATAAATGTAAGGTAATCCATGCAGGGAGCA
>JAODJU010000108.1:25289738-25300630 GCA_026776725.1 Gnathonemus echidnorhynchus
GGTTCCTTTAAATCAGAGCTAGATAAGATTTTAACAACTCTGAGCTATTAGTTAAGTTCCCCCCAAACGAGCTTGATTGGCCGAATGGCCTCCTCTCGTTTGTAAATTTCTTATGTTCATATGTTCTAGATCCTGAGTTTGCCTTGCTCCCTGGCCTTTCTAGACCCCAGCTTTGCCTTGCCCCCGATTGCTTGTTAGGCGATTCCACAACTATCACCTGTTTGACCTATGCCTTCTCCTTCCATTTTTGATCCCATCTTTGCCCTCACTGGTTTTTGACCCAGACTGTTTTAATTTCGATTTTTGCCTGTTGGCATAAACTCAGCTCACTGCATCTGATCTGCTCCTGAGTCCTCATTCTGATCGCTATATTTTTGATTAAGAATGAATCCATATAGTTTTTCAGCTTCAGCTTTCTAGTTTCTCCCAATTCTATAAATAAGCAAATATGCCTAACCAGTAGATATGGTGTGAACGTTAGTATTATTAATAGACTGGACTGAAAGTTGAGAATGTAGAGAAAATAAAATAGTCCAAACAAGTTTACACACTACAGTGTAGGCTGTGATGTACTGTATTATTCCAATCCAATTGCTAGTCACTGTCACTAAAAAGTCACACTATTAAGTGTAGAATTGTTACCAATTCAGTAAGTGTACTGGTTGGATTTTTTGATGGTCCTCAGTCAAACTTGTGCAACTGGGGTCATTCAGTGTCACCCTAGTCATTGTACAGTTGTTACTAAAGAATTTTTTAAAGGGATGTTTGGGCCCAAACATAACTGATACAACCCATCAGCTTTGTAAAATGGTACCTGTAATTAAACAACATGGTTAGCAAACATGCAATAAGTATACAGACTGCTTACTGACCAGCGTATTGTACAATCATTCATCCAGCTTCCAACCTCTTCTCTTGGTCACTCTTAGTTGAACCTATTCCAGGCAGGATATATCACAAGGCAAAGGTATACCCTGGACAGGAGGCCAGTCTATCACAGAGCACATACAGTGAATAAACCCCTTTCTTTCTTAAATTTTTGTATCACTTTTGCTACATTATTTTAATTGATTAGTACAGCTTTGCTGATCTTCTTGTAGCCTCACCTTTCTTTTGTAAAGAACTTTTTTTTTTCCCTCAGGTGACTTTTCACTTCCATGTGGTGTCATCGCTGACAGCATGGAATGGGAAGGTGTTTGTGAAGTAATGCCCTTTTATAGTCAAAATGCCTGTTGAATGAATAATTAGACTCAACTGCTGTTGATTTCTTGTTAATTAGGTTTTTGTAGTCTAAAATTTAGCTTTGCTCCTAAGACTTTCAATGGGGTGTACACTCATTTTTGCAACATGGTCTTGAATGAATTTGTAAGGACATTTACTTTTTTATGTGAGCAAATTGGCAAAACTTGTTTCCAATCAATGGCCCACATTTGTGGGAGTATTTTGTAGTATAGTATCCCATACAAAATGTTGATTCTGAAAGGAAACTAAAGGTTTTCTCAGAAATCTGTTGGGGTGTACTCATTTATGCTGAGCACTGTACGTGCACACACTCACTCAAACTCTATTTTCAGTGGTTTGTCTTAATACTGAACATGTCACACTCTTTACATTTGCAGGAAAAGGCTTCACCTTAGGCCATTAATGTACTCCATAATTGTGTGTGTGTGTGCGTGTGTGTGTATATATATATATATACCTGGATGAGATGCTGTTGGTTACCAAGCAACAGTCAGTATGTGATCAAGAAACAGGAAATGTTACCTCTATGAATGTAGTTGCTTGCATTTCAGATTAAACGATCTGTGTAATAGTTTTGTACCCCTGTAGCGATTATTGTTATAATTTGAGGAAAATCAGATTGAACTACTCTGCTTATATTAGAATTAAATTGCCATTCGTCATGTCTCTCAGTGGTGCTTCTTAAGTTTTATCATCCATTCCAAAATAAAGCAAAGGGTTTCGTATTGTCTGGTGTACAAGCACCATATTACATAGTGCTGCTAATGTTACACTAGTAAGTTTGGCAAGGAAAGCCTTCTAGGAAGCTCCTTTGTCAGATGACTCAGCCACCCCTGTTTTTTGCCTTTAGTATCTGATAAAGGTTGATTTTAATTTTTTACTGTTTATTTTTGAAGACAACATTCTAAGACTGGAGCCTCTGACAACAGTATTGGAGAGCAGGATGCTGTCCAAGCTGAAGTTCATTCTAAACATTGTTTCCCAGTCACTTCATGACATGCAGGACAATCATTGGAGTACCTTCAATATGTCTTTCATTGTATTGTATGTCTACTTAATTGACTGCTATAATAGCTGCCACTCTTCTGTGAAGGCTTTCCACAAGATTTTGGAATGCATCTGTGGGAATTTTTGCCCATTCTTCTAGAAGAACATTTGTGAGGTCACTCACTGATATTGGACATGAAGGCCTGGCTCACAATCTCCATTTTAGTTTGTCCCAAAGGTGTTCAGTTAGGTTGAGGTCAAGGCTCTGTGTGGGCCAGTCAAGTTCTTCTACACCAAACTCATCTAACCA
This sequence comes from Gnathonemus echidnorhynchus, assembly GCA_026776725.1. Classification (NCBI taxonomy): domain Eukaryota; kingdom Metazoa; phylum Chordata; class Actinopteri; order Osteoglossiformes; family Mormyridae; genus Gnathonemus; species Gnathonemus echidnorhynchus. The sequence goes on from JAODJU010000108.1 coordinate 25,292,278, forward strand.
TGTCTTTATAGACCTTGCTTTGGTGCATTGGGGCACAGTTAAGCCAGAACAGAGAAGGGCCTCCCCCAAACTGTTCCCATGAAGTTGGAAGCATAGAATTGTCCAAAATGTGTTGGTATGTTGAAGCCTTAAGAGTTCTCTTCACTGGAACTAATGGGCCTAACCCAACCCCTGAAAAACAACCCCGTACCATTATCCCTCCTCCACTCAACTTCACAGTTTGCGCAAAGCAGTCAGGCAGGTAACGTCCTCCTGGCATCTGCCAAACCTAGACTCATCCGTCAGAGAGATTCGTCACTCGACAGAACATGTTTTCACTGCTCCAGAGTCCAGTGGTGGTGTGCTTTACACCACTCCATCCGACGCTTGGCATTGTGGTTGGTGATGTCAGGCTTACATGCAGCTGCTCAGCCATGGAAGCCCATTCTGTGAAGCTCCCAGCATTCAGATTTTGTGCTGGGGTTAATGCCAGAGGAAGTTTGGAACTGTGCAGTTACTGAGTCCACAGAGCATTAGCGACTTTTACGCAGTATGCGCCTCAACACTCAGGAACTCCACTCTGTCACTTTACGTGGTCTGTTGTTGCAATAATATCACTTACAGTTGACAGTGGAATATCTGTCAGGGAGCACCTGAATTCAATGATTAAGAGGTGTGTCCCAGTACTGTGTGTGTGTGTGTGTGTGCATGTGTGCATGCATGCGTGTGTGTGTTGTTTGGAATGTTTTAGGACATATTGAGAATTCAATCTGTCCTTTTGCAGAGCATCCGGTTCTTTGAGAAAAGCTACATTTCATAAAATAACTGTTAATGCCATAACAGCCATTGAAGCCGAAAAACTTCTGATGCGTGAAAGTGAGAAATGTTTTGGTTGGCTGAAGCCTCTTAACTTCATTAACATGCAATTTATTGGCAGGAAAAATTTACATCTTTGCTAAAATAATAATTCAGTGTTAATTATTTTCACTGAAACTGCTGGGTGGAGTGAAAAGTTGCCATCTGGAGACAGAAGTTAGTGTTGCTGTGTTGACTCATTGTCATAAATTCATTAAGTGGAGTGTGGAGCTACTGCATTTAATGGCCGTGTGGAGTGTAAAGTTGCATTGTGGAGCCAGATGGTTGACTATGCCTTTGTGTGCCTGCATGTAGGCATGTGTGTACTAATATGAGGCCATTGTGAGATGGGATGGTGCACAGAACCATGTGGTATGGGGATCAGACCACGGGAGACAGATTTATTAGACCCACGGTATTCCATTTTAGGCTACAAGGGATTAGCCTGAATAAAAACACAAGGTACTAATTCGGTGAGGGTTTAAAAGTATGATCAAAAAGTAGAGTATGAGCCAAGGGCAAAATGTGGCACAGATCTAGGGTTGTACATACGTTAATATGTACGTACTTACGTTCGTTAATATGCAGTCACCACTTATATCAGGAATGATGGAGGCGGTGAACTTAATTGTTACTGATAGTTGAGGTCAATGTTCTATCCCTCAAAAGACAGACCGTGCCCAATACCTGCCTTTCCTTATCATCCAACTAAATTTGAAAATGACCAACACATCATCCCAAATATTAACATAATCAATAAATCCGTGGTCTTTCTACTCAGTCATACAATTTAACCTCACAGTTTAAAAATAGCTTTTACACCAGCTATTTCATCTTTGTACTTAAAAGTTTATAGGTGTGCTTATTTACTGTTTACTTGTGTGGAATTATTTTGTAATATTTACCCACTGATTCTTGGCATCCTGTATGTACTCTGGAAACACTTGGGTAAAATTTCCTCCCACGTATCCAGCACATTAGGACTAAGAAAGAAGGGCAACCAAATGGACGTGTTTCATGTCACATGTTCAGTTATGATATGTGATAATGTCAATCACTATGCATAGCCATCTGTAGCTGAGATATTGAATTTGGGTGGACAATGGCACACAGAACTATGTTGAACATGCGCTGGCATTTTTACAAAGAACAGGGAACATCTTTTCTGGTGAGTTTGACACCTGCATAACAGATTAAACATGTTCTTATGTTCTTCAAAGGAAAAAAAAAGTATAATTTTGAACACTTTTTAAAAACACACTTTTCGCTGGATCCCATGGTAATATATTCAATCACAACACAAAACATGCTTCAATAAAGTAATTTAGTAGCTTAAAGTAAATAGTAGTTATTAAGCTACTTATAGGAGGTTGATGTTGCATGCTTTTATGTACATTATGTATTCTAATTATCATTTGGAGAAGCACTACAAAACAACAAAAATTCAAAATTGATTTAAATGACTCACCCAGAACCACTTTGCACATATTTCCTCCCATACGGTTTTTCACCTCAGCATAAAGTATGCTAATAATTTTGAATCTGAAGTGTTTTGTCTCCTGGTTATATTGTTAGCTATTGGCTGTCACCATGACACTTGCCGAATTGTATTTTGTTGTCTGTACCCAGAAGAAAAGCAATCTAATTAAAGGAAGGAAAACCTCAATAACACTGTAAATTAAATAAATGATTGTCTTGTTCTTCCCCAGTCACTCAGCCCTGTGGGTATGTTCTTTCCTGAGGTACATCGCTTAGCACACACCAGAGATTTGAGGAAATGACAGCTTTGAGTGGCTTTGGTTCACAGGCATACGAAAACAACAGTATCATATTTATAAGATCCTCTAAATAAATGGAAATGCATGCAGCCTGAGGGAAAAAACCTACAGCTTGCACTTATCAAAGTAAAATTACAGAGATTAATGAGTTGATGGTTATTAAAAAATGTATGACTTTGTCCCTGATCCTCATAAAGCAAACAGAAAAGGGAAAACAAACAAATAATTATTAGCGCAAATGTTTACAAACACAAGAACTTTGCTAGTCTGTATCTGTATCGCTGCTTGATTGGAAGTTTAAAAAGTGATTTTCCACCCCCTGTAAAGAAATTTTCAAGAAATGTGAGGAATTTAGCATTGAAGCTGCGCTGTCAACTGTTGTTTTATCCTTATTAAAAACACTGTGAATGTCTACCAACACCCCAATGATGTCTTAATAATTAAAAGTAATTTTATCGATCCGTTTTGTCTTTAATTTTTTTTTCTTTTGCCAGTGTGTGATCATTATAGCTCATCTTTGGCTCCTCCTGAGTTGACTTGATTGTGAGAACTACTGTTGATTAGATAAAACAGAGCCAATGAGACCTCTTTTCAACAAACTAACATCCTATTTTAAAAAATAGCAATTAGGTGTTTTTGTTCTTTTCCTTCTAGCAGCCGGTAGCTTGAATGTGACATTTTAGAAAGAGAAATTGTGGTCGTGCAGCCGGCAGAGACCTGCCACCTTCAAGAAGATGCACCTGAGTGTGGGCTTATGGAGTCAAACAATGTTCAGGTGCAGCCAATTAAAAGCTGTGAAAGAATTTCTGCAGAGCTGAAGCAGAGTGCATATGCACCGGGGTGTTCAGAACCAACTAATCTATATTGATGTAGCTGAAAAGGTGTTTATTTTTCCCAGTACCAAAAAAGATTTTTTTTTAATTCACTTAATTGCCCCTTACATAATGCAATACCTTATATAACTAGTAATATGTACTATATTTCTCTTTTGAATTTAGTTGCTTTACTTTTAAATACAGTTGTCTTAAAAGAGCTAATCTGAAAAAACATGCATATGTATGATATATTTATTATTATATAATAATATAATATTAATATAATGAAATAACTTAGGTCATTGGTTAATATATATATATATATATATATATATATATACACACACACACACACAAAACAACAGCAATGGCGTTGCTATCACACACTTATATAATCCTTATTCGTTGTATCCTTGTATAAAGAATAATTTATGTTTAAATATGTGTATTAAATTTGTTTGGCGGACCACGCCACATCTTTACATAAAGAATGTTGATTCAGTTAACTTACTAAGGTCATATTGTCCCAAGTTTTTATTGAGGAACAAAAATGCTATTTAAAAAATACACATTTTCCACAAGCAGTACGAAAAACTATTTTGCATTTAAAAGCAATATTAAGCACAGATATTTCTAATAATTTATTAGTCCAGCGTATAATGTTCAACTGCATGCAGCCCACAAGTGGTCCTCCAACTTTCAAGGAAAAATTTGGGGGTTGGTGGGGGCCTGGCATTCCAGCCGCCGTATAAAAAGTCACGCAGCTCCAGCCAGGCAGACGGGACTCTTTTCTGCTCTCTGCGGGAGTAGATCTGCTGCCGTCACCCACAGGTAGGCTGCACGCATCATTCAGTCAAAACTGCTGGAGAACTAATAGAGTCAGGCCTGTTGGGGATTGGAACTGGCGTGGTGCTGAGGCATCACCTGCTGCACAGCAGCACTCGGGTCTCAATCCGAGGCGGCCCGTCCGGGTAGGCACTTAAAACGTCTTGTCTCTCTGCTGAGATGACTTCCTCACCTGGTCTCCATCTTCCTCTGCTGTTGGAGGAGTTTTGTAAAGTCCTCATTTCAATTGCGACCCTGAGGTATGCAGACTGGACAGTGGCCGGATCTCTGTAGGTGGATACATCTATTATTGTTCTGGTCACTCTGATGGCTGCCATACTTACTGTTACTATGGGTGATCAGCTCCTCCCAATGGTATCCAATGTCACTTCTTTCAATGAGCGTATTATAAGATTATAAGAGATTAAGGCACTCTGGGTGCTTTTTCTGTTGTTTCAGTATATGCTCCAACTACACTGAGTGATGTCTCGGTGAAGGAGACATTTTATTTGTAACTTCGGTCTGAGGTGGATGGGAGCCCATGTCATGGATGACTGACAGGGCTGGCTATGAGGATTGCATCGGGCCCCATGAGTCTGGTGTACAAAATGAAAGTGGTTCCATGTTCCTTGACTTTGGATCTGTGGATTGCTGGGGCCTGGTCCCAGCACCCTGAGCTGCATCATTGGGTGATTAGGATCCTCTTTGCTGATGAGCCGTGTGTCCACCTGGGCAGCTGCCAACTGGGATCCCGAGGTGTTTAATCATGTTGTGGGGGCAGCAACACACTGCACCAGTGCATGCTCCCCAACCTGACCTCACTGCACCAGTGCATGCTCCCCAGCCTGACCTCACTGCACCAGTGCATGCTCCCCAGCCTGACCTGACCTGTGATGCGATATCCTACAGCCCTACTGTCCATCCATCCATCCATCTTTGAGCAGCTTATTCTGCGTAGGGTTGCGGGGAAACTGGAACCTGTCCCAGGCAGTATAGGGCACAAGACTGGGGAACGCCTTGGATGGGATGCCATATTTATGTTTTAAAAAAAGAAGTTTTCAGTTCTGCAGTTTAGATAATAGTTCATTTGCCTTTTTTGTTTCTTTCAAGAATATTTCAGAATAAATTATCACTGGAAAAAATGAAGACTGAATGCATGTTAACAACCCAAGGAAGATGTCTAAATTTTCTTTAAATGTTAAATTATGCACTCTGTTTTCATGTCAAAGCCTCCTGCCTGCTTATCCTCCTACATCTATGATCTCATCCAACTAGCCAAAGGTGGATTATTGTAAGGTACTTCAGTGTTTCATGCTTTTTGCTGATTTGCATGTGCTCAGTCCTGCGATTAGTCACAGGGACTAGGAATCTGGCTGTAGGTTGTCCACTCGAATTGGGTTGAGATTTCCATTAGTAATGTGATTTCAGATGAGGTGATCAACCAATGACTGCTGTTCCTTTTGTTTGGGTAGAAACTATTAATTATAATTAATAACTCGAAATAAATGAAGTTTAAATGAAGTTTTGTTGTGATTTCACTTTATTTTTGTGAATAACCTACTAATAAATAAATAAATAAGCTACTCATGACATTTTAAAACTTGACTCTCCATAATAATCATAATAATAATAATAATAATAATAATAATGCTCAGTATATATATAGCACACCATCTGTTGAGCCACATAGATGTCTTCCATTTATGTCCTAAATTTGTATTATATATATATATATACACACACACACATACATGCATACATATATGCATACATACTTACACAAGCATGTTACATTAAGGTTAGTTAAGTGCAAGTGCCTTCTAACTTTATGTCAAAATTCATGGATACAAGGAACGCCTTTTGTCACATTGAATAATTTTCTTTTTGCAAAAGGGACAGTGGTAATGACCAGCATGGCTGCAGTCAAGGGTGCACCTTTTTAGTATGAATTCTGTTGAGGAATTTTGACAAATGAATCCATTTTCAGTGTGTAAACATTTATATTATTTCGCTAATTTGACAGAGAATTCTATACAATACACAATACAAAAAGCAGAGAGTTGGTCAAGAGATCAAAACATACAGACAATGCATGACATGGTACAACAAATAAACACTGTTATGAGAACATCAAATCTACTTAATTCAGTTTTAGGGAATTTAAATAAAACCTAATTTTGTTAATATAATCACACTAACCAAATAATTGTACAATTAACATTCCTTGGAATGAATTTCTGTTTTTTTTTTATTAGACTACATGTCTCTGGGCTCATAGTAATGTTGTTGGCTTAAAATTGTTACTGGGCAATAGGACCAATGAAAATGATTGCAACAGTTAGCACATCTTGATAACTGATGTGCAATATTCCTTTTCCAAACTGACCTGTGCATCTGTTGGTCAAAATTAAATACAAAACACTGTAAAAATGACTGTGTATGCAGTTATGATCTTTGAACACTGTTCAATAGACCAGAGCAATCTGTACATGATGAATTAAACTATTTACTGAAAGTAGTAACAACCTAAGTACAAATTGTGTTTTGTAGCAGCCAAACAATAGCGAACAAAAACCATTCCCACACTTCTAAACATAGTAAACAAAAAAGTTCCCATCCTTTTTCAAGAACTATTAATTGAAAACATTTAAATAAATAACTCCAAACTGTACTTTTTTTGTACCTTTTTACTTTCCTTCTCCATTATCTTGTCCGGCATCACAGAAATCATTATTAAACAATGGATATGTCCGGCTACTGCTTGTGAGTATAGTATTGGTTTGGAGTCCACCAGCGGACTTTCGATGTATGCACAGTGGCTCTAATGTGATGTCATTTCCGGGCCCACAGTTGACTTCCTGTCTGTCAGTGCATGTGCCTCACAGTGGATATCTGCAACCAGACCCTTCTCTACAAGGACCCTCCTACCCTAGTCTGTCTGCACTCGCTGTCAGCATGGGCTGCACTGGTCATACTGCTAGTATAAGGTTACATCCACATTGCTACATTTTGTTTTAGAAAATGCAGATATTAGTCTGTTTTCACCTTTAATCCACATTACCCCAGAGTTGTCAGCTCCACCATCTACTGGAAAAATGAATTGAGTTTAATGATCAAAAATATTTGTAAGCCTTAAAATCATATATATTTGTCCCTCTCTGTTATCTAGCATACTGTTGGTTGACTGCGTGTAAACACAACTTTGTTTAGTTACATTTAGCCCAGTCACATAACAGTGCTTCTCGGACAAAAATGCTTATATCTCACAAACGGAATATCATACAAAGAAATTTTCAAGACAGATTTACGAGGGGTGTTCAATAATTTATCTACTTCAGTAGGAAAGAAAAGTTTTTTTTTTTTTTTAATATTTTTTTTCAATATAGTCCCCAGATAGCTCCATACACTCCACCCACTTTTCCTGCAATGACTTTAACCTCTTTGAAAAAAAATCTTCTGTTTGAACTTCAAACCAGGACATCAGAGCTGCCCAGACCCGGCCCTCTTCAGAGCCAAGCATGTCCCTGAAAAGGGTGAGCTGCCCTTCGTTGACCCCTCCCTTTCTGGGACACCGATAGGTGGGGTTCTGGACGGGATCAACTGTGCTGGGGAGAGGGCAGAGGAGTCAGTCCAGCACAGTCCCTGGGGCCTAGCAGGGAGATCCCCGAGGGGTCCCATTCGAGCTCCTCCTCTCCTTCCACCAAGGGAGGAGGAGTGATGGAAACACAGTCTGGGACCTCCTCGGGGACAGGGATTTCCAGCATAGGCGGGGTTGAGGCCTCAGGCCCAGCAGCGGACAGAGCCCTTGGAGTCTCGGGTGGAGCAGGAGGTGGAGGCCCAGGAGCCTCGGGCGGAGCAGGGACAGGCAGAGCAGAGACGGGCGGTGGTGCAACCGGGACCTCGGGTAGCGGCGGAGGCCTAGGAGCTTCGGGCGTATCTGCAGGCGGAGACGGTGTCGGGACCTCAGCCCCAGGGGCCAGAGCATCAACCACCAGGATGGGCAAGACAGGTGGAGCCGCCAGGACGGGCAGAACAGGCGGAGCAGGAGGCGTGGCCTCGGGCGGAGCAGGAGGCGCGGTCTCGGGCGGAACAGGAGGCGCA
>JAODJU010000108.1:25333609-25346191 GCA_026776725.1 Gnathonemus echidnorhynchus
TCTGTGAACACTGATCCACTGTAACATACAGACATACTGATACTCGTGGCTGGGCTCTGTGAACACTGATCCACTGTAACATACAGACATACTGATACTCGTGGCTGGGCTCTGTGAACACTGATCCACTGTAACATACAGGCATACTGATACTCGTGGCTGGGCTCTGTGAACACTGATCCACTGTAACCTTCACAGAGAAGCTGGGCTGGAGTAACACAGCATAATGTCTCACGCCTTGACTTCACGTCAGCCTTCTGTACTGAACTAAACCAACATTTCAAGTGGTTCCAGAAAACCAGACCAATTAAATTCATGCTAGTAGAGAAGTTTAAGTTCTGATTTTGTAGGTAAGAACATCATATATTATGATATTTCTTATTTTTATATTGGCGTATTTAGTTTGACAGCCAACCTGCCATACACCAAACTAGTAACCAAACTTTTCTGTCATACACTGATATCCCGCAGAGAAGATGGAATCACACCTCATGTGAAAGCCATTTGGGCTGACTTACAGGTATTGCTGATCCAACAATTCTCTTGAGAATAGCCACTATTGTGAATAACAGCACCTTAGCCATCAGACTTCCTGTTGTAATCACATCACCTGCTGCTATTCTGTCACTTGGCCAATCATACAGTTATGCTTGGTATATTAAACATGTTGCTGTGTGTGTGTGACTTTGTAGCATGAAAAAGTCATGCGCTTCAAAAATGAAAATTCTTTTCATCTTTTCTTTTAAATAATAAAATAATCATTTACATATTCTCCCAAGAGTCACAATCAGTCGCCTGCATATTAATGCAGCACTATATTATTTTCTTTAAAGCAGAGCTATAGATTAATGACTGAGTGTAAGTGATTCCGCAGCTATGACAAGAAAGTTTTGCAAAGAAACGGCTCTTTGATAAAACTTACAACAGTCTGAAGATTTAATCATAAAATTCCCCTTGGCCACATAACACTTACGTATGTGTAGTTTATTTGCTTTTTAAGGCCCGTAATCATTTTTATTCTAAGTAAATAAGTCTTGCCTTCATATGCAGCTAAATATTTTGCTATAAAAATGCATAATAGGTAAATCAAGGTAAAAACAAATCAGCATTTTTTTTTAAATTTTCTGAAGCTAATTGTAAACCATTGGAATATACACCTGTGTCCATAATCACAGTACTACCAGCTGCATAAACAAACCATAAACCATATTTCACAGTACTTGCATTGTAGGTGCAGTCCTATCCAGCTGTTTACACACTACAATTAGCATTGCACCCCACACCATTTAAATATAGTGTTCTAAAACCATTTTCATCATCCTAAAAAGCTTATCCAGTTCTTGGTCTCAGTGAGCCTAGAGCTTATCCCATGAAGAATGGACACAAGGCAGGGGACACCTTGGGCAGCATTCCAGTCAGTTGCATGGCAGATAATAACACAGTACAAACAATTTAGAGAAACTAGTTCTACTAACTAGACCCATACTTATTGCTTGCAACAATGTGAATTATCATCAGGCTATTATGACTTGATCTATGATATGCAAAGCTGCAATGAAGAGAATCTATGTATGTTAGTCCTCTTCCTTCTACTATATTTTCCATCCTCTAAATAAAACCAGGCAAAATATAGAATGTGACATTTTTAAAAATCCCTGACCAGATAAGTACAGATGGACTGGATAGCTTGGAAAGGTTTTTTTAGAGTTTTGTTCAGCAATCTGCCTCCTGGTGTTGTGGGTAATGCTACTGTGATTAACATGATCGAGAAATACCCTGGAGTTATGCTTGACCTTTGTATTTCTAAATTATAAATTCATAAATAGATAAATAAATAAATAATAAGGACCAAAAGGCTTTTGAAATGGCAAAAGTGTTCCTTTAGATGGACTGGACCTTAGTTACAGAAATTCAAATGCATAAATACACGACATTTATTACCAACACCTCCTCCGCTTTCTGTTGTCTTTCTTGTTTCTCTCACAGAAACCAGAATGCTTTGTACTCATACAGAAAGTACCTTTATTCAGTTGCTCAGCAACAGTTTATCTTTCGTATGTAGCTGTTGGTACATTTTCTGAACTAAGTAATGGCAGCTTAAAGAATGTCACCATCCATCCATCCATCCATCCATCCATCCATCCATCCGTCCATCCATCCGCTTTTCCTGGTCAGTTTTGCAGGGGGTCTGGAGACTATCCTAGCCAGCACAGGGCTGGGGTAGATGCAACTCCATTGCTACACACACACACACACACACATAGGTTTGTAAGTATATCTTTGTGGGGACTCTCCATTAATTTCTATGGTGAAATTAATCCCATCATGATGATCTTTACCCCAACCCAGCCCTAACCTTAACCATAAGCAACCAAACACAATGCAAGACTTTTGCCATTTTTGCTTTTTTGATTGCATTCACAGATTTTTCTAAAATATAGGTTATCCAAATAGGAACCTGAAAAATGTCCCCAACAGTAAGGAAGTTTCACAGTTTTACCAACCTTTGGGGACTTTTTTTGTCCCCAAAAGTCATCTCTGCAACCCCCCCTCCCCCAGCACCACCCCCAACCACACACATGCAATAAGAAGCTCTTGCTGAGGGGTTTCCCAAACCATTGAAGTGCCTCCCTTAAAGGTACCGTGTGCCGTTTTAGTGGTTTGACCAAAGGCTTTGAGTGCCAACCCCTGAAAAAGTCTCTATACAGGCACATCCTGATTTATCTGAGTTCAAAAGGGAGGGGATTGTGTTTCACTTCTTTAACAAATCAGTCTTCATTGCATAACATCACCACATTCATTAAAATCAGTGTTTTCTCTTAAGCAGGAAGGTGCACATGTTTCTAAAGTACCTGCCTTTTGTTAAGGGACATGTCATAGATGCAAAACATAGCAACATGCTTACCTGCGATGGATGCATGGAGCAATGTCATAGCTTCAGTTCATGATGATGTTATTAAAAATAATAACCTGGGGGTTAAGGTCCTTGCAAGAGGGCCGACGGACATGTGGTTACTCTGCCAAGGCCAAACTTGGACTTGCAAGCTCCCGACCACAGGCACAGCCCTCTGAGCCATACGCTGTCCCTGGCTTTATGGCAGGAGGCCTTGAGCTTGACAATGAGAAAAAATCGGACTAGTGTGGCAGTGTCATACAATAAAGACTGTGATGCAATGACGGTCATTCTAGCTGGTTTATCTGGTCATACCATCATGACTGGCTTGATAAACTGGCCACACCAGTATGACCTGCTGGTGAGTGACCCACTCAGCTAAACTACCAAAGGGCAGCAAGAGGTGGAACATGACCTCCTTAGACCACCTTAGACCAGCAAAACCAGGTAAAACCAACTACCAGCATACGCTGGTTTTTACCTGTTTTTTTTTCAGCAGGGTTAGGGTACAGAGACTGTAGACAGAGAAATATTGGAATATGTTATGAGTAAGAAAACTGATATAAATATGAATTTCTATAAACGTAAACTGTTCTGCGCACTTTAAATTGCTTATAATAAGTACCCAGTGCATTTACTCCAAACACTATGATTAAGATATTTTTTTTAGATATTTCTTTGGTATCTTTCATAAAAGTTGTAACCACTATGACCATTCTGATTATTTTTTTCACATTACAAATGTGTTCCCTCTTGTACTTGTACACACATCCCATGCCTCTGAAACAATTTTATGTATAACTCAAATTAAAATTGTAAATAGGATTGAAAATATCTGCATATTATATCTTTTGAAAACATATCCACGTTTCTAAAAGAACCCACTGGCAAAGCCTCAGGTGTCATGTGTAACACACTCAACATGAAGCCGATTTGTTACGGCCATTTCACTGACTATCTGAAATGTGTTTGTGCAAGTGGTCTGTTGCATGTTTGAATCTATGTACAGCTGCAGTAAGCAAAGTGTGATGCTCCCATTCATTGCTTTCAGAGTTGAGTCACGATTCAAGATTCAAAATTCAAGATGGTTTGGTCTCATTCTGAGAACATGGGGGTAGCCTGTTAAGGAACAAAATTAGATTTAACAAAGAATGACGCCATTGTATAAACTGATCTTTTCAATAAATAGTAATATTATATATAACATGACCCTGTAATGGGTAAGCAATATAGAATTCAAGATTGGAAAAAATAACAGTGAGGGATTGTGGGAGGTCCGTTCGGGGCGGTGGGTGCAGCCTGAGGCAGTCAGCCAATGAGCTGGCTGGCTATTTGCACAATCGTTGGTTCTACTCTGATGGACACTTACAACTTTCTAAGAAAAAGAGTAAGCGTTAGGATTAGTAGTGACCCACCTGTCTTTCATCCTCTTGCTGTTTCTCTCAACTCCTTAAGTCCCCCTCGAGGCGAGCAGTAAGAGGGGTTAACTTCAGTCTGCCGATTGCTCATCAGCCAAGACTTCTTTGGCCTCGACACGTGCCGGTGAGGGAAGGAATTAGCAGCCACAGACTGTGGTGCGGAAACTGGATTAGCAGTAGCTAGTCAATCTTCCACCTCCCTGCCTGTGACATTGGATGGATGACCAGATTCAGGTTCTAAGTTCCAGTGTCAGTGTAAGGCTGCACTGGATAAGTGGTTATTCAAGATGGATCAAAATATATATGAGTATACTGATCTTGTCAATAATACCTCTGTGGAGTAAGATAATATATGATAATTATGTAGGATTAACAGCAGGAGTTGACAGGGAAAAAAAATCACCAGTTCTGAGCAACAGTGGGTGTCCTTGGCCAGCCTGTGTGTCCTTCTGTCTCCACCCTACACTTGTACAACAAAGGTTGTTTATTTCACAGCTGCCTCTCTCCATTCTGACTGAGGGCACTATGCAAGCTGCGTGGCCAGGTAAAAAAAAATAAGCTTTCACCGTGCTACACCTGCTTCAATCATCATCTGTGGTTTTCAATAATTTTTATTCCATTCCCATCTCCCTTACTAAACCAAGTTAAGGGCAATTTTCTTACTGCGGGGTTGAAAGATTTATGACTGTAACTCCCACAAAATATCCGACACACTCTGCAGGGAGATACTTGGGTGAACCTGGGATGGGTCCAACATACTGGCTGCTTCATCACACACTGCCTGGACTGTGAAGCCACTGAGCGTGGTGCTGATAAATATGGTGAGGAAAGTTTTAGTTTCAATACTTCCTGTACAGTTGAAAACCATGGATGTAATTGCTGAGTGAATCATTATTTACAGCTATTTTATAGATGACTTGTAATTATATCGTGTTTTTATTTTCTATACAGCCTATAAACAGATCTTCCGTAAGTAAGAAATGCAATACAGTTATAATGATGGCATTTTGCATTTCTCACAGCTGTGTTTCTATGATAGGAGCTCTTCATACGTATGCAATATTGATGCATCTATTTGAATTTTTGTGGTAGCTCATAAGTGAGTGTTTTATTGTGTACAGGATGTTTGATGATGAGATCACCACTTTTAGAACTGTGTTGATAGTTTTGAGAGCTTGGCTTTGATAAATGTGTGTATACATATCAGAATCCATTTTTTTCTGGAAAAAAAACACATTTTGCATATGTTTGCTTTCCCTATGTTCATACATTCAAATCATGAATTATTTGAAAAAGAACTCTTCTACATCTGAGCATGAACTTGAAGCAATGCTATTCTAAAGTTTATAGAGTGGGAAAAACATTCTAAATTAACTGACAATAATCAGTATCAAAAGAATTAAATTCTTACACTTCCAACGAAGATGATAATAATAAAAATCTGAGATTACATTAACATCTACTCTATACAGTGGTACCTCAGAACTCGAAATTAATCCGTTCAGAACTCCGGACCGAATTCTAAAAAGTTCGAGTTCTGGTCGAATTTTCCCCATAAGAAATAATGGAAAACCAATTAATTGGTTCCCGGCCCCCAAAAAGTACACATAGTTTCCCCGTGTTTATGAGAGTGTTTCAGTTTGTTTCCCCATTGTATTGTCCGTCTGCGTTTTGCCTGCCTTACCTGTAATTAAACCCCGTATTCCCCGATATCCTGACGTCTGCGTCTTTGTCTCCGTTCCATCCCCGCTGGGCACGACAATATTATTATAATTAAATGTATTAATGGTTTATTATTAATATTAAAATAATTAATAAGAAATATTTATTTTTAAATGTAGTTTATTATATAATAATTACTGTTACTGTCTATCATTGTCTAAATTTATTTTTACTGTTTAAATATATGTATTCAGCTAGTGTAAACATGCACGATGCCATAACAGCGAATGCTATCACAGTGACTCATTTCCCCACGCATACAAGTTATCTTAGGTCGGTGTTCGCGGTTTGACTTCTGAGGTTCAGATCGATCATGATAATTTTTTCTTTGAACTGGTTGGTTCGACTTTTAAGAAATTTGAGTTCTAATTATAAGTTCGAGAACTGAGGTACCACTGTATTTAATTTTTTAGAACTAGTCTAACCTAAAAGTTATTTAAATATGTCATACTGATTATTATTTACATATTTAAATACTAAATGGCATAAATGACAATTTCAAAATAAATCCCTTTTACATCAGCATCTGAAAATAAAGTCACTTACAGACCCTGAAGATCTGCTGTCGATCTCTTGTTATCATGTAGTTTCATAGTTTAACTACAGTGACTCGGTTTCTTCTGCAGCAATGCATGCTTTGAGTATTTTCTAATATTTTTACATAAGGTATAAGAACTGTTCAATTAATGAATTTAACACCGTTAATAAATATTTAAGGTAACAATATTGAATAAACTAATTGTACTATATTATATAGTACTGCTGTAAACTATATCGGTTAAGCAAAAATAATTTGTCCATTCAAAGCTGTATTTGTGTGTCTTACTGTATGACTGTGTGGGTGCATATTGCATGCGTGTTTGGGAATGTGTGAATGCCATGGCTTGGTTGCCAAGCTCTCTTGACTATGTATGGAAATTCTTCTGCTGTGTTGGCAGCAAGGGGCTTTAAAGGTGACAAGTGAATTTAGTCTTTGTTCACACAGCTATGCAAACATCCGCATGCTGTCACCATGTTACTAGTGCCCATGAATTGACTCCTTGTGTCCCCGGCATCTGTGCATTATCACAATAATCGTGGTGGATGATGGAAGAAGTGAAAAAAATATAAAGAAATTATTCCACAATTGTACAGTATATATGACTTCAAGGGCACATTGAAATTACATTTTCTGTGCTGTGGTACAATATGTAGCACAGGAATATCTAAATAGAAATCTCTCCTTTTGAGATTAAAGTAGTCAAGCAGATATCACATGGACTCTTAAAAAATATTTGCTTCTATTGTGGCCCTCAGGATTTAAGGTGTTTTAAGACAAACGAATTCTGTATAAATGAAGTGCAGTTCACAGTGCCGAACTAAAGGACATTCAGTTGTAAAGTGTGAATATAATAAAGCTTTCTCAGTCTGAATTATTTTACATTTCAAATTATTGTTTACTATGAATCTCTTAAATAGCTTTTGGTATTTTATTTAAAAACTATATTTTCTGTTTTTAACAATTTTAAGGTATTACATTAAAGTTACCTTTCTTTGATGTTAAAATGCATGATGATTATTTTTTCCCTAATTTACAACTTATGCATTTAGTAATGTTTTTGACTGGAAATTCTGTGTGCTTTTGGTTCAGTGTCATAGATTCCACATACCATTGCAAATGCCTTCAACAAATAGCATATAATGTACAATGCTCACAGAAAAGTCTTGGGACGTTTGTTTAATTCTGGAAAAATGTATTGGTTTCATAACGAAAGACAATTGACAAGCAATGTTTACCATATCTGCACATATGTTCCACACAGGCATTATCATTTTATTAAGTAAATCTTTTGACTGACTCATTCAGTTCTGTTCTTGCAATTTTGCTATTAATTGCACTTGTGGTCACTGGCTCCCAAAGTGATACTAAACAGAAATGTTTGCAAAGGTGGCCCTAAAAAGCCTGAAAAGCTCCCAGTGATTCTTGTCAAGGAACGTTTTAACTTAGAACAGCTCATTGAGAACTATAATTTGGGTTTCAAGTTACTGCTGCTTGAAATTAACGTCCATCATTCCATCCATTTTCCAAACCGCTTACCCTTCTGGGTCGCGGGGGGGTCCAGAGCCTATCCCGGAAGCTACGGGCACAAGGTGGGGAACAACCCAGGACAGGGGGCCAACCTATCGCAGGGCACACTCACACACCATTGACTGACACACCTATGGGCAATTTGGTAACTCCAATTAGCCTCAGCATGTCTTTGAACTGTGGGGGGAAACCGGAGTACCTGGAGGAAACCCCACAACGACACGGGGAGAACATGCAAACTCCACACACATGTAACACATGTAAAACTTCTGTTTGTTTCTAACGTGACATAAATACTCAAGCACCCAGAGGTAATGGTCCAATTTGGATGTAATTTGGTATACATGCAGTCCAGTGATGGGTATGTAAATGATTCGATTTCCAAGGAGCTGGTATGTCTAGTCACCAGACACAGAGGATGCCTCGTAGACACATTAGACAGCATTACCAGCACTTGACGGAGTTTGATAAGGGTCACATTGCATTGTGGGTTTGCATAAGGCCAGGTGGTTGTATTGTGCAATTGACCGCCAAAACTGTGTTTTGTATTTTTACCTGCTGTCTATCTTGGCCAGGACTCCCTTGAAAAAGAGGTTTTTAAATCTCAATGGGAGTTTCCTGGTTAAATAAAGGTTAATAAATAAATACATAAATAATGTAGGGCATGCAGATGTCACAGTCGCCAAATGTTGGAACCATTGGGCATGTGAGGGCACCCACACACATCGAGAAGGTTCCAGTCTCCCAAGAGAGACCACACCAAGGGATGATCGTCGTATTGTACGCCAAGCATTAGAGAACCAGGTATTAGACTCTCTACAGTGCCCCATGTCATCCCACACCATGTCTGGACAACTGGCATCAGCCAGACTACGGATTCACCGTCCCCTGCGTAAGCTGCCATTAACACCAGTGCAGAGACGGCTGTGTTTGGAGTGGTGGCATAACCAGGTGGCATGGACTGATGACGAGTGGCATCATACCATGTTCAGCGATGAATCTCGGTTCTGCATTACCACAGATGACCGTCATGTGTGTGTATGGTGGCGCGGAGGGGAGAGGACCAATCCTGCTAATGGTGTGTAGAGACACACTGGTGTTACTCCTGGCATCATGGTGTGGGGAGCCATAGGGTGTGACTTCCGGTCATCTCTGGTAGTGATTCGGGGACCCTGATGGCACAGAGCTACATCAGTGACATCCTGCGTCCGCATGTCTTACCCCTCCTGAGACTGTACCCTGGTACAGTCTATCAACAAGACAACACCCGTCCACACACAGCACGTGTCTATGGGCTGCCTGCGTCATGTTGAGGTCCTCCTTTGGCCAGCCAGGTCCCCCGATCTTTCCCCAATCGAACGTGTGGGATCAGGTTGGACGTCAACTCAGACTCAGTGCCAATCTGCAGGATTTCGAAGGCCAGTTACAACAGCTGTGGGCCGACTTGCCACAGGAGAGGATAAAACAGCTGTACGACTCCCTTCCACACCATATCATCACATGTATCCAGGCCCGGGGGGGTGGGGCTGCCACACCCTACTGACATGGGACCAGCAGTGTGCCCATACTGCCAACTCTATTGTCTATTTGATCTGATATTATAGTCATTGTCATACAGTCACATGACCTTTCATCATATGCAGATTCATTTAATTTCACTTTTTTGTCACTGAGTGTATATTTTTTGTAAATGAATAAAGTAATGGTTTTTGTTATAAAATCCAAGAAATATTTTTGCTAAATTAAGCAAGCATCTGAAGACTTTGTTTGGGCATTATATATCATATGTCTGATTGGCAGCTGAAATACCCCAAATAAATAAAGACACTAATCTTTGGGACGTACAGTACTGTTTGGACTCCCAAACGCTAGATATCACTGAAAGAATCTGAAAAATAATTTAACAAAAGGGAGAAACGCTCCTGGGGCACAGACAGAAATTTGTGAGTGTGTCTTCTGCCCCTGTGTTCTGTGCATCCTTAGACATGTACAGTGTAGACTGGAGTGAAATTCCGAGAACAGGTTTTGCACTGGAGGGGTGCATTGGCACTTTACTGAAGATTAAGCAGATTGAGGGATAAATAGATACAGCAGAAGACAGAGTCTATTTAGAAGTGCCATAGTCCCTCCTGCCCCAACTGTCTCCAGTTCAGCACTTGCATCAGATGCATGCCAATGCAAGGCCTGGGTTATAGTCAGACAGGGTTAGAGACATAGTGTGTCTTTGTTTATGACTGGGAGCATTATTACGAACAGCCTGGCTTTTCTTTAGTTCATTTATGGAGCCGACCCAGGTATTAAATGACACAAAATCCCTAAATCAAACAATTATTCAGAAACAGAGTCAATGAGTCTAGAAAGAGTATACTAATTGTTTCTAGACCAACACTTGAACCTGAAGTTCCACTAGAGGCTTCAGTGCTAATATCAATTCTACTGATAAGATTAAATCAAACATAACATAAACCCAACATAGCATGCTGTCTAGGAAACAAAACACTTCTTGTTTTTGACACAGTACTTGACATTGACTCGGATGTGTGCTTATTAACAGAAAGCCGGCCCAGGCCCACAGACACGTTTCCACTAGTTGAAATATTCCGTAATGGTTTTAGTTTCTTACAGAAATCTCTCTGTTCAGGGTGTTGAGGTTCTTTGGCAGCCATTTTTAAAACAAAAATTGAACCAAAAATCACAAGCAATTCGAAGAAATGCCACTTCAAACGGCATCTGAATTGCCAGTATGCTTTTTGACAGTATACTGATCCCCTGGACCATAAACATCATTCCTAACTGAATTTGGGCAATTTCTCTCTGACACAGTCATTAATTTAGAGAGTATTAAAATACATACATGTTAACATAGAGACTGACGCTTTTAACAAAAGCTTATCTCTTCTTATATTACCAGCATATATTATATTACCAGTGTACACAATCGTACACTGGACCAGATATTCACTCACAGAATGGAAGCTCAGCATGTATCTGCTCTACATTGGATAGGTGCTCCTATAGCCATTTTCAATTCACCCTCATTTATGGCAGAGAATAATATTATGATACTGTATGTCACCTAAATGAGAGAAATTCACTGTGATTTATGAATGCAGTAAGTAATGTAAACTTAATTTCTAGTACAAATTTCAGTGAGGTCACAGAAAACTTTAATACAGTGGTTATTTAGGTACTGGATTAAATAGCACCTTTGAAGAAGCATGTATACTCATAACCACCAGACATTCCTATGATTTAATGATTATAAACATTCTCCCAAGCAGGAGTCCCACACATTAGATTGCAAATGGAAGTCTCTGGGGTAAGAGGTGCTCAAATTAGCATGGTCTGATAGCCTGCAACAATATAAGCAAGCCCTATGTAGAGCTTGTTCAGCTTATTACTCTAACCTTAGTGATCTCAGTAGAAACTAGATTTGATGCTGTTGGAAAGACTGCACTGAATTCCCCAGACAGCCCTAACATTTGGTCTGGCGATCTGAGCTGTTCTTGTTCCACATGCACCAACTTGTACAACATCTAGAATGAATGGCTTATCACCTGGAAATGTGTGTATATATATGTATAGGGATATAAATTGCTGACCATGGAAGCTAGCGACCAACAATCGTTATAAACTTTACTAAAGAGTACTCAGAAAATCATCTCACACCTCACAGTCTTGAAATTACTCACCTGTATGAAGATCCATGGAAAAAGTTCAGATGGCAGATCTGAACATACAAGACGACAGCTGCAGGCTTCACCTTTCACTCACAGCTGCACTCTGCTTGCAGTTCCGATTTTGTTGCCTTTTGTCATTGTATGTTCAATTTTGGACTTTGAGCAAATGTACATTTTTAGCTTGTTTAGTTGGTTTTCATCCATAAGATGTTTTTGTAAAATGGCAATAAGACCCCTCAAAGATCAAGTAGGATAAATAGAGAAAATAATCACAAATAGATGAATCTGTTCACAAGGATACGCCTCAGATCACCTCATCCTTCTCTTTACTATCACTAGGCGCTGTTGCTTGAATTTTGGTGCAATTTCTACAGATCCAGATCTTCACTCATGTAATGTGCCTGCAAAGTTTGAAAAATATCGGCAAAATTTTTGATTTATCATGCTGATGAGATAAAAAGTCCGAGCTGCCCTTCTCGTTGTTACCACTATGTGGCACTGCTTCATTTTAGGTTGAAAAAGATTTGTCAAATACTTTTTGAGTTACCAGTCTAATGGGATCAAATGTCTGAAACTACTCTATTTTGGTAGCACTATGCAGTACTGCTTCAGTTTTGGGGTAACCTGTCTCAAAATTTGACCACTTCTAGTTTGTCACCCCAACAGCATGCCTGCAAAGTTTGGAAAAAAATCCATACGTGTCAGGGTCAGCCCCTGTTGCCTCACTCTGTGTCCCTTCCCCGTTTGGCCAGCAGGTGTTGCTGGTCATCCCGTTCTTTGTGTTCTGTCTTTGTTTTCCTC
>JAODJU010000108.1:25360817-25373188 GCA_026776725.1 Gnathonemus echidnorhynchus
ATACCCCAACATCCTATTGGCCTTTTTTATTGCTTCCCCACACTGGCGAGAATGGGACATGGAAGCATCAACATACAACAACATATATATGTATATAGTATACATTTGCTGTAGGAAACCCTATAAGAGTATGTAAACACAAAAGATGTTCAACGATTTGTCTGGTAAAAAAATCAAAAGAAAAAAGGCCCAATATTTCCTTAACTATTTCTTAATTTTCACTGCTGTTAAGAATGAAAAATATTACACAGAATAATTCTCTTTCTACAGAATTCAGTGCTACTACTACTAACATTTATTATGTCCTTGTTCACTTAAGTGCATTTTGTGTTGCAACAAATATTAAAATGAAAGCAGCAGCAGAGAAATACCTACATTTTCCTTTACTTTTCCTGATTTCACAATTTAAAAGCATAAAAATAAAATACAATTTTCCATCAAAACCACTGTTAAAATTATTATGGCATTTACTGTATTCACATCAATATTGTTCTAACAAGAATGTCACACTATAAACATCCTTCAAAACAAAACTGAACAGGAATTCAAACTGAATTTGACAATGGCAAAATATCATGCTTCTTTTTAAACTATGCCAAACATGTCATTTAGCATTAGCATTACACAAATGAAACAATGTAACCCAACATTACTTTAGTTCTTGGCCATCGAACAACAAAGGCATGCAGCAAGTACCAATCCAAGGTGTCAATTTCGTACTGCTACAACACTGGGTGAAAATAAATCGAATGATTTGTCAGCATTTGCAGTAGGCATGTAATGTGTTGCTTTTCGAATTTGTGTTAGAAAAACAAATACTGAGGTTACAAACTGAAAAGTCAAAGTGCACTGCCTGTGCACGTTTGAAGTTGCTAAAGGCCAATATATTTTGACCACCTTCTCTACTATGCAGTCCAGTAAAGGTGGTTGTAATGCCACAAGAGAGTCTGTTCAAAGTGTTTGTCTGTCATATGTGTAGCAAAGTTTGGATCAGCTTGTGTTTTATTGGCTCACCTCAGTCCTGGGTGGTGTTTAGTCTCTAATATTAAGTGGGTGGCTGGGTAGGAATGATGCTCAAGCTGTTCTCGGTGCCGGCTGTGGTGGTGGCAGCAGTTGGGTGAGCACGCAGTGTGGTCAATTGGCGCACTCTCTACCGTCCCTCAGAAACTGACATGGTGTACGCTGGGGGTTCGGCAGTAGGCGTAATACACGAGTGTGGGATGCTGTGCCGGTAGGC
Organism: Gnathonemus echidnorhynchus; assembly: GCA_026776725.1. Taxonomy (NCBI): domain Eukaryota; kingdom Metazoa; phylum Chordata; class Actinopteri; order Osteoglossiformes; family Mormyridae; genus Gnathonemus; species Gnathonemus echidnorhynchus. The sequence goes on from JAODJU010000108.1 coordinate 25,362,055, forward strand.
TCCGAAATTACCAACATTAAGCAGCTCATTTCCTTCTAGTTGGACAGATGTGAAGGCAGCTCCAGTGTTATAATATGTTACAGGTTTCCCAGTAGACGTGGACATTGCTGGTGTTTTGTCGGTCTTTTTGCATGCTATCGACACAACCACATGTTCCGTGGATCGTCTGGGTTCGCTGGGCTGTTTGACTAGATCAGCATCAGTATGGGGGGGTAGCCCAGCGCAGATCAGCGGCACCCAGATATTCATTGCGTTGTGCCCGGTCTGTTTCTGACCTATGTGTGCAGCCATATTTATTGCTGGTGGTGTGGGGACAAAAAAGTTGTTCCTTGTCAAGTACTGCAGTAACATCAGCAACTGCAAACCATCCGTGCTATCCCTGTCGTCTTCTAAATCTAAACCTCCATATTCACTGAAAGCTTTGACAAAATTGCTTCCATTGTCTGTGACTGTTGCACAAACCTTACCCTGGATGTGGAATTCTGCATGAATCTGACTTGTTTTGGCAACAATGACATCATAGGTGTGGTGGCCTCTTATTCTTTCACATGCCAGTATTTTGGTGACCGCCTTTTTCAATGTTCAGCATCAATGTTTTCCTGCACATGTGTGTCTTTCCCCCACTAATTCATTTGGTTATCTAATAGAATAGGGCATTCTCTATCAATGAAAAAGGCTGCACAATTATTATGCAGCATTCACATTCTTTTGGGTGGTAGCTGGTGTGCTGAGAATTGCTTGTTTGAGAGGAGGAGGTATGGCAGCAGAAGCACTTTCTTAATCACCATTATATGATGTCCTTTTTGCTGATATCCTTTGCATGACCCTGGAATACTTCCTCTAAGAAAACAAACAAAAAAAAAAGATTAGGCACATGTTTATAAAGCAGAAATTAGCACAGGACTAAGACGCTAATATACATGAGTAACAAAGGAGTAAACGCAAGGCAGCTGTAGTTGGTAACGTAACATGTGGGCAGGGACAAGGGGTAAGACTAACAAGCTTCAGGCGCAGCTCATTAGAAGCCACGCCCAAGGGGAACACAGGGATCAGACCAGCAGGGCGGGCATGTGGCCATAGGTTTCCATCTAAATATAACAAGATCCCTGAGGTGGTGATGCAGGGTTTCCAACTTTGGTTAACTGGCTGGAGTGAGATTTTCAGTTTGAGACAAGACTGTACATGCATTTACACATACGTAACAGTTTTATTACCTGTAGCGTTTGCAAACTACCCCAAGGCTTTTGATGTAGCTGATTTATAGCAGGTTTTTAATTGAATAATATATATTTGCCATAAGATTTCTTGCATGAGCGTGACAGTCTGAAAGGTGAATGTCACGCCAGATCCGTGAGAATTGGAAACCTTGGTGATGGTTTCATTATTCTTACAGATTTTATATAATTGTCTGTCATAAATCAAATGAGAAGTCCACCACCATCTATATAACAGGTCCCGTTCATCATTCCGTGGAAGCACTGCCATAAAGCATTATCCTGAAACCATTTTGCTAGCGAAGTGGCATCACTAGGCTACATATTTCAACAGGAGCATGCATGCATACAGCGAAAACAGTGTACAGAAGCATTAAACATGTAAACCATTTTCGGAGCCACAATACACATGAATACCACTAGTAGACTCAACTGCATACTACGCAAAGCTAACGCAATGAATCTTAAAGCCTATGAGCTAACATTAGCTAGATAGCATGTCAAATAGTCATAGTTAGTAAGTAGCAGATTGTCGATATAAATATAAAGAGCTAGGATAGCGAAGCTAACCAAAATGCTGTAGATGACTTTAGCCATACAAAAAAAAAAGAGAAAAAAAGAACCTGCTTCAAGATGCTTCTTTAGGTTGGAAGTGGAGTATTTGGACACTGAAAGCAAGTTGCTGGCTGGTAAACATTGGTTGCACCACACAATGATGTTTCTCTCTCCCTTTTCCTCCTTAAAAATGAAATAGTGACATTGCTGTCCTGGCTGCGTCATGCCAGCTCTATTACCTTGAGTACTAACGTAACTGAATGTCGGCTTGTAGTTGTGTGTTTTATTTGAAAGACATCTAGGAAATGTGTCAAATTGCCTTAATTTAATTTGAGAGTGAATAAACATGTGAAAGAGATAAACCCCTTCATGAAATGCATTAATTTCAATAACTGTATTCTAATGATCATCTATTTAAATTGTTACTGTATCAGAATACAGTTACTCATTTCCAACAGTGCATGCCTATCTACGAAAATTATGTGTTATGATTTAATGTCTATTGCTGTCTATTCTGAGGTAACATGCTATCTTTGCATTGTCCTTTCCTGTGGCTCTCCCTTTATTTGCGACATAGTTTGTCACTAGACAATTTGACAATTCCTTATGAGTTCAAAGGAGTTCATAAGGATCCCATCACAGGAAACATAGTGAGTGAGTAAAGAGCAAGTCAGTGATTGAGACTGAAGCTTGTGGACTAGGGAGGATTTCTCTCCCGGACAACAGGGATCTCTTGCTGCTTCATCATCCTTATCTTATGGTGATGGAAATGTATATAAAATAAGTCCAAGGGAATAGTCTGAGGGACACAGAGTAAAGGTGTAGCTGGATTTCTGTTCTGCAATGGCTAAGGTTTCAACGGGCTGGTCCAAGAAAGTCCACTAAGGAAAAGATTTATTTGCAGGAAGAGATCACTTTGGGGTATGGCATGTGGCAGTTCGGGGTGATGGCATTCAGGCTGTGCAATGCTCCCACCAACTTCAAGCTCTGATGGAGCAACTACTCAGTGGTATAACACATAGTTGATGTGTGGTTTACTTGAGTGATGTGCTGGTTAACTCACCCAACTTAAGTGGTGCCCGGCAAATCCTCCTGTGGGATTTCACCACCATCCATACAACACATCAGGCTAAATCCACTATTGTTTGACTTACCACTAAATCCACTAAGCTATTGTTTGACTTACCTGGAGATCTTGAAGGTGGCAGTGTTGTGTCATTTCCATTCATACCTCTATGGGGCAGGCGTCAAACTCCGGACAGATCATGAGTCACTCTCCTGGCTTCTGAACTTCAGGGGGGCCAATGGGTTGGTGGCTTGTTACAACGACCCTGGAACAAAGAGACCTGCAGCTATTTCAAGTGACTAGAGGTCCAGAATGACAAGGCTGGAGAGAGGTGTGCGGTGGCAGTAGCAGCAGAATCCTATGGAATCAACCAGGATGAGAACCCAGGAAACCTCAAGCTAGCTAGTAAAATAGCTAAGACAGACCATCCAGAACATGTCTCTAACTACACATAGCTACCAGTCTTCTGCTAGTCCTATTAGTACTCATAATGACACATTCCAATTTTTCCTTCCTGTAACACTTTTGAACTTAATTTCCTCCTGCAAATCTTCTACTACCCTTGTAGACCCAATTCCTATAAAATTTCTTAAGGGGATTATACCACTGACTAGCACTACCTTGTTGAACTTGTTAAACTTGTCTCTTTGGCTCAGATATGTTCCAAAAATTCATTTAAATCACTGTTATTAGACCTATTCACAAGAAACCAAATCTTGAAACTAGCAATCTAGGAAATTATAGACCGAATTCAGATCTATGTTTTGATGCTCATATAAGCAATATTGGTAATACTGCAAAACTTATCCAAGCTTTGGAACATGCTATCCTTCCATGCTACAGAAAACAAACATATGCCTTTATAACTTCCAGGCTGGACTACTGTAATAGCCTCTTTTCTGGTTGTCCATATGGATCCCTAAATAAATTTCAGTTGGTACAAAATGCAGCAGCCAGAGTTCTTCAAAAAATTACAAAATATGATAATATGATAAGAAATATGTTCCCTTCACTGGCTTCCAGTTAAGTCTCGGATTGATTACGAGATACTGCTATTAACTTATAAAGCACTGAATGGCCTTGCACCAGAATACCTTAGAGTTACTCTTACAACCTTCAACACAAGGAGTAGGATATCTATTAGTACCTAGAGTAGAAGGAACCACGGCAGGCTGCGGAGTATCCTCCTACAGAGCTCTGCGGCTGTGGGATCCAGCAGGAGTCTTCCAGCAGATGTGCGAGATTCAGGCTCACTCACAAGTTTAGACCAAAAACCCACTTGTTTACTTTAGCTTATAAGGACTCTAGTTCTACCTCTAGCCAGCTACCCACCCCCAGTTAGGCCTACAAAGTAAGGTGCAGAGCTGGGTGGGGATTGGTGCTATTGGCTCGAGATGAACTGAACTGTCACTGCTATCACTCTAGCTTCACACCCCTTTGTGGAATTGGAGTGCTGATGTTCAGGGACTCCCCATACCTGCATTCCTGCTTGTTTATACCTCCTACGTATGCTGCCATAACCACATCTGCTGGGGCTTACATGTTGGATTCAGCAGTCTGCACTGCCTCTAGTCTCCCCAACTTTGGCTAATGTGTTTTTTACCTCCCATTCCCCCCTTGTCTCTCTGCTGCACTTACCAAGCAATAGGTCAATCGATTCAATCAGAGGCACTTTGCTATCTTTACTGATGGCCGATGTATTCTCATCAGACAAATAAGTAAAAGCTATACTGTCATGCCCCGATCGTTCTGATCCTCCTGTGTGCCACGCCCCCCCATCTTCCTCGTGTGGATCCCCCTGGTTGGCAGCTGTCTTTAGTCTTGTTTAATCGATTCGGTGTATTTAAGTGTGTTACTGTGAGTCTTTCCCTAGTCTGGTCATTGACGTTGTACCTCCCTAGTGCTTTGTGTACCTGAATGTGTTTACCCCTTTAATAAATCTGCCCAATATCTGGAACTCCTGCGCCTGTTTTCCTGCCCTGTACCCTGGAACCGTAACATATGCAATTGAAGAAGGTCATGATCTCGACAATGTCTTTTCAAAAATTATATGATTGAAATATTTAAAAAGTTCTATATTATGGGGAATAGTTAATTAAAGTTTAAGTGATTGTCATCATTGTTGTAATCACGGTGTATCATCACTTTAACCTTAACCTTTATATTCCAAGTTTTAACTCATTATCTTGTCAAAAAAGTAGCTACAATACTTAAAATAGTTGATTTGTTGTGAAATCTTCATAATTGGGTAATGGAGTTAGTGTATTACACCAGCTTGAATTTCTGATAATGTGCTGTCTTAATGAGCCTACTCCATTAGAGCAACCGTGAGTTTATTACATTATTAAACCCATCATATTATACAAATGCTTCTCAATCCGGTCCTCAGGAACCCACGCAAAAATGTGGACTGTCTGGCAGGGAGCTGGGAGGGAGGAAAAATGTGACCTGCCTTTGGGTCCCGGAGGACCAGATTGGGAAACATTGCATTATACTAATGCAGCAGATCACAGAAGCATGAGGAATACAACATATTATATAGTATTAAACACCTGACATCTACTGCTGATATTATTGTGAATGTTTGATATGTTATGTTATGACATATTCTTGAACCCTTGAAAGACACCATATTTTTGCCATTTGATGTTCTAAGACGTGGAGTCAGTCAGAGGCTTAGGGTTTGACATTGTGGCTTTGAGCCTCCAGGTTTGAAACCTGTTTCTCACTCTCTGTCTGCAGCATTTAAAGGTTCTTTCTGTGTTTGCACATCTTTCCTCGTAATGTCCACAAGCATGCAGTTATGGAAGATGAACAGATGGATCTTGTAACTAGAGTAATAGCTTGACTCTGAAGTGGACTGCTTCACTGACTGTGATGTGATATTAAATAACTATAGGGACAATAATTAAAATTCCTGTGGTGGTCACCCCCCCCCCACCATTGCAAACAGATCACCCATCTCTGGACAAATCTGTTTTGACAGCTGCTATGGGTAAACAAGGTGGTTGGCGCTCTGTGCAGAATAACACAAGAGACCATGACCATCCTTTGGCAAGTCTGATGCATAGGAAGTAAAAGAATAACAGAAAATGGGAGAAAGCACTACTGTGAACATCAGATATGTGTCATTGACAGAAGACAGGAAACATTGTGAACCATTTACCATGAACATCATTATTCATATATTCCAGTCATTGTGGGAACTCTCCATCCATCCATCCATCCATCCATCCATTTTCTGAAACCGCTTGTCCTATTCAGGGTCCAGAGCCCCTCCCGGCTCTAAACTAAAGACACAAGACAGAAGACTTCCTATTCATTTTTTTATGCATAAACCTAATCCTGACTAAGATAACCTGAATCCTTACCGAGTCTGAACCTTAACCATAAGTAGCCAAAATACAAGTCTTTTGGCTTTTTACATTTTTTGATTGCATTCACAGATTTTCATAAAAATAAGTTTATATTGTGGGAACCAGAAAAATGTCCCCATAAGCTAAAAAGTGACCAGTTTTACCACATTGTGGGGACATTTGCATGGGTAATGCTGCCTGGGATATGATCCAGGCCCCCTGTGTCTCCGACCAGAATAGAGTATGAATGAATCTTTGCTTACTTTGGTAAATTTAAACGCATATTACATAGATTAAAAATATGGTCAAATGTTCAAATATGTATAAGTCAGGATTTGGCAGAAAAATTGTCTGTGGTTTAGCTACAAGCCAGGTATGAGTATAATACAGTGATTGTCAGTCTAGTTTTGACTGAAAAAAATTAAGAATGGGGGAATGAGTTGTTTCTGTAATGGGAAGAATAAGAGTGAAGGAATTGCTATGCTGTATATATGTCCCTGCTGTACTGAAATATTTGTCATTGCAAAGGAAAGCTTGTTGATAGTATCACTTGAAAATATGACATATGTATGTGTTATGGAAAGTAAATGTGTTCCTTCATCTTATAAAACAGAACTTTGGAACTGGGATTGTGTTTACTTGAATGTTCTTTTTCCAAATTCCTCCATGCAGTCAGTTTTATAAGAATCGCATTAACAGTAAAATGAGAACATTTCCAGCATTGAGTGTTTGAATGTAGATGCTCTGCATATGTGGAGTTTGCACATTAGCTATGCAGTGTGTTGTGAATTTCCTCTCACAGTCTAAAAACGTTAGGTGAATTTGTGTCTCTAAATTGTCTTGTGGCTGTATGCACTGAGGGGTTAAATCAGAATCAAAGAGAAGGGGGAGCCCTGACAGGTACAGATTGGGGGGGGCTGCTGAATAAGCCAATCTGTACATTATTTTATTAGTTATCATATGTATTTCTGATCACAGTATCACAATGTACCACATAGTCAATTTGTGCTTCAGTTTTAAAAATGGTTTATCACTACAAGTAATATTCTTGCATATTCATCTGTATTGGCGCAGTGAAAATGTATTAAAATATCAAGTTGCTTCGTAAACACATCTTACCTCTAGTAAGTGAAGTTTTGGCAGCAGAACGGTAAGTGAAATACAGTAAGTAAAAAAAAAAAAGGCACAGGACAGAAATCAAGGTATTATTTAGGAATATATCATCCATTGGAGAAAGGAATGTCTGATCAGAGCTACTAATGAAAATTAAAATTAAAGCTGATAAAAAGAAGCATGATTATTAGCACAAGACTGATATTTCATTAAACTGTTATCAGTAACAAAAGATTTTGGTTCAGGATCTGACAGCAGATACGTGTTTTTTTTTTTTTTAAGTCGCATAAGTGGTATCTGAATCTTCAATCTAAGCACTGAATAGCTCTGGAGATGGGGGTTATGAGAGAGTCTCGGACGAGACTAGCTGCCAGGTGACTTCCTGCAAGAATAATTGGATTTCCAACTGGTTAATGATAAACGTTGTTCAAGACAAGAATTCAGATCATCCCCAAGCAGGAAACTTGGATAATTGGTTCTTGAACAAGTATCTCCACAACTCAAAGTGTCCCTCCATAGCTTCATGTCTGTGCTTTTTGCTTTAGAATACTGAATTTAGGAACAATGGAAGGCTAATGTTAGGATGAGGACAGCAAGTTGGTTGTTAAATAATTCCATGAATAATTATTCACTAATTCATTATTTATGTTTCATTGTAATTGCTAATTACTATGTAAAAGTTATAAAATAGAAATGTACAAAACTATACAATACAAATTCATTAACACAGGGATATACATTGGGATTTTCCAGTGTCCTTAAAGGAATCATAAAAATCAGATTATGCTCATATATTAGACCGATTAGGACTGACTATGGTTTTTGTGACCTAGACTGCAGGTTCACTCTCGTTTTCATGTTGTTTTTTCATCAACCAACCATCACTGGGTGTCTCCCACATTCATAAAACATAATGTCTGTTTAGCCCAGCCCATAATTAAATCTAATTAATTCTCAGCTATTTCTTTTCTTAAATAAATGTTAAAATAAATGAAAAAAAAAATCCAAAGCCTAATTTTCAAATTCAAGAAGATCTCTCTGTTCTTCAGTGCCGTCATTCCTCTTGGAAAAAAAAAAAAAGAATGTTTTGATAGCTAGGAAAACCAACATTATGCCATTCTGACAACAAATGATAAAGCCAAAAAAAGTCTCTTGCTGGTTTGGTTTCATCTTCCCTGTTTTAAATCACAAACTGGGCAGAGATCATTACCCTGACGCATCTTGTTTGCAGAGTCGTTCCTGCAGATTTTGAGCACTTCTGATCATTCCAATCTGATGTAATCGACTCTGGCTTGAGTAATAATCTTAGAAATTGTATGTTTTAACTCAGTTTCCCTATTTAACTGGTGTGTTTAAATTGGCTTCAGTGGTTCAGCCTGTCTGTAAGTAATTGCAGCAGCCAGCAGATTGACATAAGCTTGTGTGTCTGTAAAGTCACCTGTCAGAAGCTCACCGCGTGTGAGAAGCCGAAATGGAAGAATCTGTTTACTATACCTCATCTTTCCTGCCATACAGCTCACCTGCCTAAGCCAGGCAGCTGACATCTCGTTAAGGGATCATATGTGGCATCAGTCCAGTTTGTCTGCTCTCTTATGCTGAACTTTGCATGTGCGAGGCAAAGTGTGCAGTCACTAACTAGACGTTTTGAATGCAATTATCGTAGCGGAAATGTGCAATAGCCCAGACAAAAGCCAAAATAAATATTTGCAGTGACTTTCTGAGGCAGTAGTGTCCCAGTAGTTTATATTGTTAGTCAGCTCAAGTTTGCCATTTGACATGCTCCACATTTAAATTTCAGGCACTCTGGGTCTCAGCTTTGAGCTATTGTCTGGTGGTTAAACCAGTGACAAATAGGAATCATTGGAGTTCAAGTTATTGTTAACGTCAAAGCGGTTACTAAAGGATACTGTGTCCTTTTTATTGCATTTCAAGATAAGCTGACCTATTTAATAGCAGTATCTGTCAGTCCCTTTGATTTGGAAATCTAATGCCTCTGAAATAAGATCAGACATTATGAGTTATTAGGTTGCATAGCAATCCATCCATCTTCTGAAACTACTTGTCCTCTTCAGGGTCACAGGGGCTCTTGAGCCCAAGGCTACAGGCATAAGGAAGGGAACGATGCCCCACCTATTTCCAGGTGCACTCACACATGCACAGTTATGGGCAGTTTGGCGACTCCAATTAACTTCCACATGTTTTTGGACTGTGGGTGCAAACTAGACAACCCGAAGGAAACCTCAGGACGACACAGGGAGAACATGCAAACCGCACATGGAGACATGGCAGAGACTCGAACCCTGGTCCCAGCAGTGTGAGGCAACAATAATAACCACGGCACATTCAACTTTTTTGAATGGTTTCCTTAAAAATATGCACAAAAAGATTTTAACTTCGTGTGCCTCCAAAATAAGGAGTCTCTTTTTTGTTTCAAGGCGTAAAACATCCTGGTTTCTATTTATATTAAAGTACCTTGAGCAACTCTGCGCATTAATTTATGAAATAAGAAATGACTCAGGTTCAAGATTGTAATTATTTTTAATGACTGTACATATTCCTAGGTTCTGTTTATAACAAACACTCATCACTTTTCCCCCTATATCTTATCTGTAATTTTTATACTTCACAGTATGTTTCCTGAAAGAGTAATTATTAGTAATAATCCGAAAGAAAGGAAAAGTATTATTTGAGTCAATGACCCTCTAACCGCTTGTCCTGATCAGGATGGTGGTGGTACTTGGAGCCTAAAAGCACTACAGGTCAAAAGACCAGGGCACACGAGTCAGGAAAGCTCATTCATAAAAAATACATTTCTAAAAAATTTGTACATTCCTGCGGAAGAAGAAACATGCGTACAAAAACTCAATGTTTGTGCTAATAGTAAAAGTTGGATTTATAAATCCATGCATAAACTGAGATATGCATGGTGCAGGTATTAAATCCCACTTATCGTAGAAACAGTCACCTGTGCGTGTGCAGTGAAGGGACCAGCCCGTTTCCAGCCAGAAATGAACTGAAATTGGTAATGCGAATTAGCGTCATGTATATATGTAAATGTGCATATACTACGTTTGTAATGCCATTTCAGAGACAATGGAGCCACAAACAACAGGAAAAAGGTGCAGACTGTATAATATCCGAAGCAGAGAAACCCCAGACAATTTTATTTGGTAGTACATCTGCCAGTGTGTCAAACACACAAAAAATGTGGTTGACTGGAAGCATTTGACTGCTGCTGTTAATACAATCAGTTCCACAAGCCAGACAATGACAGAAAAAATATGAGTGGATTTCATATCAATTAAACTAGGATTCCTCTCCGCTGTGTTCGGTGAAATGAGGTTAATAGCCTTCGCTTAGTTGTGTGTCTGAGTGTGTGTGTGTGTGTGTGTGTGTGTGTGTGTGTGTGTATAAAATGAGCTACATTGCTGTTTCTTACAACAAAATGTTGGCATCACAGAGTTGCATGTTGATGGAATTAAACTTTTCTGTTCACAAAAGCAGCTTCATTCTCTGATGGTGCTTTTGTTGAAATGTGCATGTAGTCAATAGCACCAACAACATTAGGGAAGCTATTCACTGCTGCAAATTCAATTGTAATGTGTAATGTTTGCCTGTACATCTACACTAAGGAAACTTCATATTCTGCCTTGACAGTTGGTTAATACTACACACAAGTTGAGGGATGGGCTGTGTAGGAATTATTAGCTCAACTAAATTTGTATTCTCCACCAATATGTTTGAAATTAATTCAAGTTTAATTAATTATTATTTAATGCTGATTATTAGCCAATTGTTATGCCGAATGGTCGGCTCCTTCAAACTCAATT
>JAODJU010000108.1:25374653-25386220 GCA_026776725.1 Gnathonemus echidnorhynchus
GCAGTACATTTGATATTTCATGGTCTACCTTTCGACAGGATGCTATTGTGGCTTTTAATTAAAGCATATTTTCTATTAAAACATCCAACAGTTCAGTTTCTTCCAATTTGCACATGTAAATTAGTATCACATAGCCTTTGAAATTGCTTGAAAATCTTACTGTGCATGGCAGTTAAGAATCTTTTTGCTGGAATATCTTAAACTGTCAGTAGTTTGGTGGACACCCAGAGGGGTGCTCCGCAACAATTACTAGTTTAGCATTCTATTAAATATTAAAAGTTACATTTACAGTATATAGCGCCTTTCACAAACCCAAGGTTGCTTTACAAGGTCTCTGATTATGCATTTATTCAGTTGATTACATTTTATGTAAAATGATTATTTTCTGAACACTTTTCACCTGTTTTCAGAGTATATCCTTCTGAGCATTTTAATATGAGGTACTTCGAAATAAATTCTTCAGGCCCAAAATCTAAAATGACACCGTGCAATGGTATGACAGTTAGTTAGTTTAGTGGGGTTTTTGTTTATCTCTGTCTATGTATCTATCTATCCATAGTAAATCCATTACTGCTGACCTTTATTCTGTGCTGTGGAGGGGCCTCTTTGGACATGCTGGCTCTCAGCCTTCAGTGGGGATCTTGTGGTCAGCTAATGACTTTGACTTTAAAGAAGCAAAGGTAGTAAGGACAGGTGCATTCTCTTAAAGTACTCTGCCGACTGTTTGCCAGTCCATTAATATACAGGCTCTGGAGACTGTGCTGGTGCTTCATGGTGCCGGTCTTGTCATTTTCTCAGTCAGGGGTTCTAGTGGACAAATGAGTAACCGAATTTCAAGGCAGAACATGTGGCACACAGCCTGCAGAGTCGAGCGTCTGCATCCGAATGCAAGCTTGTTAGGGAAGCCATGCTCAAATACAAATCATTAGGCAGACATTAAAAGAAGACCTGCTAAGTATGAAAATGACGGGTGGGAAAGAGAAATGGCAGATTGAGGATTTTTCTGTTATTTGACCTTTAGACTTTTATATATCTTCTTGTTTTGTACCTGAAGAGGTTTAATTTCATCTGGGTTATTTGTCTTCCCCTTTTTGTCCCTGATTCTCATTTTGAAGTCTGTTGAGTACAAGACAGAACATCTCATTCCCCTTCCTCACATTTGATCATCTCCGAGCTCTACATGCCCTGGTGTGTCACAGTCCATAATGAAATGATTTGGATAATTTTAAAATTACTCTACAGTATAGAAAAGAAAAAAATATTCATCAAGAAAATGACAATTTTATTATTGGGGGAAACAGAAAAAGCATAGAGCAGCTTTTGAAGTTTTCTGAATATCTCCTCACAAACTCAAGTGAATGTCAGCAAAGTGCGATTGAAGCTAAAATTACATTTCTAACATGTGACTTAAGCATCAAATGTGACTACAGAACTATGCAGGGACAATTTTTGGGAATCTGTCTCTCTGGATCTATTACATAGAGATTGTTGCAAAAATGACAGCCATACAACTAGAAAGCTTTTATTAAGAAAATTCTGAAGCTGTTAAGCTCTTGCAATATGTATTCCTGTAGTAAGCTGTTCCTAAATTTTATGGCCTGTATTAAGGAGTTGATTTTATTCATTTCCATATCATTATGCATGAAATGGAAAGAAAAAAAAAACCTATCTGCTACATCTTAAATTCTAATGTGACTTAAAGACAAATAGATTATTAGAAATTTCTAGATTTTTTCTCTTAAGTGAAACACTATAAGGATAGAAACAAAAAGAATGGCAAATGTCAAGATTTGATGGTATTGTAGGTGAAACCCCACAATATATTTTGGCTGATAGGATAGTGAGTTTTTTACAGATACAGAGGGAAAAATAAGCATTCATGATGTTACCTTTATTTCATTCAACATGTTTCCAATACAGCTGTTAATATGAAATTTGATGTGCAGCACTGGAATCCCACTTAGACACCATGAGTGATGAGTTTCTTTGGTCTTCTCCAAACAAGTATGAAATATATTTCAGTCGGTGTGTTCAATAATTTTATTCTGTGTCAATCAGCGTTATTACAACTTTTTTACCTATTGGAATGTTACGATTCACTGTATCATTTTATTGAGTTAATACCAATATCTGGTCTAAATTTCATGTGAATAGCTACAATGGGAATATGTTTAATGAAAAAAATGTTGATGTGTTAAATACGTATTGCCTCCGCTCTGTCCAGCAATATGCAACTAACATTAAACCTTGGCAAGCCTAATTTTTTAACCAATCCAAGGAATTAATTATGGTTGTTACTTTTGTAAGATTAAAATGGTGGGGTTACCCAAAGATGGGATCAGTGCTGCACATAATTTCCTATATTATCACGTGTAGGATAGGAGAAAGGGCTGGTATGGGCTGAACCTAAAGAAAACATCAAAAAACATCAACAAAAAGTGCTTAATAAGTATGAGTTAATCCATAACATAATAAATGATGCGCTACTTTACTCCAAAAGCACAAGTAGCCAGCCTGCCCTGTTGCAATATTATAAAACCTAAAAAAGTCCTGTTTAGCTAAAATATTAAAATCTAAAAACCAAAAAGTATTATTAGTAACAATCAATATAATTCCATGTAAGATTCAGTGGGTACAGGCAAGGGCTGACAGCTTTTTCTGGGATATATTTTCTGTTTTCTAAGCTATGGAGAAGGGCACAAGAAGACACAGGCATGGAATATGAACACAGAACATAAAAGAGGCACAAGATTGAAATGCACTTGAGAGAGTGATTGGATTTACAGAGCAATTAAAGAATCAGAACACACAAATACCTTAGGTGAGATAAAAATGATTAAATGTGCTCACAGGAAGCATCCACTCTATCAAACACACACAAATAAATGAACTGTAACCATTGCTGCCCTAAAACTTACCCAACCCCCTAAAAAAATCATTCAGTAAACAATATGCAATAAATTTGACCCACAATGTATTTGCACACTAAAACAGTATACTGACTATTCCTGAAACTGCTAAAATATTTTGGCAAATAAATGAAAGCAGTACAATATGAGATAAAATAAACATAATTCTGCAATAGCAGGATATTGCGTGAGATCAATATTCAGTTGAAGCTGCCCAAGAATGCTTTGTCAAAAAATAAAAAACTGGAGGTAAATGATCAGAACTGACTGTGTCAGAGTCAGATATGCATCATCTGGGTCATCTTGGTCACCTGAGTGGAGTCCCACAAATATTCATTATTACATATTCATTTTGAGTTTGTTCACTTAAAATGAATCCCCTGGGAAAGGAGTCATACAAATATTTCAGACACTGCATGTGATGGCTTCTATTTACTAACAGAGAATTATGCTTGTGAATATGCTTGATTGTGCTTGGGCTATATTATAAGAAGACCCAGTGCATTAGGAAGTATTGCTGTGTATGGCAGGGGTGAACTGACAACAAAAATTAGCCTGGGAATTTGCCGCTGGGGGGGGGGGGGTGCTCCCCCTTGTTATTGCAATCAACTAGTTGGCCACCAATGAAATAACACATGATACATTAATCATCTACTGTGATCTACTGTGATCTACTGAGACACCTGATATATACTATAAGTTATTATAGTGCCGGGTTTGGAGAAGGATGTCCGGCCGTCACTAGACTGGCAAGGGAAAATTCCCAAACTTCCCGATGACCAGTCCACACCAAGTGATTGGGGAAGATGCTGGCAAAAGTGTAAAAGGGTGAGTAGCGACAAAGTGGATGGAGTTTGTGGATGTATAGGGTCACACAAAAAAATACTTTTGGGAAGTCTGAAGAGCCAATCAGAAGACTAGGTGAATTCTGGAGGAATGTTGTCTATATGATCACTAAAACTATACAAAGTAACAGTAACCAAAGGACATATTATATATTCATAATGGTCTTAAAAGTCTTAAAGATTGAAGACCATTTATAATCAGCAAAGCATATGCATAATTTAATGAAAGAGGGCATATACGTTTGCTTTTTCAAAATGTCCTAATTCTTTGTAGCAATGAATATTGATCATATTTGTGTAATTTTAAGTATTAACTGTTCAGTTTGAAGGTCACACAATTGGGAAGAAAATATTGGAAAGAGTATCTTTGACCATTGAGGGTTCTTGTATTAATATTTATCAGACCAGATTAACCTGTCTGTCATCCTGGAAATGGGTAAAAGAATAGGAAAGAAAAAACTAGTAGTATTATTACTGCATTGTGGGTGAGTATACCCCTAGGGCAGGATTTAAAGGACATACTGATGTCACACTGCTAGTTTTTTGCTCCTCTGCTTCATGTCTCTAGGGTCCAGCAGGAGGAAAAGAATCTCTTTTTCAGTTCTGTCAGTCTCCTCTTTTGCGCCATCCATCACTGTTTTTCCACAGAGAGATTATAATAGTTCCTGCTGTTGGCTGACACTGTAACCCTTTTGTCATTTTGATGGACATTTGGGACCATTTTCCTTGAGTTTGGAAGTTCATTCTCGGAAGAAATGTTAGCTACTGAAAGGCATATTCTCAAACATTCACTGTCAACTTGTGGTGGCCTTTTTGATCTTGAGTGCAGCCATTTGAAGCTGACAATGACTGAAAGGTATCTCTGACTAACATGCAAACTGTATATTGCTGGATGGTTTATTGGAGTTTCATGTTCAAAATTTGTTCAAAATTTGAAAGTTTACGCATGTACACTACTGGGCAAAAATAAAAAATAAAAATTGACCAAAGCTTAATGTTGTGCAATTTGGGTTTGGCCCATATTATCTAATTTTTAATTTATGCCCAGGAGTGTATGTGCTTGTCTGTATTTAACCAGATGTCGGTGTTTTGTAAATGTAGGGAATGCAGAGTGTTATATTCCTAAAAAATAAAATGTCCACTGTAGAGTAGACTTTTGTAGTAGACATTGGGTGCTAGACGGGCTTGCCTACATTCCAGACCTGTCACCTATTGAAAACATTTGGTGCATCATGAAACAAAAAATACGACAAAGGAGACCCCAAACTGTTGAGCGGTTGAAATCGTATATCAGGCAAGAATGGGATGACATTTCACTTTCAAAACTCCAGCAACTGGTTTCCTCAGTTCCCAAACATTTATAGAGTGTTGCTAAAAGAAGCGGTGATGCAAGACAGTGGTAAATGTGCCCATGTCCCAACCACTTTGAAACACGTTGCTAGCATCAAATTCAAATTCCACATGTATTTCTCATAAAACAATAACATTTTGCAGTTTAAACATCTGATATGTTGCATGTGTTCTATTTTCAATTAAATATGAGTTAATGTGATTTGCAAATCATTGCCTTCTGTTTTTATTTGCATGTTACACAGCGTCCCAACTTTTTTGGAAATGGGGTAGTAATATAATTAGCGTAAGGCGGGAACCTACCAACCACTGCAGGCTGCACTCATACTGTCATTTAGGCAGTCCAGTTCACTTAAGTTGCATGTATTTGGACAGTGGAAGCAAAATGAAGGATCTGCCAAAAAGCCACACACACATAAGCTGAACATGTGAACTCAACACACACAAAGTGGTGGTGTGCAACGACACCACGACCCACTACGCCAGTCTTGCACGATGCGTGTTAATATCGACATGGTATTTTCATGCACAGGTAATTGTCACGTTGCAAGGATCATGATAGTTCCAACCATGGCTGTACCTACCACTAAGGACCACAGCGGCAGGACTAACCTTTGTTTTAGCAGCGATATTTTGACAGATATCTTAGAAAGTAAATTAAGCAAAATAATTTAAGCCAATGTGATGGCAAAGACAGGCTAGGCTACTCCGAAAGGGTAAATGCCACATATCTATGGTTAACCTTGCATTATCGGGTGAGTATGTCAAACCCAAATGTCTTCTTTTAAGGTGCATTTGCATTACAGTAGTTCTGAGGTGCTATTTTAAGTTCTACTTTGCAATACTGAGAGACTACTGCATTTTCATTTTTAATTTGAAATTGAAATGATCCATTTTAATCAGTGATTTTTAATAATCAAGTAATTTAGTTTAATTGTGATAGCTTTAATAATAATAATAACATATGTTGCTTACAAATGATTAGCGTATAATAATAACAATAATGATAATTGTAACTATAATCAACTTACTACATTTCTTAAATATCCTTATATAATTTCAAATTAGTTACCATAATTTTAACTGGAAAACTGAATCTCTGAAAATTCTCCCAGAGCAATAATTACTGTAGCCTAACATGAAAAACATTTAGACCAACATTAGATGTGTTACATAACAAAGATTTAGTAATTACATTTTTATTTAGGTCTATTTATTTATTAAGCAGGTGCTTTTGTCCAAAGAGGAAATGCAGATTGCCCCAGCATGCGTAATTTCTCATGCTTTTTGGCCACAGTTTGTGGCTAATATGAAAGTTTATTTGTGTCTTCCTTGTCAGGAATTAAGGATGATTTAACTTTTTGTGCCATTTGCTGTTCAAGGAACATGTTGATGAGTACCAGTCTTTCAGCTCTGCAGTATGTTAAAAACAAGGAAGCTATTCAACCTACAGTCCAGAAGAGTACAAATGGCATCTTTTTTTTCCAGACTTCCTTCCTCATGCAGTTTCTTTTAATACTTCAGTAAAGTTTCAGTAAAGTAGAACACACGGGTAAAACCAGGATATGCAAAACAAGAGAGCTATTTATTGTTGCTACATCATGGTTTTGTGGCTAATTAGTATCACTGTAACTGTGTACCAACATGAACACTGCAATCAGCATACTGGGAGACTTGGCACCTGTTCAAACCTCTTGGTGCATTTCTGGTGAATGGGAAGCAGAAGATAAAACAGGACCACCTGGAAGTCGTGAAATTTTGAAGTTCTTCTCTGTCCTATATTTGGTAAAAAACTTTCATTAGCAATGTACTCAGCAAATTAAATTTGCATAGAATAATTATTTTTAGAGAAATCCATATTGATATGAGATATATTTAGTTCACATTTAGTTCTGTATTTATTGCCATATTAGTCTTTTGTTTGACCGGAAGATTAGTTACAGGCACTAATCAGAAAACAACAGCACTGAACTACAGAAACTAATTACCTAGCTAACTTAATCTAAGATTTTGATTTTAAAAAATCTTGAAATTCTATTGAGATTCTGTGACCAAGTTAAAAACAAAGGTTTTAAACATCCATCACATCTGAGCATCTGTTTCTGTGTGACATCCCAAAAACCCCAAAGCCTTCGAGATGCTTGCTGAAGTGTAGGTAGAAAAAAAATAACGATTGAAATTAGAACTTCTTAAAATATTCAAGAAAAAATATTTTAGAACGTCATCTTTTTGAGCTTGGTCATTAAGTGAAGTGGTACATCAATTTATACATGTACATAAATTGGTACCCAAATCTTATTCCTGCAGCAGTAAATGCACCATTTTGTTCCAAAGAATAAGAAAATTTAACACTATGATTTCTTCACCTCCTGTCTAGCCTTGGGTTTACTTTTTCCTACAAAAATCACATCTTAGTTTTTGCTGCTTTGTGTTTCAAAGTGGTGGCAAAAGCTGGGAATTAAACCAATGCCACCAAGACCTCGTTGCAGGTCCTGGAACTCCTTAGAGTAGGACAACAGCAAACTTTTCTTTCTTTCCAGCCAGAGGAAATTTGGCGAGAGTGTACAGGACAGTGTACAGGTGAGGGATGCTAAAAATGAACAGATGACAAATGTGCCTTTGGCTTCACGCAGCATTTACTTGACTCCTGCATGCAATGGCTGCAGCTGGAGCTGTTCTCCCCAGAAGAGACTGTGGAGCAGATGGTCATGTAGCAGTTTGTCTGCAGTCTCCTGAAGACTGACATCAGATTGGTGCCATCAACCTCCCTCTCTGATTGTTGGCATTCAGTTAGCTGAAACCACCTGGCTGTGATCCGTAAAGCCTCCCAAGCCTGATACACACCCTCCCCTACATACCCTTCTGCCCTTGGCCTCTTCCCTTCCTGATAGAAAGTCCCAACCCTTCTTAATCAAGGGTGGAAAGAGTTCTGGAAAAACGCAAGTACAAGTACTGTTACTTCCAAAAGAATCAACTCTGAGTAGAATAATGAGTTGTTTGTTTAAAAGGTACAGTACTTGGAATAGTGGGTATTTTTGAATTGTGCTATGCTACATTATTTAGATTTTTTTATTTAATTAATTTAGGAGACACTTTTGTCCATAGTGACATAGAGATTAGGGTCAGACAGCAAGCCTGGAACAATATAAGGTTCAGGGCCCAAATCAGGTATTTTCCTCACATTTACGGTAACATGGCTTCCAGCAAAATGTACCACATGGGCCAAAACTATTCAGCCTGCATTTTGAATTTGATGTTTATTTTTTCATTTTGATGACATATTGTTATAGTACAAGGGCATTTTATTATGAATTTTTGTTTTTATGCACTTTTGGGTCAAGTCTCCCATCAAGCACTTACATCAAAAAATGCTTAAAAAGTTACGTTTCAGTTCAGCATATTCTCCCCTCATCAGCGTGGACACCTTCACCACACCATTCTTGAAAAAGAAGACACGGCCATGCAAGAAGTACAACTAATTCATCAAGCAAGACAAGAGGGTCACGTCCCTGATAAAAAATGGAACATACACTATAGACTATTTCATTTACATTGTGAATCCAATTGAAATCCACGGAAACCTTTTTATTTTGAAAATGAATGTCCCAGCAAAGCTCAGCAAGATAATTTTTGAGTTGTTATGCTGACAACACCAAGCATCCAAGCTGGCCTTTAATTTGCTATGACTATGCAGAGTTCCTTCGATTTTGGAATAATATTTATCAAAAATTGATCAGGTTTAGATCTTTGAGCTTAAAACATGTCTGCAAAAGTTGAAAAAGATCTGTCAAATACTTTTTGAGTTATCACGCTAACACAATCGAATATCTGAAATTACCCTTATTTTGCTATCACTATGCAGTGCCACTTCAGTGCCACTTGATCACCTCCAGGTTGTCACCCATACAATGTGTCTGCAAAGTTTGATATACATCCATACAACTGTCTATGAAACTGTTAAAAACACAATTTTTGTTAGCATCGCTTCCTAAGCATCAACTGAACAGGTTAATAGTTACACAATTGAAGACTCAGGATATAGGCTAAATATGGCTACAGTTGATTGAAATTAGCATCCAATGGAAAATGTTTTGTACAGTATGATGATGTTTTAATATGTACTGTAATATTTATACTATTGCCTAATATATGATCAAATCTGAAATACTGTAATATGGGAAGGTCTGTGTTACTGCGATGTGTAAAGACTGATTTATACTTCTGTGTTGAATCAACAACCATAACTATTTTGACTCTCCAGAGTGGGGCGGAGCCTCAAACTGCAGTGTCTCCTTGACTGAATGCAGCATTACTAGAACTCAGGCTTAACTGACAATTTTGGATTTAAGTTGCTGGACCCGGCCAAAATCTTCATGCAGAAAATGAGAGGCAGAATTTCACAGATCACTCCAGATGCTTTGTAGTCTGTGTATCACGAAAAGAAACTACTAGTTATTATTAGTCAGCACTGATAAATGTTAAACATTATCTGTGAAAGTTTCTAGAAATACTGTATTACCAGACACCAACATCTCTACTAATCAGCTGCTGCTCAACCAAAATGTAATATTTAACAAACATGTAATAATTTGTCATTGTTCTATTATGTGATCATTTTCACTGTTGTAACTTCCCATGTCCTGTCCCAAATGGTGTAACAGTATCTGTAGGCATGAATAGTATGTGTGTGCATTCTAATTTGGTGCTCAGTGGGTTACTGGCCTAGTGAAAGATTCATAATTTATTGACAAATATCCATCATGCATTCCTCAGTGTTTGCACAGGTATCAACTAAGCTCTCTGCTACCTATGTGTACTTAATTTTGGAAACAGTATGTGTTCCAAATATTTACATTATGCCTTTGCTTACAATACAAGCATTTTTAAATCTCAGGGGTGTAAAAAGTACTCAAAAATGTTACTCAAGTGAAAGTACAAGTAATGAGTGAAAATTTTACTCAATTAAAAGTAAAAGTATTCAGCCAGAATCACACTTGAGTAAAAGTTAAAAAGTATCGTATTAAAATTGTACTTGAGTATTAAAAAAGTAAAAGCAAGAATGAAAACTAGAGATTCTTCTTTACGTTTTTAATCTCTAAAAACATGAAGTGAATGAACCACATTCAAGGTTTTATCCTGCTTTAGAACTGTTTAGATTTAACCATTTAATTATACAAGGCACACCAAATGCAAATATGGAACATGCTACTCAAAGTTTTTTAGTCAGGACATCACCCCTACCTAGTCAGGTAGTCCCAGACACCCTCACCCATAGCCTGAGAAAACATATGGCCACACCCCTTCTTTTTCCAAAAGATGCCAACCAACCCTTAATGAGGCTTTACAGTAAAGAACCAGGATCTTCCCAGACCAGCAACCCAAGTAGGCTCCCATCCAAACACTGAACAGACCAAATCCTGCTTATCTTCACACTGACAACCCAGTCCAAACTGCAGGTACCATGGTTGCTGACAGCTTGAAATAGGGTGAGGGTGTCTGGGGCTACCTGACTATGCAGGTTCCCCACACAGGGAGCTATGGGGGTGGGGAGAGACTTGAACGCTGCTCCTTGGGCTGTGAGGCAGCAGTGTTAGCCACTGGGCTATCCAGCCACCCCCCTCCTACTGTCCCCTGTACCAGTACCATGGTTGCTGACAGCTTGAAACCCAGATCACTGAGAATGTGAGCTGGAGCATAAAGAAAGCAACTACATCAGTTACCTACAGGGGACAGTAGGAGGAGGGTGGCTGGATAGCACAGTGGTTAGCACTGCGGCCTCATGGCTCAAGGACCAGGGTTCAAGTCTTTCCCCACCCCCATAACTGCCTGTGTGTGGAACCTGCAGAGTCAGGTAGTCCCAGACATCCTCACCCATAGCCTGAGAAAACATATGGCCACACCCCTTCCTTTTCCAAAAGATACCAAACAACCCTTAATGAGGCTTTACAGTAAAGAACCAGGACCTTACCAGACCAAAAACCCAAATAAGCCCCCATCCAAACACTGGCCAGACCAAATCCTGCTTAGCTTCACACAGACTACCCAGCCCAAACTGCAGGTACCATTGTTGCTGACAGCCAGTAACACTGATCACTGAGAATGTGAGCTGGAGCCTAAACAAAGCAACTACTGTACATCAGTTAGCTACAGGGGACAGTAAGAGGGGGGTGGCCAGATAGCACAGTGGTTAGCACTGCTGCCTCATGGCTCAAGAACCAGCGTTCAAGTCTCTCCCCACCCCCATAGCTCCCTGTGTGTGGAACCTGCAGTCAGGTAGTCTGCAGACTGCATGTGGGCTCCCAGATGTCCCCTCCCCACAGTGAAAACAAATCCCATTGGCACAATGAATAACATTTTAATTAAACTGAGATTCAGCACAATTCAACTGGTTTGTTAGCAAGGGAAAATAGAATGAAGTGATCTCCAAAAATGAGTATTTTAAAATGATTTACTTTTTGACTGT
>JAODJU010000108.1:25386320-25405882 GCA_026776725.1 Gnathonemus echidnorhynchus
AAGTAAAGTAAAAATTCCCAAAAATAATACTTAAGTACAGTAATCAAGTAAAATTACTCAAGTACTTTACACCTCTGTTAAATCTATATCGATAAGTGCCATTGAAAATCCCAGAGTAAAAATGTATACTGCAGGTGAGTTTTCAAACATTTAAAGCTCCTCTATGAAAAATAATTGAGCTCCTGTCTAAATGTATTCATTGCAATGTGTTCTTGTAGTGTTGGATGTTATAACATTGCATGTTGTTGCTCCAGGGTAAAATGAACTGTCAAAAACAAAAAACTGCCTGTTACAAGAATCTCTGATTTTCTGTGTCAAAACCAATTTTCCTTGTTATGACAACATTCTTGAACTGGAACCTATGAGATCAACAGCAAAGAACAGCACAGCTAGTGATCCAGACTAATAGTTTGTTCCTGTTTAGTAATATTGGATGCATTCTAACCTTTGATGAAAAGGCTGCATACGAATGATTTTCCAAGGTTTTATGAGCTTTACTGATAATGCAGTTATTTTCCAGACACAGAAAAAATAAGTTGTTCGTTAGAGCATTCAACGGTATCAACTTAATTCACCTACAAGGGGCAAAATACTAAACTATACACTTAATTAAAACAATGAAAAGACACATTTAGTGGACAAGCTTCTCATTTCATCAGTCCAGCCCAGATAGTCAAAATCATCAAAACATGTTAGTGAACACCATCTTCAGGTGTTTCAAAAACTGCATTTCTATTTAGTTTTGACAATGAATTTTCATATTTAGTTAAATTGAAATAAAACATGATCCTCAGCCAGATTTCTAGCAATGACAATATATACATGTTTAGATAAAACTGCATTTTGACCCTGCTATAGATGATACTCCGATTTTCTACCTATACAGATAAACCGTCCTTGTAAACTGAGCCTTAGGGTATTTATCTGTTGCCAAGACTCAGACACAGAAGATAAAGAAGCAAGCATAGAAGAGGTGACAAGAGGATCCCAGCATGATATTTTTTGTGTTCTCAGATCACTAGGGAAAAGGGCTAGGGGAAAAGGTGAAGGGAACAGTGAATCCAAAGTAAATAACTGAACAATTAACTAAGAATTAAAACTGATGGAAAAATTATATTGGCTTGCTGATAATGCTAATAAATTATTTAAATAATAATTATAAATGGATCAATTACAACTTAAAATGCTAGGTAATACGTTTTTGCATTGTGACTGTGAAACACACACAGGTTTCCTGTGAGGTTGGGTTGGGTTGTTCAGACACATTCATCAGTATTCCTTGTCATCATTCTGTTTAGCTGGCAAATGACCACCAAAGGCCAACATAAAGCCCACTTAAGAGACTCATTAAAAACTGTTAAGGGTGGCAATGTTCTAGTTCCTGTTGCCCAAGACCACAAATCATCCATTGGGGGACGTTTATGATTTCATCACTAAGCACCTTGAAGTTTTCACATTTTTTCCAGGTAATGCTGAAGGGCTTATGGCACTGTAGGCAGCGGTCAATGGGCGGCTTAGAATTGAATCTCACTTCTATTAGGATGTGTGAAAGTAAAGCAAAAGGGCAATGATGAAAAAATATATTTTTAATACTTGTACTGCCTGTATTGAAGGGATCATACCATTTTACCTTTAGTTGCAATGCAATCTTTTCTCATTAAATACACTTTACTTATATTTGCAAACAATTCAAAAACGTCTAGGTTGTGATGCTAATTTTCCCTGTGCTATACTGTATGTTTTGCATTGAAGTATTGAGTAAAATTAGTTCTGTACCAGGCATTAGTGAGTGTTCAGACCCACACTCCTAGTAAGAGAAATAGGGTAGGACTACAATCAAGGCTGGATTGCAGGCTGCTTTACATCCACAAGGGAAGAATAAGATGACATATGGTTATATATTAATACTTTCCTTTTAAATCCATCCATCCATCATTTAATCACTTTTATTATTATTGTTATTATTATTATTTATTTACAATACTCATTGTACAACCCTGGGTGGTATTCCACGAAGCAGGGGGGTATTAAGGGAAAGTCTGACTTATTTCGACAAGTCTGGCTCATTTATGTGGGAATTCTGTTCCATCAACGTGTCTTAAATGAATCCCTGCTGAGCTACCATAATAACTTAGGCGAGTGAACAAGTCTGCTCCAGATCAGGTTAACTGTCTCGCTTACTTAAGCGTTGTCTCAAAGAGCATCCGACATGTGGAAATTGATTCGCAAAAGATCGTTCCGTTGGACGAAATTCCACGCTCTCATTACTCATGTCATGTAATAAATATAATAAAGCCTATAAAAATCACGTCTCAGCATTCCAATTAATTCCAAAATAATTAAAATAAAGGCGTATCCATATTACAAAGGTCAAACATGAAATGCAATGACTGAAAATGAAACAAAACCCGTTAAAATAATATGAACAGGAAGATATTTTTATATTTTGTTTAGTCACTGTCTACTTTGAAAGTTTATTAGTAAAAAGCAAAGACAAGATATGGTTATTTGTGCAGAACATTTCACACGGACGCGATTCAAAGTATTTTATGGAGATAAAATAATACAGAATAACATAGTATACAGTAGTAACAATGACACGGTAACTTAACCTAGAAGGTCATGGGGATCAAACCAGGAATTTTCACGGTAAGGCAACAGCAAAAACCACTGTACCACCGTGCCACTGTACTGGGCACTTGTATCATTTACATAACCTACGCATTTAGTCTGTCTGCAATTCTTTGCCAAGCCAACTCCCTGGCTTTATTTAAGGCCACAGTATTGCCTTTTTTTAGCAATTACATCTTTGTATTTTTCATACAGCTCCATCAACAGCGTTTGTTCTGCGACAGAAAAAAACACCGCTCTCATTCTACATGATTTCCGACTCATTTCCTCGATCTATCATTCATCCATTCATTTGGGCTTCTTAAACATCTCGGGTGTGCGCACTAAGTGAGACTATGCAAGTCTGTCTTGTATGACCCTTGATTAGTTAAAGCTGAACTCCGTTAGTGGAAGGACATGAGGCTAAGTTTAGAGATGGTGCTAGTTTGAGTCTGACTTTTTCGGGAAAGTCTGGCTTTCTTTAGCTACTGTACTTTCATGAAATACTCCCCGTTTCCAAAAAAAGTTGGTATACTGTGTAATATGTAAAAAAACAGAATGCAACAATTTGCAAATCATTTAAACCCATATTTAATTGAAAATAAAACAAAGACAACATATGAAATGATGTAAGAGAGAAACTTTATTGTTTTATGACAAATATATGCTCAATTTGAATTTGATGCCAGCAACATGTCTCAAAAAAGTTAGGACAAGGGGCATGTTTACCGCGGTGTTGCATCACCTCTCCTTTTCGCAACACTCTGCAAATGTTTGGGAACTGAGGAGACCAGTTTTGAAAGTGAAATGTTGTCCCATTCATGCCTGATATAGGATTTCAAGTACTCAGCAGTTCGGGGTCTCCTTTGTCATATGTTTTTTTTCCATGATGTCCCAGATGTTTTCAAAATATGGGTTTATATGATTTGTGAATCACTGCATCCTATTTTTATTTACATGATACACAGAGTCCCATCTTTTTAAAAATGGGGTTGTCCTTTAGTGCCCCTGAATTATTCCCGTATTCGTGTCACTGCCTGCATCCATGATGGACTGTTACCCCATTCAGGTGTCCTCTGTCTGTATAGTGCCCTCTGCTTCCTATGATTGGCTTAAAGCGACTCTACACTGTATTGGTGGTTATGGAAAAAGGACGAATGAATGAATGTCATTAACCAAGCTGTATACTGTAACAGCACTTTCTGTGGTTGAGCTTTGAAAATGTCTCCAGTACAACTTTTCTGCCTTTTCATTTTTTAAAGTATTCATGCATCATTGACAGATGGAAGAAAGTCAGCCATACCTGAAAGCTATTCATTTAATAGGCATATTCTCTAAATTATACTTTATTTGCTTGATTCAAACTACAGAGCATTTTTATATAATTGTTGGAAAATATGAATTGATATGTCTATTATAGCCATTCAAATAAATAGGAAAATAATAAATAAAAAGGTGTTTTTTCTTCAGACACACTGTAAATATGTGGGGCTGGTGATGTAATAATTCAAATCTGGTGTACATCTGGAGTCAAATGGCAACAGATCAAAGGAATTGCGGGATCAGTGCACAGCAAACATTACATATCAAAACTCACAAATTATAATATTAAGAAAATGTATAAAATAATGTCCACTCACATCTGTGCTGGATAGTGGTGCCAAATATTGTGCTGCAAAATTCTACTCTACATGTGTTTATTAAATTTTTATGGTTATACATTTTCTAGTTTTTATGGCTGTTTTATGACTGTTTACTCAGATGCGTATTGGCTAATCAGATATTCAGGTAGACCCGTATTGTGTCATATGGCACTCTCTAGCTGGCATCAATAAACTGGGCTTTTTTTTTTACCAGATGAGCAGTAAACATATTTTTGTAGCCAACCATTATCACTGCAGCAACAGAAGTTTTTATTAATCACTTGCATCTTATTTTTATAATAAGCTAATTTCCTCCTGAAAGGTTCCTACACTCATCTTCAGTAATTTCTTTTGGATCTGCTGTACTGACAGCATAATGATTGGATTCACCTATGAGTCACCAGTGAGTTTGCATTTACCAAATTATGAAGGGATGTCATTATGTTATAAACCAACAAAATTGAAATGCCTGTTTGCAAGAAAATCACTCTGGAATATTGCTACCCTTGTCAGAATGTAACTCTTGAAATATCTAAAATTGCTATTTAAAGTTTAAATCTGTTGGTCACTTTACATCGGTGTGTCAGGTGATTCAATAACTGACATTTTGAACTAGCTGAAATTTTATATAAATGCACTGGGAGGCCATTGATATTTTTATGGAGATTGAGTGAGACACACAGCAGAGATTTTTTTTTTGATTAACAGTTTTATGTTTATGAAGACTTGTAGCATAAAAAGTACACTCTGCAGATGGTCGATTGGCTAAGTGGGTCTCAGAGGGTAACACCGTAGCCTCACACCCCAAGGGTACAGGTGTGAATCCTAAGCGCAGCTCTGAGAGGCTGCATGTTCTCCATGTGTTCATCTCGATTTCCTTCAGGGTCTCTATTTCCAGGAAGAAATAGTGAGGCAAACTTGGCATCTCTTGGCAATATGTGACTGAGTGTGTAAGTGCGTCCTTTGAGGTGGACTGGCATTCCAGTCAGAGTCCCCCTTCTGCTTTCATTCAGGCAGTCACACTTACTGATGATCAATCAATCAAGTGCATTTGATTAGCAGCACTTACCCCCTTAATTCCTAAGGAAGCAGTAAGGGTGTACTTAATTGGTCACACACTGCTTCTGCATTTTGGCTTAGTTTTTGTTAAATAACTCATGACCTAATTTTAAGACGTGCTAATGTCCAGATGAATTTTTATTATGTCCTGATACATAAAACCTTAGAATTCACAAAGGGTGTCCTTTGTTTCACATGTTTGTACGTGCATCATAGCCACAAGTTCTAACTACAAGTGCTTAATAGTAGGATCGTAACGGTACACTAAATTTATGGTTCTTTACAAACCTTGACTTTGAGTTCACAGTTCAACACAGGATACGGAATATGTTTTTTATTTATAGCCCTTCTACTGTATATAGCTACCTTCCTTTTGGTTAATGAGTCTTACTTTGTGCAGATCACTTTGCCATTACCACATTTCTCTTGTTGTTAGGTTTATGGGAATAAATATGGGTCTGACGGCCAGCTGCTTGGTTGACCCATGGCTCCATCTCCATTTTTATTTTTGGGTTGGTTTGGAACTGCAGCTTTCTTTACCTTGTGTTCTAAGTTGAGTTGTGTTTGGTATTAAATCTTTGAATCAAGGCTTTATGTTAGCATTTTAGTGTGTTACAGTTCCTTCTGGAGCCTGGTCAATTTTAGGGATTGTAACATTCACATACAGTGTATTTCCCAGTGCTTAGAAATATGTAAATGCCAGTTATAATGCACAGGAAGGAGGCAATAATAGTAGCTTACCAGCCAGTGAAACTGTCAGAGGTGACATTACACCAAAGAGTCAAATGTAGATGTGCTGGTTTGGTGAACCAATGAGCACTGGAGCACTTTAAGCATTAATTGCTATTTCCTTTGAGTCAGTTCATATGCCATAAATAAAATATGATGTAAAAATCATCAAACATATATATTTTTTCTCACAATCTCCCAACTCACTCTCCACCTCACACAAATATAAACAGTACCAAGATCTACCAATGCAAAGTACAATACCACACAAGTAGAAAGAGTCAACCAGTGATTTGTTTTGCTATTTTTCACATTTCTGATGAACAATACTCAACTAAATTTATTGTACAATACATTTCAGGAAAACAAACTCATATTATGTATATTAGATTTGTTTATGTATTTGTTTATTTAGTTTTTGTATATAATGACTTTGCCTTTGACTCATAGTCTCATAGCATGGCCTTGAGCTCAAATGCATTGGAATTAAAATAGGATTCTCGACTACAACCCTCCTGCTAAAAGCAGTCCTGAAAAATCTCAAAATACGTCAATGCCAAAACCAGAAATCATAAGAAAACCAGGACATCCATACATAACCCTGCAGCTCCAAATAATTTGGCAGGCAACCCTAAGACTGAGAAAAAGTACAGAACCAGGTCTAATTTTCGTAGGAAAACAAAGCAGTAACATGTATAGGCTTCCCTCTACTGATTAGGTAATCAGGGATGGCTTTCCCTAAAGATTTGTAACGTTAAGTAGTTCATTATCTAGCACTTAAAATCGATCGTTTATTAACATGTATTTCCCGAAACCTTTGTAACTAGAGTAGTTTATTTCATTCGTAGACTTACGAGATGCTCCGACCCACTTGTTTTTTCTTTGAACTTTTGCCTGCTGTCCTGTCACACAGAACACAGAGATCGGCCAAAATAGATGACAAAAACAGACTAACGCT
Organism: Gnathonemus echidnorhynchus; assembly: GCA_026776725.1. NCBI lineage: Eukaryota > Metazoa > Chordata > Actinopteri > Osteoglossiformes > Mormyridae > Gnathonemus > Gnathonemus echidnorhynchus. The sequence goes on from JAODJU010000108.1 coordinate 25,393,320, forward strand.
CTTTTTTGAACAGCGTAATAATGCTGGTGATATAATAAGTGGTCAATATAAAACTATAATGTTGACTATAAATTTACGCAAATGGGGCTCGTTGTTAAATCATCTGTATACCACATGAGTATATAACAGGGATATGCACCACTTGTAACTGACTTAAGAATGACCCTGAAAATTAAATTCAATTCATAAATTGGTTGAAAATACGGTGTAGAACCGCAGTTTGACTTTGAATATAAGGACATAGAATTAAAATGGAATTGATTTCACATAAATTCATATGCATAGTGTAAGTGCAGCTTTAACAATACAACTTAATATTTCAATATAAATTACCCAGCATGTCAACATAAACAGCCCATAACCCTCACCACGCGATCACAAATATGTACATCAGCAAAAAGTACGGTCATGCCCCCCAGCTTGAACACTTGCATAAAAAATCTATGCATGTCACTGTTATTCATAATGAATGCCACACTTGGAGTTAATTGTGAATAATTTAACTGTGATTTTGTGCACCATGGTGAAAGAGCACTTCATTCAGTCATACAAGTAACCCTATCACAACCCTGTCCATCTGACAACCCATAGGAAAAGCTACTGCATGCAGACTCCTCATAAATGGTAACACACATAAACAATTAATTATGCAAAAACAATAAATATATGTCCATGGAAAAGGACATAGAGGGCTAACATAAACCAATGCATATTGAAAGAACTAAGACTAAAACAATTACACAATTATTATATTGCAATCACTAGTACATATATAAGGTTAATAAATACAGCTTCCATCTTGAAAGTAAATCTGTTTTGTAATTATTTGTGTTTTACTATTAAATGCCAAAAATGTGTTATATGATTGCATTTAATTGAAATAAATTAAATTCTTCTTACTGTCATTTCAATTCAACATCTTAGCAAGTGTGACCAAGTCAATTCAAAATCCAATTCATAAATTCCAAACAACCCTGGTAGGCTATATGATGAGCTTACCAATCAAACTTGCGATGTGTTCAGTCACTTATTTTGCCTCGGGAAAGTGAATCACCCCTCGCGACCAGCAATGGCAGAGAATTGTGCAAGTTAAAAGAAGACTGTGTTTGAGACAGCGCCATCCAGGAAGCCAAGTTGCTTTTGCAGGTGGCCGAGAGCCCCTTGGACCATTTTAGTAAGGCACAATTCATAGAGAAGAACAGGCTGGCCTGGGGTGAAATAATGAGCCTCCATGGACTGGTGTAGGATAAATTGAAGAGAGGAGCACACAAGAATTTTGCCCTCAGTGGAGCATGCAGCTTCTGACAGCTCTTTGCTTCTACACCACTGGTGGATTCCTGCAGACCTACAGATGCACATGGCTTCAGCAAGGCTGCTATGTCCTATATCTGTGCATTGATCACATTTCAGTTGCACTGTGTGCACAACTATATACAATGTCCAGCAAGAGGGGATGCCTTGCATGACACTAAAATTGGTTTTCATGTCATTGCAGGCATACTTGGCATTGCAAGTGCAGTGGATGGAACTCTGAAACCTATTCATTTTTGCAGCCCCTTGAACCCCACCTGCGGCTGTCAAAAAGAGTTCTTGGCACTAGGCTGAAATGTCCAGGTGATGTGCAACCATCAAAGACATTTTACAGATATGGTCGTCAAGTGGCCTGGGAGGACACATGATGCTTATGATGAATGGATTTGGACATGTGGAAGATTTAAAAGATTTAACGTTAGTTTGTTAATTCTGAAATAACGAAAGTTTTGGGAAACGCACATAGACTTCACTTGTTCTTTTACCTACGTAATTCTTTATCTTGTTAGTTATTCGCTAAGATCGATCGTTTTTGGGAAAGCCACACCAGCTTGTAAGCAGGTGACACTTGAGGGTGAAAATTTGGAATTGCTCTAAAGCTACCTCTGATGGCCACGTCAGGATGTGACTGAAACCACACCCTCTATGGGCAGATCCTGGAGGCCCCTTTGTGGAAGTCTTGATAAACTCGGAATCCAGGATGAATCTGGTAGCCAGGTCAGGAAATGACATATGGTAGAATGGTAAAAACGTATGAAACAATTTACAGAACATGGAAGGCATGTGACCCAGATGTGCACGCAAATGCATAAGTGAAATTCTAGTTCAAAAGAACACTATCAAAGAACAGCAAAAGGCTTCTTCAGAATCATGACATATGGGGCTTAACAAGGCTACGTTAGCAATTGCCCATCACAGCTTTAACTATGATGAGACTCCTTCCCCACCTTGCAATCATGCTGATATAATGAGCTCCCCTCCAGGTCTGCAGGCTCCTCATCTATATTGCCTAATCAAATTGTTGGTTGTGCAATGTTGAACAAATGAGCAATCAGTCATAAAACAGAGTATCAGAAGGCAACCTATTATGGCATACAGATAGTGACTCTGATCTTCTTTGTGGTGAAATAAGTGCACCTCTCCTTTATATAAGTTGGGTTTATGCAATTGCAAATGATGGTGTATTTCTACAACTCTCAACAATGCATTTTCAATTACAGTCTATAATGTATTCTCCATATTTAGACAGTAACTTGTTTACTAGCCTTGTAATAGAAACTTTAGTTACAGGCTGTCCCCAGGTTAAGAACATCAGACTCTCAGACAACTTATACTTATGTACAGACTGCCATAAAGCCTATTATATTAAACATTTGAGTTAAATACAATGGTTTGTGATAATGAAAGCATGCACTACTTTGTGACACTTCAGAAAACACTGAGGTTTGTCGGTTCAAGCTACAGTATAGTACCACATGTAGTTACTTTTATTATTATTATTATTATTATTATTGTTATTATTATTATTACTACTACTACTACTTCTACTATTATTATGTACTGCATTATTATTGTTGTGACTTACCTACAAATCCGACTTAAAGACAGACTTAAGGGACAGATCTCGTACGTAACCTGGGGCTAAATATCACTTATGAATATAAAACTATGTGTATCAGAGATATAACTCTAAACTTAGCATAACTAAACCATCAATATTTATAGATAACATCAGAGGCTGAAACTGGAAAAAAAAAAAAAATGATGCAGGTCGTGTAATCACTTCTGTTATTCACACTTAACCCTGTGGGAGGATTCTGCAGAGGCAGAAGGAAGGAATATAGCAGAATTTAATGACTTGGACAAGCATGAAATGCATTATGCATTATGCACAAACTGGCCATGTTCACTATGAGAAATAATATTACTTCTAAAAAAAAACATTGAGAGAGCTCGACAGCAATTTACCTGCACATGCAACAACTGTAATACATATTTTCAAGTCAAGTTGCATAAACTAGCTAAAATAAAACACGAACCTTATCTTGGGAAGTTTTTATGGGCAAATTCACATGTCATGAATGCGTCGGTGAGCAAGAAAAACATGATTTCAGGGAACCTTTAAAATGACTGTAATTTTAATAATCAAATGTTCAGATGACCAACAAAATTTAAAAGTATGAACCTAAACAAAACCATATTTTTGTTTATAGCAAAATGTATGGCCTCACACCTATATAGTCTGTGTCTGTGACGTCTGCCGGTCCTTCTTTCTTTTTGGTTCTCCATTTACTCCCACAGTCCAAGGACATCCTGCTATGTGAACTGGTGTTTCGAAATCTTCCACTGTGATTGTGTGTCCAACTGCATGCTTTGTGATGGATGGCATCCCATTGAGGATGTCAGCTGCCATGTGCCCCTTGCTTCCTGGGACAGGCTCCATGCTCTCAGTTTTTCACTATGGACAAACAAATAGATGTATATTTTTCAATAAATAAATTTTAACAACAAAGTTTCCGATGTGAGAAGTAGGGCTGCAACAGTATGAAAAATTCACAACCTGAAGCGAGCAGCTCATTTGAGGAAGTCTACCAGCATCCGTGAGCTGATGTTCAGTAAGAAAGAATGGGCTAAAATTCCTCTAAGTCAATGTGCAGGACTAATCAACAGTTACTGGAAACATTCAGTTGAAGTTAAATGCTGCACTTCTACTGACAGCAAAGGTCACACTCAAATATATAACATTGGGTCATTTTCCACAACAAATAAAGGAACAAGTATAATGTTTTTGCATTATTTGTTTAATTTGAATTATTTTAACTAGTTTTAAGACAATCTGATCAGAAGTACAGATAATTCATGGCATGGTGGAAAGACGATCTTGTCGCTCTCAGACAAAAAAAAAAACTAAGTGAACAAAACAAAAGTGAAAGCCGCAGGAAACTACAAAACAACCACAAGGGGTCAAAACAAGCAGGTAGACAACCAAAAGTTGACTGTACATCAATAGGGAAAATGAAGGAAACAATGTAACACAAAAAGGAAGCAGAAGCAGACAGCAATTAGCACGTACACACTCAATGACCGACTGAAGGACTGAAGCATGGATAAGAATTTATATACACAGATAATTAGTTTTGAAATGAGACAGGTTGGGGTAGTGAACAATCATTAAAACAGAGGAATGTGTGGGCAATACTGTAAGAGAACAATAGATCAAACACTGGGAGAGACTAAAACAAGGGTTATTAAGATTACTATAAACTGAAAGATCAATGAGGAACAAAAAAAGGAACCATACAGATATATACCAGCACAGGAATAAACCAAGAACCATAAATGTAAATTACTAAACATAGTCGAACCCGCAACAAAAGGGGAGTCTTGATAGTACAGGCACCTGCTTAGCTCATTAAGCTAAACAGTAACCAGGGGAACAGGAGAACCCACTAGGTGCTAAGAACAAATGGGAGGCTGGCCAATCAGGGAACTCACATTCTGAAGGGGGCAGGACAGGGAGCAATCCTGACAAAGAAGTATAACATTAAGAAATCTTTATGAAAACCACGGTATATTTCCTGGCTATATTTTATTCAGTGGAAATATAAGGAAACTGCTTACTGAATCTGTTAGTTAATTCAAAAGTGTTGTACATTCTTTCAACTAAGGCATATAAAATACTTTCAAAGGAATTTCAATACTAATGACAGAAGGAGAACATATGTGTTTATAATAATTATATAAGAATATCAAGGACAGGTGTTTAAGTACAAATATAATATTACAAGATACAAAATAATATTCTCTAGTCAGTTCCACTGTTGCATACTGTCTGTTGCTGACGCATTCCCTGACTTTATAACTTGGGAGTTTACCTAACTTTATGATTTCTTTCTTAGATAGTACCATTTGTTACTTATAACAAATGGTACTATCATACGGATGGCATCTGCCTGGAGGCTACTGAGTGATAAGTTTATGGGTTATGACAGAGAAAGTACATTCTGGACAGAAGTTAAAAAAGGATGTCTATGTTGAATTCCTGAAGTATAAATATATACATATAAAGCCAGATCTGGAATAAGCATGCATAACTGCATGATACTCCTATTGGTTTAGGCAATTAATATACACATTTAGAGCTACACAGTCTTTGTGTGTGTGTGTGTGCGTACACAGGTTTGTAATTATATCTTTGTGGGGACTCTCCATTCATTTCTATGGGGAAAACTCTATCCCAACATGACAACCTGAACCCCAACCCAGCCCTCGCCTTTACTATAAGTAACCAAACAAAATACAAAATACAATTTTTACCTTTTTGATTGCATTCACAATTCTTTGTGAAAAAAAAAAACAGGTCGTTATTAAATTGTGGGGGACATTTGGTCCCCACAATGTAATATAAGCCAAATCTACACACACACACAGACACACTCTGTGCATTTTAAAATCTACAGGACAGTGTGCTATCCTATCTCCCTTCCTAATTTTTCTATTCGCCTGCAACTCACCAAAGACCTTACATCTAATCAAGATCAGTCCTGCTGAGAGGGACAATGCGTGATGGACACCGTGCCAGTCTTGCTCAAGTGATTTGTGATTTATGGCGACCTTTTCCACATAGTAGCATAAATGAATATAAACTGTTTCTTTTTTTATCATTTTGCTGTAACTGCATGAATACTATGTCATTCCATCCATTTTAAAATGCATCATGCTGTCAAAACCCGCTGAGAGCTTATGGCAAATTCATTATGCTCTTAAACATTCGTACACTAAGGTGTAGAGCATATATACAGATGCTTGCAATGTTCTCGTTATCGTTCAAAATCATAATGATGCTCATTAAGACGAATATATTTTTTTCTCTTGGCTTGTTTGATTGGTGCTCATTTTTCTGGGTTACTTGGACAAAAATGCTCAAATTAATTTTAATCAACTGGCCAAATCACTTATTAACACTTTTACATCTCATTAAAATAACTGTTATATGAAATAAGAAAAAAATATAATTTTCCATAATTTTCAGTTTTCATATATAAAAGAATGTCTTTGTGCTAGTCCTTGATAGTCTGATGAGAAGCATAAATGGAGTTTCAAAGTCAGGCACAGGCACTAATTGAATTATGCGCATACTCAGAACTGATTGCCTGCATTCTGAGCAGCTCTGATGTGGCCTCTTGGGGAGTCTTCAGGGAGGGAGAATAAACAAAGTTAATGGAGTGAAATGAAAGACCCAGCCAACTTCATGCTATACTTGCCGTCTTTTGTTTGCCTTATTTTAATAATAAGGAAATCTATCTTTAAAATGAGCACGTAGTTAGCCACTTCCATGGTGTTCTGCTGGGCGGCTAAGAAGGAGTCTTATGGGATATCTAACAGCCTTGCATACATTTTAGATTAGTCAAGACGGGAAAAATTGCTTCCTTCCATAAAAGCTCATCTGCATTTCAAGTGCTCTTTGTTTAGTTGTCAAAATAAATGTTTCCAAAAATCAAACTCTTGAAGAGTGTAGGTTGTAATATATGATCTAACACGTTGGTATTGGTGGTTAGGATGCTTCCCCTTGGACCAAGAGATCACGGGTTTGAGTCCCACCTCTGGCACTACCATAATTGGGTCCCTGAACAAGACCTGTAACCCCAATTTGCTCCAGGGGGACTGTCCCTGAATTTAGAAAAATGGAAATGCTGTAAGCATTCTTCCTATTTATTAAAAACATTCAATAAGTGGTCAAATCATCCCATAAAAAAATCACAGCTGTCAGACATAGTTGTGCAAGGGACATTAATTGACATTATTTAATCAATTATTCACTGAATGATTGATTAATAATTGACTCTGTATTTTACCCAGGCTGTTGAATGAGTGCCATAGGAGGTTCCATACAGCCAGCGGCATGCAAACTGGGGGAGGCATGTCACTCTCTGGGTTAGAACACGTAACTGTCATCGGAAGGCATTCAGTTGAATTCCCATGATCAGCAGAGTGATTCACTGTTGACCACAGACTTTAAACCTAATTGCTAACAGGGACTGGCTGTGCCTGTTTTCTTAGTTGTGTGTTGCTTTGGATAGAAGTATCTGCCAAAAATGTAAATGTGAAGTAAATGTAAATACATACTTCCCTCCTCTGAGACATTTCACTAAAACTGCAGCATTGCTGTTGACTTAGTGTGTACTATAATTTCTGTTTAAAAAGAATGTACAGGGGCCTCGCAAAAATACTGTCCTCTGCCCTGGCGCTTACTAACAGGAACAACAGTACTAATTTGGGGACTTAAGGTGACACAACAGGCTGTTGGAAAGTTTTAAATATGCTATTAAATCGAGCTAAACTGTGGTTTCCTGTTATACAGGGGCCCTGAACTATCATAAAAACAGCTTTTGGGAAAAACTGCTGTCGGAAAAAGCCATAACGTTTCTAACCCTTCAGGTGAGTAACTAATTTGGAGACTTAGGTGACAGAACAGACCATTGGAAAGTATGAAATATACTATTAAATCGAGCTAAACTGTGGTTTCCCGTTATACAGAAAAATGGCATGTGCAGTAAGTAGGTGGCATTGGAACATATAGTATATGTGAAAAATGCATAGGACCCAACTGACTTGATTATAAGATAAACCCTGAGTATAAGATGAACCTCCGCTTTTTAGCAACTATTTTTAGGAAAAAATTTTGGAATATCAAATATTACCTTTAAAAAGCAATTAAGTGTATCACACACCAAACATTCCCAAAAACAAATGTATTATTTATTTTATTTATTTATTTATTTATTTATTTGGGGGGGGGGGGCAGTATGTTTTCAATGCAGCACAGGTTGTGCTATATTAATAAATGATATGACAGCTATTTTAAAATAACTGTTACTAACTTTATTAGCAGCCACTATCAGTTTAATAGTAGCAGCAGGACAGCCAGGGAAGTCAACGAATTACAGGACTTAGGAATTAGAATAGAATTTAGTGATGACAGACCACAGCACACAAGAACAGAATGTGCCCTCTGCATTTAACCCATATGTGATGTCTTGACATACTGTAGCAGGGGGCAGCTAATTCAGCACCCAGGGAGCAGTGCTTGGGGCGGTATTTTGCACAGGGTACCTCAGTGGTGCCTTGCTGGTCGGGGATTTGAACCTGCACTCCTTTAATTACAAGTGTGCTTCCCTAACCATTAAGCCTCCACTGCCCACTGTCATTGTCAGGGTAGCCAATTCTCACGCATCTGGCGTGACACTCACACTTCTTGACTCTCACACTCATGTGAGAAATCTTACAGAAAATCTATATTACTGTAAGTCAAAACACTCAAACCCTTCCAAACCATGCAGTGGCCTCATGGTGTGGAAGGGTTTACTTCATTAATCTGTTTGCTTGTTCCATTATTCAATGAGGCAGCAGGGGGAACAATAGCAGTCAGAAAACATTACATGCCTTTGTCAATTCAACTAAAAAACGTGTAGTGTTAATGCAGCAGCAATACACAACAGAGCTAAATAGATAACTTATAACTTACTTTTTTTTTTTCTTTTTCTCCCAGAGAACAGAATGGATTTGCTGTGATTTCAGGTCTTTCAGTGAATCAGGTCCATACTTCAGATACAGTCAGCAGCCATTTTATTACGCAGGTAATCATACTGGACAAAGGGGCACTTCATTGTGCTTTAGATAGTCCCTGGAATATGTGGAGAAGATCAGTCATATGTACCCTGTAGGATCAGTTGCTAAACCTGAGCATGGCCATTACAGACAGGCTTGTTTGGCCGGATACCCTTATATCCTAAGTTGCCCTGAAGTAAACTCCCATTTCTGACAATAGTAAAAGGTTTCCTATTTAGGTTTAAGCTTTATACTGGCAATGCTGTTAGAATAAGTCCTCAGACTGAGGGTTATGTAAGCAAACTGCTATTTGCATCTAAAACATATGGACTGCATTGAATTTTATGCAATAGCTTGAAGTTCATTAATGAGTCCAGGTTGAGCAGAAGGTGATGAGAAATTCACCCAATCAATTGGATTTAACCACACCTCATATTCTTGGATAATTGCCTTATTCATATTTAATTATCTAAAAATGCAGATGGCTGTTAATATGTGGGACTTCATTAAAGCAATTAAAGTTGATTGACTGAGAGTGAAAACAATATGGGAATAAAGAAATTCCTGACATATCTCCTATGTCATTGAAACAGAACTGGAACTGAATCTCCTGTCAGAAGGCACTGACAGCACATTATCACCGAGACATTTTTAGTTTTCGGTCATTACCTTTAGTTTTTTTTTTTTCCTCCCACAATATCAGAGTGTCCCTTTATGGAATGGAGTGGGTCTCATTTTTGGGTTCCTGATGGTGGAATGAGCTGCCAAACCACATCCGGCCATCAGACTCCCTCTCAACCTTAAAGAAACATGATTAGAGGCTCAGGATTCGTTTCAGTTTGTTATTTTGTGTTTGTATTTTTCCTGTACCACTTAACCAATACAGGCTCATGGTGTATCTGAAGCCCATCCAGAAAACACGGGGCACTAAGCAGGGGTTACCCTGGGTGGGATAGCAATCTATAGTGTGCAACACACTCTAAAATCTTATATTAAGGGCAATTCAGAGACATTCTATTCACCTCATCACATTTTTGGACTACAAGAGGAAACCAGACCAACAATAAAACATGCAAAATACATGTGGGAGTCCATCTCACCACCCTGGAGCTGCTAGCCCCTTCCCCACCACACAGCTATCGTTAGTTTAATGTTTAAGTGAAACTGAAAGTGAACTCTTAATTTGATTTAACAGTAAAGGACATAAAAGAAGCTCATATTTGTTCTACTGCAAAGTAACCATGCAACAAGTCAGACTAGAATGAAATAAAATTCATACCAGTAAACCAGTAAAGATAAATGGTGTTTGTGGAAGCCAGATTGTTTTTTTATTTAACATGATGAACTGAAGCTTGTTTAAAATAATTATCCAATGATATCAGAGAGAAATATGCAGTGATAAACTTCTCAATCTGGTGTACGTTTCGGTTTTGTCTCAAGGTCTTGTCTAGCTATAACACTGATTAGGCACATCCATAAGCCTAGCTCTTAGTATGTTACGTGTTTGGCAACTTAGTAACCACAGCTGTGTAACAAATCATATTTGACAACAAACCTTCAGTTACAATATAAAGATGGGAAAGCATTTCCTCAAACAGTACTTTCTATATGTAAATATCATTTGAAAAAGCTCCGTATTTCTGACAAGGTTATGGTCATAATAAGACAGCACTCAGTCACTTATCAATTCAAATACTGTCTTTCATGGAAGTGCAGCACTCAGTGAGTAAAATGTTCATTCACAAAGAAACATTTTCTTCACAACCTGTCCAATCCACAGACCAGATTTTGGTCTTTATCTGCTTGCATCCTCTCATTGTATACAAAAAATAAATCAGAAATAAATACAGCGTTGAAAATTGGCATAGAAAACATTGAGCATGATAAATATTATTATAATTATTATTTCATTATTATTATTGACCTATGTGCGCATGGATGATTATTAAAGAGGTCCTCCGATGTGCATGTTTTGATTCTAATTCATTTATTATTATTATTATTATTATTATTATTATTATTTTATTTTCCACTGAATATACAAGTGAGACAGACAGCAGTACCCTTGAGGTGATCATTTATTTTTAAATGTTTAAAGTTGTTAAGGTTAGTAATCTAGGTAGTAACTATGTATTAACTCTAGATAACTAATTAATTAACCAACTAACTAAACTACTTAACTTAAATGAAGTATTGATTACCCAAACATGGTAATCAAACATTGGTGTATTAGATAGTTACTGCAAAGGAGAGGTTTAGAAGCAGCTAAGATAACACACTTACACAGATATTATATCATTACAAAGGTGGTGGGGATCTGTACACTGAACCATCTATGCTTTATTCAAAACACATGTATTCAAAACACTTTTTTTTTTTGTAAAATCAGAGAAAGCCTTAAGTCAAAAACCAAAGCTGGACAAAGACACAGCCAAAATCATAATCCAAAAATCTAAGTCAGGAGGCAGAGTTAAAGGGTCAGTATATACGGGTAGATCAGAATGAAAATAAGCTAGAATCCTGCTTGGTAAGGAGCAAACGCACGTATAATACCTTGCACCAAAGAAACCTGACTAACACACCAGGCAATTACTTACAGCTGCTGAGTACTCTAATTTATACATACACAAACAGCGTTAACTGACCAAACAACATTAACTGGGTATGGGGAAGATACGGGCTGGCTCCAGTTCTGTGATTTGTTGTGTGTGTCTGTGTGTGTATTATATATATTTACACACACACATATATACAGACAAGGACAAATTTGTTGGTACCCGTTCAGCTCAAGGAAACAATGCTTCATTTCTCCTAAAAAAAATATTCAATTAAAAGCTATTGTCTAATGTGCAATATACCTGCAGGTGTAATATACCTGCATGCATTTAGTATGTGATAGAGTAAACCAATAACATTGTGAAAAGAAATGATCTGTTGTTTATTTTACAAAGATATGCTAAAATAGTATGGACAGATTTTTTGGTACCCCTAAAGAGGATGCAAGAGGAAATGCAACCCCAGGTTGATCAGAAGGATAGTGTGGATGGTAGAAAATGAGCCAAGGAAACCATCCAAAACCATTCAAGCTGAGCTCCAGGGTCAAGGTACGTCACTGTCTGATCGCACCATCCATCACATTTTGAAAAATAATGGGCTCCATGGAAGAAGACCCAGGAGGGCTCCATTATTGACAGAAAAACATAAAATAGCCAGAGTGGAATTCGCCAAAATGCATGTTGACAAGCTCTAAAGTTTCTGGGAGAATGTTGTTTGGACTGATGAGACAAAACTGGACCTTTTTGGCCAGTCACATAAATTCTATGTTTAAAGAAGGAAAAATTAAGCTTTAAAAGAAAAGAACACAAACCTACTGTGAAACATGGAGAGGCTCGGGTTTGTTTGGGGCTGCTTTGCTACATCTGACATGGGGAACCTTGAGTCTGTACAGGACACAATGAAGTCTCAAGACTACCAAGGCATCCTGGAGGGAAACATACTGCCCAGTGTCAGAAAACTCAACCTCAGTCGCAGGCAGTGTTGGGTAAGTTACTTTAAAAAAGTAACTAATAACTAATTACTAATTACTTAATCAATGTTGTATTTAAAATACTTATCTAGTTACTGTGTCTGAAAAGTAACTTAAT
>JAODJU010000108.1:25410089-25427376 GCA_026776725.1 Gnathonemus echidnorhynchus
AATAATAATTATAATAATATTTATCATGCTCAATGTTTTCTATGCCAATTTTCAACGCTGTATTTATTTCTGATTTAATTTTCTGATTTCCTATGGCCCCCCTGTCTGGTGTTTGGTCCCTACCATGCCACCCAATCTTAAAAATCTCCCCTGGTGTGTGTAGTTTGCATGTTCTCCCTGTGCTATCATAGGATTTTCTTTGACTTCCCCCAAAATTGTCCTGGGTTTTTTTTCTTCGTGCACCCTGTACAAGACATGTAGTTTAGAAAATTAATGAATGAAGTGCTTATACTGAGGTGATAATTATGAAAGTTCTGTATATTAGGATCTACAATTTTGATTAAATAAAGTAGCATGTCTCATGGATTAACTGGTGTACTAACATAGTCATTTTACAGGCAATAATCCTAGAAAGATTGACAGGTCAGACTGGAATCTGGAAGAGAGAGATTAATAAATGTAATAAATATTATATTGACATTAATAAATGAGCTTGAAAACAGACAACAGCAATGTAACTCCTACGTCATATAAAACTATACCGGTATTTAGCCAAGCTGCAATTACTGCTTGACAATTAATCCAATATTTTGAGAAAATAAATAACATTGTATCACTGTCTTAATATGGTTTCTACCAGAAACAATATACTGAATGAAGGATTATATTTTAGGATAAATCTTCGTTAGACTTTTACTCTTCAGGCAGCTATGGAAACAGGTAATAATTGATATATCTTTGCTGCAATCTACTGTACTTCTTTGGTATGGAGTGTTTCTAATGCATGATTTCATTTCAACTGGCACGTGAAATATGCTCATCGTTTTATAACTAAATAATTACAGTCTACTATACAGCATGGCTGCACTGCAAAGAAATGTCACATTTACAGTTATGCACTGGCAGCTGTGGCATTGAGATATTCACTGTAGTTAAAGTCTGTTCTAGTATAGACATGTTTTATTTAGATTTTAAAGATCGAGTTTTGGTATGTCAGATGTCACATTGATTTGATTTGATTCTGAAGCTGTTTTTGATTCTGAAGCTGTCAGTGAATGATATCCTGGGCCAACTACATCATCTTTGATGGCATCCTGCAGAGATATAGGGTCCTTGGCAGCCCTCTGTTTCACAACAGCAGGGATTATTTGCTTACTAGAATATTTGAATACCCCACCATTTCAAAAACCAAAATTCTGACCATTTCTTGTTGTAACCATGGACTAAGTCTTTCTAAACACTGAATCAACGTTTCAGGAAGCTTCTGCCATGGAACCTCAGAACTATCTACCCAGTTTGTAGCAACTCTGGAGCTGCTACCTAATGTTGAGGATGAAGTACTTCAGGGTGCCGTTGAAGGAGTGTGAGGGCTATTGAATGTGGGGCTTAAGCATGCATCAGTATTTTGGTCTGTAAAGAAAAAAAACATACTAAAAAGCATCCTGATAAAACACTAACTTGAAGCCTTTATGGTTTTCTTGGGGAAAAAACACTGCATTTAAGAATTTGATCATTGGTGCTGTCACAATAAACATCAGAATCAGTTTTTGTCAGACAGTTGTGTTGAAATGCAATCCTGCCAGATATCCTGATCTAAAAAGAATTACAATGTTTCTCTCACAGGTATGTAACATGCAGATTGCTCAGTTCCGATTCTCATCTCTACATGAAAGTATTTTTTTCAACTTTGTATATTTGAATACTTTGTTAAAAGCCTAAGACCTTGACTATGTCATTCTCATTCACCTTGTAGGACACAAGTCAAATTCCCTGACTGTATCACAAATTTTGGAAATGTCCTCATTTGGTAATGACAAGCCATTCTTCAAAATCAAACATAGTTTACTCAAAGTATATGTTTGATGATGATATCTCTTCCACAAACACCTGTCCTTTAAGCATGTTTCCTGCTCCCACTCACGGAATTAGTGTGTATCTCTGCTTTCCCATGTCTGCACAAGTACCTGCCAAAAGCAGAATAAATAGGATAAACAAATAAGATTTAAAACCCATTTATAGAGTATAGTGAAAACACTGACTACAGTGAAAATATATTGCAATATGCATTTGTAACACCATCAGTAATATTAAAATAATTCCTAGTATGTGGGCGTGCAAAGTATTATGGTTCACCATTATAAAGACAATTATCAGCAGGTATTGGCTAATTTTTAGTCAGCAACCTGGCCGATACAATCGGTGCATCTCTACAAAGCACTAAATAATAATAATAATAATAATAATAATAATAATAATAATAATAAAAATCAACAGGCACACTTTTCCAAGCAGTCAAGAAAAGTAGGTAATGTTGCCTCACATTTCCAGTTGTAAAAATTTGTCTTAAATGATTGAACACAAAAAATACATAATTCTTAACCATAACCAGTTTGATTCTTTTAGGTAGATGTCAACAAAACATTTAACGGTTGCATGTAGTACTTGTATACTATTGTTGTTTGCAAACTTGCTTCTGATTAAAAGAGTGCCTTTCAGAATTTGATTTCCATGGAACTGTTCAAGCAAGATTTGGTCCTTTGAACAAGAAAATAAGAATTCCACTTGCACTTCTACAAACACCAGAACAAAGGTTATCAGTTAATCAACAAAGCATGGTCTTCTATTCAACTGTAAAGAGCTGTGATTGAGAAATGCACTAAGACGGCCAAACTTAATCAATTTTTGGGGCTTAAACATGTGTGAGAAAACACAGGGATTGCAGGAGTGGAGTAGAATCATTAGAAATGCATGAGTCTCCCATGAAACTCAAGAGACATGGGAGATCTGTGATGTCATGCACTTCTCATGAAATTTTTTACATTCATATAGATGGAATAGTGGATACTGAAAGTGGGTGGATAGACAAATTACATTTGTTAGAACAGGTTTTTTGTGTTTTATTTTAAAGAGAAAGATTTAAAAATGCTTTGTTTTAATAGCAGTCATCATCACTGCTCTTCAGCCAAGGAAACAGCTTTCATAATTATGTGCTTCACTTTAATTGTTTTTACAAAAATCAGCTCAGAGAGCTGAAAACTATTCACCATAGATTGCTCAATTTACATCTACTCTTGTACAGAGGTTTAAATGAACATTTTAGTCATTTTAATTTTTTTGTTTTTATTTTAAAAGCATCATGTAAACTGAAGCAGTAATTTCAATTGGCTTTCTAGTAATTAAATAAACTTAAATTGACTGTGCGAATACAGCAGTTCACCCAGTATCTGTGATAGATAAGAAAAACAAAATAAAATTACATAATCATAATCTAATCACATTTAAACTGCATATAAAATGACAGAAGTCATCAAATGCAAATGAACATATTTTATATATTTTTCATCCATCCATCCACCCTAAGTTAACGGTATTCATCTTGCATTATAGAATTACTTGAATATAAGTTAAATTACCCCCAGAAATCAAATTGCTAATATGCTAAAGTAGTATGTTTTATGTTCATTAGAACCTTCAGTATAATAAATAATCTTACTTGTAATGAAGGAACTCAAGCATTAACACCATATAAGCAAATGAGTCAGTAAACGCTGAGCACAAGCTTCATTTTTCTATGCGCATGTAACATGGTATAATTAATTAATGTACAAATCATGTTTTGTTTCCATCAACTTATTGGAGTTAAGGGATGAGTTCACAAGAAAAAAAATCAGTATGATTTCCTAAGATGCAGTAGGTTTATATAAATAATCTATAACCATCTTTTTCATATAAATAGTGTAATATAAAAACATTTTACCGTATGTCTTACAGGGTTTAGAGGGCAAACGTAGAAGCTTAAATGGAATGTCAGTTTCTGAAGGGCAGTTTTCTGAGAGGACATTACACAACAGTAAATAATCTGCTGACCTTTTAATTTGCTGGAAAAAGTTTCCCAGCTATTTTACTGTAACTATGTAGCTGCTGAGCGAACAGCTTCCAGGGCCCTTATTAAAGCCATGCTGTTTTTGTCTGGAGTAAAATATTGTTTTTAATAGTAGTAAGCATTTCAAACATTTTTTTGTAAGATGTAAATGTAAAATGTAAGATGGCTCTTTATGTTGTGTGTGCTTGTATGAATAACAATGCAGATGTCCTTCAGCTGATAAACAGAAATGATGGTCTGTCTCTATTTCATCATTTGGGTGAAATTTTCCCGCCTTAGAGGAATGAGGCTGCTCTTGAATATCTTACGTTTATCCATGTTTCATGGGAGTCTCATACATTTGGAATGATTCTCCTGCACTCCCACAAGTCCTTTGTTTTCTCATGCATCCATGTTTAATTGAAGTTTTTGCCGTTTTGCTGGCTACATGACACAGGTAGAGACATCTTTAAACTTTAAAACATTTCTCCCGCCTGATTCTTTCTGGCCAATAACAGCTCTTTGCTGTTGAATATGAAGGTCGGATTAGCAGAGGTGGCAATTTCAGGTTCAGAAAGTAAAAATCCAGATCATGATTTACTTTCAACCAACCAGTTGAGCATAAAGAGTCACAGTCACAGAGTACTCAACTGGTTGGTTGAAACAAAATCGTGGTCTGTATTTTTACTTTCTGGACCTGAAATTGCCACCTCTGCGGATTAGGAGGGAATGAATGTTCAGGGATCACCAGAGTTGTTTTCCCTATGATGGTGCCTGGCTCATGAGCCGATTCCAAGGATTAATAGGCTTACTGTTGCAATTATGTGCTGAAGAGGACCCAGTGCAGAATACAACCACTCAAACCCTGGCCATACTTGTCAAAGAACAGGTTCTGATCAGTTTGGTTCCTAGTGAAAGGTACCTACCAGAGGAAACTGACTGACAGAGCAAGGATATCCAAGCCATATTTCAGCTCCTTCATGCCTGCTGTGCTGGATGGCATTTCAAATATGGCAAGGAGCTAGATCAGGTTTCCCTGACTGCATGCAGGTAGCGATAAGGATATCCATGAAGCTGCTTTGTGAATTGAAAGCAGTTTCATCAAACCGCAAATCATTTGTGATGTCGGCATGATGGTCACACATGCCGTAGCTCGATGGCACTGTTAGTCCATGACTCCTTCATTTACAGATACAGCAGCATCAGCAGAAGGTGAAGCTGGACATGATGGCTGGTTTGTCAGTAAGAAAACTGAATTATTACATACTTCCTTGCCTCTTCATAGGTGATTTTACTCATAGGCAGCGGCTGCCTCTTCAGACGTTGGCTCAAAACCCCTTTCTGTCACCCACAGAGAACAGAGGAGGGTCGCTACAGTTATGCGCATCAGTGTTAGAGCACACAATACAGCTCCTCACCGGCAGGTAGTGGTGTCAGGATTCCTCAGGAGGGAAACTGTTGTACAACCTGACCAAGTTGTGCAGCACCATAGTTGCATGTTCTGTGCTCTACAGCGTGGCACATGGGAACAACCTGCCAGTCCCTGACTCCCTTCATGTGCAGCCAGATGATCCTGTTTTACAGCCAAACAGACCTAATTAGCCTGATGCTCCTTCAGCTGTGACGCTCCATTTGGTCACGATTCATCTTTTGTGAAGAACATGAGCAGACATATCTTTTAACAAGTTCCTTTAAAGAAACCGAAATGTCACTCTATATACATTTGATTTCACTGAGATCCCACACCATCTTCTGGATAGTTGTTTTCGTCTGCCTTTGCATTTGCAATACCACGTCTGTGAGGACACAGCTACTCCTGGGGGCTGTCCTGACACATGACGATGGCGTGACTCCACTGGGACCAGGTACAGAGGAGTCCTCCACAGCCAGTTCCAAGTCCTGTTCCAAAACTGTGACTGGGGGAAAAAACTGAATGAACATCAAAGCCATTAAATGGTCTGCCTATTAACTTTTTGTTAGCATTCAGGACCGAAATGCCTTTACATGGTTGTTCTGCAATCTCCTCACCTTCCTCATCAGCATTTCCCATGTCATCTGGAACAACACTGCATATACTGTATGGACATCCCTCATTATTGATGTCATGCACATATTGAGCTCTGAGGGCCAAGCAGTGGGTCTGCCCCTGCCAGTCCGGGTTATACTAGTGCTGTGCATAGCAATTTCTCATTTTGCCTCCATCCACTTCTTCTTCAGCTCGGGTACTGTGTGTCCCAGTGAGCTGACGCCATTTACTCCTCCAGGATCATGTCGCCACTCCAAATCTAAACACTTCTTCTTATTTGTGATGCCCTTGCCTAGCCCCTCAAAAAAAACATCTTTCCATTCCTCTGCTTCTGACAACGGGAATTCTATATTGCACTACTTTCTAACAAATTACATTACTTTATACAGTGGAAGTGGAAGCTGGAAACAAACATGCAATCACCAATAAACTATGTCTACAAATATTTATTTTAATACTTTGCTTTAATATTCAGAGAGAGCAGGCCTGGTGGCATTATAGTCTATGCACTTTTTCTTTGAAGTGATTTTATTTTTGCACTAATTGCACTACTGATTGTACAGTATTCAGTTTCTGGGTAAATAAATATATGTTTGTGTTACAAATAAGAGTGAAATCTGTGTCTTTGTGTACTGCACAGTCAGACCTTAACACCATTCCTTAACACTGGTTTCATTTCATCTTGGTGAACATCATGACTTTCAGAAATCGAAGGGAAACTTTAAACATTACACTTTGCACTTTTAATTTTAGTAGACTAAATCAACTGTAGTTTTAGTCAACTGTAATCTTATGATATTTAGTCAACTAAAACTAGACTAAAACTAAAATAATTTAGATGACTAAATTATGACTGAAACTAGATAACATTTTAGTCAAAAGACTACTGTATGTCTTAAACTAAATAAAAATGTGCTGTCAAAATTAACACTGGTCCACAGTAGTATGCAAAAAAATCAACCTTATCAAATCTTGCTTCCACAAGGTCTATTTTGTCTACTTGGTATGTCTTACTTACATGTCAAATTTCAGTTTGATTAGTCAATATTTAGAGGTTGCCCCAGCATACATTGTTTACTTATGTGTTGTGTATGTAGGACTGTAGGTGATTAAGAACATAAGAAATTTACAAACGAGAGGAGGCCATTCGGCCCATCAAGCTCGTTTAGGGAGAACTTAACTAATAGCTCAGAGTTGTTAAAATCTTATCAACTTCTGCATAATTAGTTTATATGGCATCATCTATTTTGTGATCTGCACCTGAAAACTGGCTCCTTGGGAAGTCAGCCTGTTAGCTGTCAACTGCAAGACTGCCACGTGGACTGGATGTTCTTTGACTGGTCAATTTTCATATGAAGAAGGAAAACCTTTACCGGAAAGCTATAAGTTAGTGTGTGAGCTGTATGGGATCGAAACAGGATACCGACATAGATTCTTACATTAGGAAGTTGAAACTACCAGAAGAGTACTTGTCCTTAAAGAAACACAGAACTCAATGCGAAGGTGACAGACAGAATGAGAGATCTTTAAAAGTGTACTCAAACATTTGCTTGATATGTCAAAAATGATGTTATGACTGAACTTAAAAATGAAGAAGACTGAGAATTCCTACAGAAGCAAAGGCAGAACGTGTTTTCTTGCAGTATGACTGGAGCTGACCTTCAAACAACTGCAAAAGAAAGCAGAAAGGGTCAGCATGAGGAGAAAAAAAAAATCATGACAAAAGTGAGGTATGAGGAAAGGCAGACAAAAGCAGTTACCTGTATAACATCTGAATTTTTATCGTCATCTGACGAGTCAAAAAGTGAAGATGAATATCAGCCTATGAAATGTCTGCTGACATTGTCAATACTGCATCATTGAAAACACCTAAGAAAACCTTTGCATCTCCTGCGGTCGTTGGTGCATTAGATTGTGTCAATCTTTCCAACCAGTGTTGTGTTTGTTGCTAGAACCATTAGTCAGGTCATGACATTTCTGATGTAACACTCTCAAATCAGACAATCTTGAAAGCAAGTTAGGAGAGAAGTTGCAGCAGAAAAAGAAAAAGAAATTTCTTTTGAAGGTCCTCTTCTTTTGCACTGGGATGGGAAAATGTTACCTGAAATTCATGGATCCAAGACAAGCGTAGACTGAATTGCTATTATTGTAATTGGAAACGGCCAGGAAACATTACCAGCCATTCCAAAGATTCAAAAAAAAAGGAATACGAGAGTCATAAGAAAAGGCTTGTGTTGATGCTATCGAGAAATTGAACTTTAGTTTCCAAATTAAAGGATTTGTCTTTGAAACAACAGCAAGCGATAACAGACTTCACAAAGGACCTTGTGTCCGAATCGAAGAAGCTTTGGGAAACAAACTATTCTGGATCACTTGTTGCCATCATGTTATGGAAATAATTTTGTCTAATGACTTATCTTGCCTGTTTGGCCCAACTGAAGGCCCACAAATCAAGCAATTTCAGAAGCAGTGGTCATCAATAAACCAGTCCAATTTTGCAGCTGAGACACAATCTCTTTCAGGATCTTGTACAATTGGACAATTCCATCACCGGGGCCCACACACCATGCGAGATGGACGGAGAGAGGGATTTATGCACTGAAGTTCCTATTCAGATATCACAGTTTCAGATATCAGCACGACAACTCAGCAGCATAACTGACTTGCCATTGTTTGTCATGAAGTGCCCCTTAATTGTGAGTACTGTGGTGGTGAAGTGGTTAGCACTATTGTCTCACCCCTCTAGGACCAGGGTTCAAGACTTCACCCTGGCTCCACGTGTGGAGTTTACTTGTTCTCTTTGTGTGATTGTGAGGTTTTCTTGGGGTGCCCTAGTTTCCCCCCCATAGTTCAAAAAGAAGCTAAGGTGACCAGCAGTTACCCAGTAGTAGGAAAACATACTTAATTAAAATAGAGATACTGTACCAAACTTTAAAAATACTTCAATAAAAATCACTATACATTCAAATCTACTGAGCTTACAGAAAGCAATCTATCCTTTTAAATTCACTCAAGACAAGTTTGAATATAGTATTATAAGTTGCAGTGCAGCATAATAAAGAAAACTTATATTTTCATTTTATTCAGAAAAAACAACTTGCAGCAGATTAGCAAAATTACTTTTTTTATAAGATTGATCTACAGGGCTGATTTAATAATGAATTCTAAACATTTTGCAGGCTGGTACTTGTAGACCACTTATAAGTGGTAAAGGGTGCGACAGAATCCCTCATCCTCCAATATAGAAAATTGCTGCTTGTTCAATGTAATCATCTCCATTATTTTACTAGTTTAGCTTCTACTTTAGCTCTAGTGCTGCTAACTTTGAATATTGATGAATTAAAAGCAATTTTCGTATAACTGATCATGCATCTCTACATATTGTTTGTTCCATCTTCATAATAACACTATGTAATGCAAAATAATAATAATAAAGAAAACATATAGCTCAAGAATCATAAAAAAGTGATTCATATTTATTTACAGATGCTCCTCTACTTATGAACTTTCAACTTACAAACTTTCAGACATACACACGAAGAGGACTGTAAGTCCAAATTGTGTTCATTTGGGCCCTGTTTCCTGTCCGCAACATCAATTTTTTTTTCTGCGCGCCAATTCCGGTTAGTATGACTACTCCTGCCGCGTAGCAGCGTAGCATGCGTACTCCCAGCATCCTAGTTATTTATACTTGCATATACCCTTAAAATGGTGTCGAATAACGACTTACTAACATTTCAAGTTACGAACGGCTGTTCGGAACGTATCTCATTCATAAGTAGAAGAGAGTCTGTATTTTTTTTTTAAATTTGGATAAGTACCCCATCCTGGGCTATTCCCTGCTTTGAGCTTGTAGCTTCTGGGCTCCGAACCCCCACAGTCCTAATAGGACAAGTGAGTACAGAAAACTGATGGAGATCCCTTAATAAAAGTCTTGATAATATGTTATGCACAAGGGAAAACATGAGAACCAATATTATCCAAATGATGAGTATCACAAAATGAAAAGCAGTTTTGTACGTAAATATGTGCATGGCAGAAACATAATGTAACATGATAATTTCTACTTTATCATTGAATAATTTTGAAAGCGGTCATGTATATAC
Organism: Gnathonemus echidnorhynchus; assembly: GCA_026776725.1. Lineage (NCBI taxonomy): Eukaryota > Metazoa > Chordata > Actinopteri > Osteoglossiformes > Mormyridae > Gnathonemus > Gnathonemus echidnorhynchus. The sequence goes on from JAODJU010000108.1 coordinate 25,420,084, forward strand.
TTTCTATAGCAGTAATGCCATAAACAGTATCATGGATCTTTATATTTTACAAAAATATTATTAACAGAAAATACTAAAACAGCAATTATTTTAGGAACTGACAACATTTTTTCCTAGTATATTCTTACTGCTTGAATACTTTTTACACTTTCTTGGTCTTCATATGAGTCTTTTATGGCAACATACTATAAGTCTCAAGCCCAAATTAATTTCCTGTTCAAGAAATATTCAGTTGTGATAGTCGGATGCACAGTTCAACCAATTTTTTTGTGGATTTGGGAGACAGTATTGGTTGTAGCTGTTGTCAGTTATCAAAGAAGTTAGGTAACACATGACTAATTAAATATCCATTATAAAACACAAGCCTGCATACATTGACAAGCCATAACATTATAACCCCCTGCCTAATATTGTGTAGGTCTCCTTTTTGCCACCAAAACAGCTCTAACCTATCGAGGCATGGACTCCACAAGACCTCTGAAGGTGTCCTGTGGTATGTTTCACCAAGAAAGCAGCAGATCCTTTAAGTCCTGTAAGCTGCGAGGTGGGGCCTCCACGGATCAGACTTGTTTGTCCAGGATATCCTAAAGAAGCTCAATCAGACTGAGATATGGGGAATTTGGAGGCCAAGTCAACACCTTGAACTCTTCTTCATGTTCCTTAAACCATTCTTGAACTATTTTTGCAGTGTGGCAGGGCACATTATCCTGCTGAAATAGGCCACAGTCATCGAGGAATACTGTTACCATGAAGGGGTATTCTTGGTCTGCAGTAATGTTTAGGTAGGAAGTATGTGTCATAGTAACATCCATATGAATTCCAGGGCCCAAGGTTTCCCACAGAACATTATCCAGAGCATCATTCTGCCATCTCTTTTTCAGGTGAATGATGTACACAGACCTAGCTGTCAACATAATGTAAAAGAAAACATGACTCATCAGACCAGGCCACCTTCTTCCATTGGTCCATGGTCCATTTCTAATGCTCACGTTCCACAGTAGGCACTTTCAGCAGTGGAATGGGGTCAGCATGGGCACTCTGACCAGTCTGTGGCTACACAGCCCTTATGCAGCATGTTGCAATGCAGTGTGTGTTCTGACACCTTTCCATCATATCCAGAATTAACTTTATTTAGCAATTTACACTACAGTAGCTCTCCTGAAGGATGGCCTATAGGACCAGATGGGCTATAAGTGAGCCTTAGGCACCCATGACCCCTATGGCCAGTGACCTTCCCTGTACCACTTTTGGTAGGTACTAGCCACTGTATACTGGGAACTCCCCACAAGACTTGCCGTTTTGGAGATGCTCTGACCCAGTTGTCTAGCCATCACTATTTGGGACAAAGTCACTCAGATCCTTATGCTTGCCCATTTTTTTTGCTTCCATCACACCAACGTCAAGGACTTACTGGTCCCTTACCTAATATATAATGACACCCTTGACAGGTGCCATTGTAATAAGATAATCAATGTTATTCACATAACCTGTCAGTGATTTTTATGTAATGGCTGCTTGATGCATAATTTATGTTTAGGGAAAAAAGTTCTACAAATAATAATGAATAATACAAGAAAGCGAAATAAACTGCTAATTTCAGGTGCCTGCATAAAAAGAGCAACAAATGAAGGGAAAGGAGAGTAACAGGAAAATTGTGTTCTCTACTTTGTACTTAAATGTAATTATGTAAGATTGTAAAATTGTGTCTTCTTATCTTAATTGACACTGATATGTGAGAAGTTGCACATACAAGATTACATTCCTGTCTGTATCCACAGAATTCATCAAGCAGCACTTGAATGTTTTTCCTCATTGACTTCATATGTCTTATCTTCCTGGTTTTAGTTCTACCTATCCACCACCTTCCTCTGTTCCTTCCATGGCTTTCTTATTTCTGTATTCCCTCCATTCATGGCTTTTGCCTCAGCCTAGCCCTCCACATTCAATCCTCACATTTAATACCTGCATCATCTCACCTCCTGATTATTCCCCTTGACTGCTACAGTATACCTCCAGCGAGGTCTGCTTTACGCCTGAGTCCATCAGCACAACCCCAAGGTTAACTCTGTGGATACACGCCGGTAACTGCATGCCTGTATTGCTATAGGCATAATACAATACACGTCAGGACTGGGGAATAACCTTGGAAGGGCCTTTCAAATTTTTTCTTTAAAGTTTTCTGATTGAATGAATAAATGTATAAAGCCACTTTAATGTCATTGTTGTTGGACTGCATTTATCGGAACAAAGTTTTGATCATTACATTCTGCTTTTTCCTATAAAGGCTTCATTCTCATAAAAATTTAAAAATACATTTATTCTTGTTTGCTTACTTAAGACTCCCAATCTCAAACAATCACTTTGAAGGAGTTTGTCTATTATTTAATAATGATGTAATAGCTCTTCCAATTATTGTGACTCAATATACCGCTGCTATCAAAATTATTCAACTCCCGTAGCACAGGTTTGTAACACCCAGAAACAGGAAAGGAGTGATGATCTAGATGAGGGCTTGGGGATATCCAGAAGGGGGCTTTATTTAACACAGGGAGAACAACCAAGAGGAACCAGGGCTAATCTAAGACATAGGAAAAGTCTCATGCAGGGAAGGGCACAGGTGACGTCAACGATTGGACTGGGGAGCATAAGACAAGCAGGCGCTGACTAATGAGGGCCAAACAGTCTATATCATTGTGCATCAAAAATAAATCCAAACATTAAGGAAAAAAAAGTTAAAATTCCACTACCCCCACAACATACCCCGAGTGTGGAGCAGTCCAGTTTCCTGTCATTGGGGAGCATTGTTTGCTGCAGGTTCAGCCATCTAATGTGGTCCAGGACTCACTAAGTGTATTCGCAAGGTTGTGGAGGGGCCAGAGGTGAAGAGTGCTGAGGCACTTTTCTCTGCTCAGGGAAGTGAGTGGATGGTATTGAGTAGGACCTGAGCCCACCCGAGTGGCAAAAACGTGGCTTTTGGCCCCGGCCGCCTCACTGGGACACCGAGAACCATCCCAGGCCACCCCCCCCCATCGTCCCCAGTGTCACTGATTTAGGAAACCGCGGAGTTCCTGCAGGACCTCATTGACGGGCAAACAGGACACATGACGAGAGCTGGGAGCAATGGATCCAGACCCAGAGTGATGCCCACTGGGTCTCATTCTAGATCCTCCAGCAGGGCATCTTCCGGGTCCTGCCCTGTTGGACTGTACAATGAGACAGCAACTGATGAGATGAGTGCTGACAAGGAGGCAGGGGATACAGGCCCCAGAGACACTGCAGGAGAGTAGGGCTGGGTGTCATTTGAATTTCATTTACATGCAGGAGTAAATCGATTCCCAATTGCATTACCTGGGTGTCTTAGTCCAACTACAAGAAATTCGATTTAGTACTATTTTAGTAGGACTAACGTGTTTACATGCACTTTAACAGTCCGGTTTTAGTCGGACTAACACAGTAATTAGATTTTCTTGGTGTGCATGTAAACGTACTGACTGTTTCTGTTTAATTGTCTCTACCTGGGCAAACAGCTGTGGTGATGAATATGAATGAGATTCACCTAAGGAACTCCCCATACCCAAATCAGCCTGTCAATGGGCCTGTCTAGTGCTGAAAGTCAGTGTGAATAGAGACAAAAACGTATATCATTTGTAGTTTCTCTGTTTATTGAAAGCAATAGGAATGGTAAGTATGGCGGAATGACGACATAAAGAACTATTTTAACATGATTAAGAACAATCAGCTTGCTTCGTGGCAGTCTTTGAAACAATTTATTCTTAAAGCAGTCTTCATCACTGTCACAATATTCATCAGAGGATGAATTAATTTCATCACCGCTGTTGAGAAATGATTAAACTTGTTGCAAGCTTCTTTGGCAGAAAAATGAGAGCGTACCATTGTAATAATACCAAATACAAACTGCCTGATTTTGTGTGCTGTTTTATGTCATTCTCAGTCTGAGCATGACACCCATTATGTCATTCTCACGTGGCTTGTCTCCACCTTATACTGTATGAACTCATTGGTATATCAATAGATGTTCGTGCCTGTGGTCCTGTCCACAGGTAAGACGCTATGAGGAAACGTGTTAGCTGGTTATCTTAAAAATTTCAAATAACAGCAGACGTTTGTTGAGAGCGGACATATTTGAAAGCAGACACATGTAATGTGTCACAATAAAAGGCTGTGATTAATCATGATTAATTTCTCATTTAAAATGGTAGTATTTGCCTGTGCATTGTGTAGTATTTGCATGGACTGCATGGTCAAAATCCTCAAAAAGGGAAGAAGAGACAGACATAAGCATAACAGGTATGTTGCCGATAATCTGTCCTGATACTGTCCATGCATGATTTTATGATTAAGATTTTTAAGTTATTTATGCAGTCATCACAGAGTTCTTTTAACATTACAATTCATTTTTTTCTAATTTGTCTTTCTGCAGTATTCCAGACTTTCTCTTCAATTGCTAATTGAATGATATAAAGGGAATAAATAAGAGTTAAGAACTTAGGTAATGGTTTAGCTTATCCATAAGTTTATGTTAATTTCTGGACTAAATGTATTTTGTCATTTTTCGTTCAGTTAACCTCCACATGGACAGCATCCATAAGCAGCATTACATATTTTTTTACATAATCTGCATGCACAATTGCATAAAAAGGTATTACAACTACTTCTAAAACATGCCAGCATGATTTGTAAAGAGAAATTTCTGTAGAAATTGGGAATTTTGTTATGCACATTGTAAAAATGACAAATGTATTGATAAAATGAACTGCTGTCATGTGTAAAAAATGTTACATCAATCCACCAATATGTAAAGACAGCATTGAATAAGGTTCCCCGTGAGCCTGCTTCCATCACTCCCGGGCCTGACAGAGTTATGCCTGACACAGCTGGCCCTTTAATATCACCATACATCAAGTCCCCGAAGTATTTACATCACATGGCTCTGCTCTGGGGAGCCCTGTTTCTCTGGTCAATCAAAAGAACAGTACAATTCCATGGGCCCTGACATTCTCAACAAAGTGGTTGTGGACCATTGGAGTACCACTAACTATAAAGACAGCATAAAGGGCTTTGTAAAGGCATTGTATTTATTTCAATGGCTTAATTAGTGCTTCAGTGGTAGCTGGACAGCTCTTCTATTGGAGTAAATACAAACACGCTGTTTGAGATTTCTGTGTTCATTGTACATTCATTTTTGAACTTGTATATCCTCCTGAGACCCCACCCATTCATTTATGTCCATTGTAGTGGACATTTTATTTTTGCATCTATCGTTTCACTGATGTTAGGAAACGTATTTATTCCTGTTGTGTACTAAAGTGGACATGTGTGAAATTAAAAATAAAAATGAATTTGAAAAAATCTAAATTGTAAGATGTCTTATTTCCTCCAAAGACAGATAACCTACAATTGAAAGACACTTTTTCCCTTGGGTCTCAGGAGGATATTATGCTGTTGAAATCATCATAAGCAATGATTTCCACATCATAAAATATGTATTCATCAATCCATCAGTTTCTATAATTGCTTATCCAATGCAGGAATCACTGGGCACAATATAGAGCAGGGGTGGGGAACCTGTTCCACGGAGGGTCGGTATGGGTGTTGGTTTTTGGGATGACCTCTCCGTCAGCCAGTAATAAAGCAGTGGTTCTCAGCTCCAGTCCCGGGGACCCACAGTTATTGGCTGATTGAGGACGGAACGGCCCTCCATGGAACATGTTCCCTACCTCTGACATGCCATGAACAGGATCATTAGGGCATGGAGGAAAAAAACAGTGATTTCAGATTTATGTACTTTAGCACTGAATAGCAGCTTGGATGACTCTGCTTTGTGTTGTATTACATAAACTTTGGAAACATGAAGCTGGTTCAGTTTATTACGTTGGAGTAAATACAAACACGCTGTTTGAGATTTCTGTGTTCATTGTGCGTTCATTTTTGAACTTGTATATCCTCCTGAGACCTCGCTGGCATTCACTCTGGGAGGATACTTTTCATCTAAGTCAAGAACAGGGCAGGAATCATCCAGTAAGATTAAACACTCACCTCAAATAAAACAACTGGACAGTCAAACAGCCAGACATCCGTACAAGTGTGCAAACAATAGAAACACTGTACTTCTGCTTTCCCCATCTTTTGACATCATTATGCCGCTTTCGGGACTGAGCGGATGATCTGGTGATGCCAGAAAATGAGGACACACTTGCTACTACCTCATCCCAAGTCTGCTTTACCTCGAAATACTTAGGTGGAACAGTGGTGCTCCTGTAGACCATATGTTCATGTATTTTCACTTCAGCCATGAGCACAAGCACAAGTACGTCCAGAAGACCATGTCCAGGTAGGAGCGTCTGCCCTCTGTAATATTACACAAAGCCAAGTTGTTGTGCTGTTTACTCTAACCTGCAAGAGTGGACCAGTATATAATGCTTCACTACTGGATTCCACAGCAGGTGTGAATTCCATGGACATCCAGTTTGCTCGGTGGCTGACCATTGCCCTGGAGTGGCTGGTGTCCTTGCTTATGGAAAGAGGAGTAGACAGTTCATCCCTAGCTTCTGGTACTTTCACTTACTACACTGTTCTCCTTGGGATGCAGGTGAGGAACCTGCACAAAGAGAACATTCAGTTTTTTGTACTCCCATCAGCCTAGGACCCTGTCATACTCAGTCATCATTGGCTATGGCACACTAATCCATGCATCTGGGCAACTGGGGAGCTGGAGTTGTGGTCTCTTGACTGTCAACCACATTTGTTCCATCTATCCTAGGTTGTTCATGCTGCAAAGCCCAGCACCTGGCAGTGACATCGTTCTCCCACCTGAATAACAGAGGTTCCATGATGTTTTTAATAAGTCAGCTTTTGGATTGCCCCCACATAGGAAGTCCAATTGCATCAGTGACTGGAGGGTGCCCCTCTCTCTACGAGGTGCCAGTTTTCTCTATCAAGGCCAGAGGAAGAAGCTATGGAAACCTACATCTCTGAAGTCCTAGCACAAGGTACAATCCGTCCGTCGACTTCTCCCATGGCATCAGGCTTCTTCTTCATCAAGAAGAAGGACAGTGTCCTTAGATTATGCACTTACTATTGGGCACTGAATGTGAAAACAGGCAAAAGGAGGGAGCTGCTTCCACTTATTTAGCTTCCTTATCTCATTAACCCTCTGGAGCCTAGTATGTCGTCGACGACATAGAGTACTTTTCGTGTCTGTTTCAGTTTATATCTCGCTGAAATCTTAATGTAGAATCATGAAAAAAACGCTGGCTAAATCCGTAATCTGTC
>JAODJU010000108.1:25436214-25467398 GCA_026776725.1 Gnathonemus echidnorhynchus
TGTTGTTTAATTGGTATTTCTATAAAATACAACATGTATTTTGAGGATGTTATATTTAGCATACAGAACTTAATTGAACATTGCTGAGCATCTGGAGTTATTCTGGTGCAGCAACCTGAGCAGCAGTGATGCTTAACAAGTGGAGATTTCACATGAGCAAAGAATCAAAGAATATCTTAAAGGAGTAAAGTTTTTTTTAACCAAGGATGTACTGTTAAACAGTGACACCCAATGAGAGTGAACAAGTCATTCAGTTGGTTTCCACTTACAGTACATTGTGTGTCATTCTGAACAGGAGAATAAATAACATACTGTTATCAATAGACATTGTGTGACCAGAGTATATAGGAGCATCTGTGAGGAAGATTATTTCAAGTTTATGAACCAAAAAGACTTAATTACTCTGCATATGTCTCTTTTCAAAATATGTCTAGGGTGTTTATCTGTCCATCTATTTTCTGAAACAGCTTGTTCTATTCAGGGTCACAGGGGGTCTGGAGCCTATCCCAGACGTTATGGGCATAAGACAGGGCACAAGCCAGGATTGGGCACCAACCTCTCACAGAGCACACACACACACACACACACCTATGGGTAATTTGATAACTCCAATTAACCTCAGCATGTTTTTGGATGTTATTTTGGACTGTGGGGGAACTAGAGTACCTGGAGGAAACCCCACAATGACATGGGGAGAACATGCAAACTCCACACAAAGAACCCTGGTCCCAGAGGTGTGAGGCAACAGTGATAACCACTGCACCACTGTGCTGCCTCTCATGGTGTTCAGAGGATATGTTATACACTTCAGCCTCAAACGTGGACAGAGTTCAGAAGCAGATTCAAAACAACGTACCTCGGCAAGTCAGAAGGCGATCAAGGACTCCAAAGCTCCATGAGGATTTTACCCAGCTTCCTGATGAAAGTAGACAATTGTACATGAATGTCAGGAACAATTAACTTCCACACCTATGCTATGTAGTACAGACTTTGTTGCACATCCTTCTGTAGCTGTGGTACATGATATGTGATTTAACATAACATTTTCATCTCTACAGATATGGACCATTTGTCTTCAGGATCAGCAAGTGCCATCGCCCAAAAACTGGCCAGTCCTTCTTTGTGACTTCACTATAGTCTGTGTATGTTTTGTTTTATTTGAAATGTGATTCAGAATACAACGCAAAGGAAGGCCAGCATTATAACTTGTACGGCTCAGAGGTTTAGAACCCTAGGAATAACAATCTGGACCTTGATTTAAGGTCTGGACTAGAGCAGGCTGGTACCCCTAGTCCAAGGGGGATGCACACTTAGGAACCGATAAGGGTGGAGCAGAACTGAAAGACTAAAGATAACCAGCGTGTAGAGCAGCAGTGAAAGGAGGAGAAAGAAGCCGCAAGCTAAAAGGTAGCCGCTCCAGACCTCGCCCCCCAAATACCATCTCTTAGTCATCTTATTATCTGCATGCAAAATTCCAGTTTTGTTCTGTTATTTTGTCTTTGTTGTATGTTAAGTGTAATGTCTGTCATGTTTTTGAATAAACAAATGCCTTTTATACATTTATACTGGCTGAATGATTGCCTCAGAATTAAGTCACTGGTGCGAACCACCCTAAGCTATTAAAAGTCCCAAGTTTGCCCTGAATTAGCAATGAGCAAGACTCTCACTACGGCCGTGAGCAGAGTTTTGCTATAGAGTTGCTGCATTACCTGGTGGGAGCTACGTTCACGGGAAGAACGTTCTAACCCAGGTTAAGTAGTTATACCATAATTCATGAATTCCATTCATTTCCTGGGATTAAATCTTGTTCAAATCTTGTTGTTAAATCTTGTTAAAGTAGTTGAATCATTTGGACTTACGTAATATTGTTTATTGAAGAAACAATCCATTCAAACACATTAATTATTAATTAATCAATTAATAATTAAATTATAATTAATTTCCTTACATATTGGTGGAGGCAAATTATTTGAGCTAATTTTTCCTATGATCCTTTGGAAAGATGTCAGAGACTTTTATTGCTACTGTTATACTTTCCAGATGGAAGAAAAGAAAAACACAAAATAGCACAAGCAACTCTGAGGAGCCAGAGGGACTTTTTTCCAGTTTCTGATGCCAACTGACCCCACACAGCTGCCTCCCCCCCCCCTCCACATCCTCCCTTTTATGCATGGCCCATCACAACATGCAATTTAGATTACATAAAATTGCGAAAGCTTGTCAACAAAGAAAAAATAATACTGCAGTTGAAAGAGCAGTTTCTGAGGCTGGAGGAGGACTTGGCTGTTTTACGAAGGCAGGCTGGGCGGGGTCAAGAAGGTAAGGATTTGTCATTCTTATATTTTACTCTTAGATAATAATTTCACAATGCTCAATAAAGTAAGTTTACATTTTCAAAGACATATTATCTCATTTGGATCTAGCTGGATATGTAGGGGAGAGCCATTATTGAGTCATTTCATGCAATGATTACAAACGATTCATCACACACATTAAACTCAAATCTCCTCTGGCCGACTGTTTGAAGTTGGTTCCACACAGACAAAGCAGAAACACTTGTTCTCATAGTAGTTTTTACATGAAAACATTACATTTAATTTGTGTTTACCTACTTTTAATATGTTGCATATATTTCTGAAATTGAATTTTATTGGAAATATCCTGTTACATGTCTACATTCATAACTGTCATTTTTGTCTTATGTACAGACACACAGCTAAACTATTATATGCTAAAAAGAGGAGTCCAGCTTGATGATGCTCCACACATAGGTGTTGAAGCCTATTTTTGTAACTATTTACTTCTGTGTTAAATACACGTATCAATGTTCATGTTTCAAAGAACATGTTGAGAGAGTGTTTTTTACATACTCCTATTATCTCATATTTCAGATTACTCAAGATGCTGATCGAGATCATGAGCTCATTGTGCTCACAAGAGTAGTACTTTTAAAAGCCTGGATGGTTGCCACCATTGCAAAATGCAAGGACAAAGGGCTAAACTTTATGATAAAGAAAATGATAGATGGATTTTTTGAGCCAGTGGAGCCAATCATGGCTGCACTGAGATGTGAGAACATATCAGTGGTTCCTGGGGATATTTAAGTATTTAACAATTCCGACATTGAAATGAAAAAAAATCATTGTATCACTTAAAACTGATGTTTTCTCATTTTTTTCTCCTTTCATAATTAAATGAATGCCATCAACAATCTGAGGATGAAAGATTCAGATTTCAATAAGGCACGTAACTCAAAAGTTCACACTTCCGAAAGGGGCGTCACCCTGAATAGAATCTAAAAGGCATATTTGCATATGCTGCACAGATTCATGACTGCTTTTAGCACTGATTTAAATAATGTTAATATTCTCAATTTTATGGTAACAACATTATATGGTGCAATGGATTGAGTGGAGTTTGAGATTAAATTTCATACCTTGCAAAAGTATTTAACGCCCACTTGAAAGTCATCAACATTTTTTGGATTACTGGATACTTTTCCCATATTTTCTCATTCAGTATTTTATTGTGAATGTTTATGATCTAGGTCAAGTATATTTCTAACGGCATTCTAAATTTATTTGTCCATTAACATTAGGTGCTTAGGGTCTTCAAAGTTTAATCAGTTTTCTGCTGTTGCTCAACAGATGCGAGCCACAACAGTATTGTATTTACCCTGCATGACCTAATGAGGGTATATCGAATTTATCATGCAAATCCTCTGGAAACAAAATTTCCTTGCACACGGTTTAGGTAATTTATCTCTAGGAGTTTGTGCACCTATCTGTGTCCTTGTGCTGTTGTGTAATCCAGAATTGTATTTTTCTTTCTTGTGACCTTGGGGCAGTGCTGTAAGACTTTATTTCTCTGTATTTCGTGACTGAATGCTAACTGCAGCTACCAACTCCTACTCTATTGATGTATGCTCAGTTTGGTACATGTGTAGTCAGCGTGCACAGGGCTACACAGCTGCAAAACTTCTGTGGTGCACGTACACATCGTGAGGACCATGCTGATTTGCATCATGCACACAGTGCATGGATTTTAACATTCTGCAGACGCGCAAAGTATATCTTGGCCTTTAATATTAATGTCAGGACTGTGACTGGGACATTCACTTCACTATTATTGAGCCACTCCAGTGTCACTTTCTTTTTTCACTTCTTTTTTAATCCAGAAAAAGGTGATGAATTTCAAGGGGAGTGAATACTTTTGCAAGGCATAATGTAGGTTTAGCTCAGCATTATGTAAATTTTTGGCACATCTGTATCCATGTCTATTGCCCTGTTGAAAAAGAAGCATTGCAGATTATAGTTTTGGGCAATATAAGCACAACACATAGAATTGTACCACCAAGGTTCCATCCAAAGTTTATGGACATTGTTGTAATAATGGGCCATCCTCAACACGTCAGATTATAATTTGAACAGTGAAATGCTGCAAAACATTGCAAACATCTTAGGAAGAATGAAACACTCTTTTCAAAAGTCTTTTGGGGATTTTTAATCTTTGATTAACAGGTTTCCAGAAATTGTACCAGGTTAGATTTTACATTTAAGCAACTGGAAAAAAATGGTATTCTGTCACTGTTGTTGTCTTAACCATAGACTTCAAGGACAGGGCAAAGGTACTTGAACGCGAACTGAAATACACAGGACTAATCGGAAATAACACGAAACAGCTGGTAAACGCGAGGTTAACGAGGGGGCATGGCACACAGGAGGATCAGACGATCAGTGTGACAGAACACCCCCCCCCCCCCCCAAAGGTGCGCACACTGGGCACGCCTAAGGCAAGCGAAGTGACGAGACCGGGGACCTGGAAAACAAAAGCAAAACATAACAGAACACAGGAGAGACAGAGGGATGAGAAGCAGACACAGGGGGCACAAAACCAAGAGGCAGGAAGGCCAAGGACGGGGGGAAACGAGGAGTCTGAGGGAACCCCAGCGGGCAAGAGGCAGAAGCTGCAGGGGCAGCAGGTGAGTGCGAGGTAGGAGCAGGAGGGGACCTTTTAGGGGACAAAGAGGCAGACAGAGGGACAGGTGGGGGCGGTGAGGAGGAAGGTGAAGGGGACCTTGGTGAAGGCAAGGACGGAGGTGAAGCCGCGGCGGGCGACGGCACAGCCACAGCTGGCGAAGGCGCAGCCTACTGACAAGTTGGAGAGGAGGGACCCGCAGGTGACCGAAGAGTCGAAGCAGAGGGATCCGCAGGCGACCAACGAGTCAAAGCGGGAGGACCCGCAGGTGACCGATGAGTCAAAGCGGGAGGACCCGCAGGCGAGTGACGAGGCATCAGAGGCAGGGTCGTAGGCAACCAACGAGGCATCGGAGGCAGGGCCGAAGGCGACCGATGAGGGAGGAGGAGCGATGGTCACCAGCCTCATCATCGCCTCTGCTACCCCATTCCGGAGCTGCTGTAGGTTAAGATGTACTTCTTCAGCGAGGAACACATCCTTTGACGGGAAAGTCCTCCCCAGGATATCCCCTTGTGTGCAGCCAGGGTGCGAGCCGCGGGGTCCTCCTGGACCTCGGGCTGTTCCAGCCAATAAATCGCCTCTTTTACTAGACCGTGGTATTCCGCCTTCGTCAGTGGAGGCGTCTTCTTCTGGAGTCCTGTCATTCTGTTATAACCGTAGGTCGAGCAGGGACCAGGGAATCAGGAGCAGGGAGACATAAGATCAGGAATGAGAGGTTTATTAGGGAAAACCAGCCAGAGGAGGTACAAAATGGTAAAAGACTTCAATGACAGGCCGGGGCAAACGTACTTGAACACGGACTGAAATACACAGGACTAATCGGAAATAACACGAAACAGCTGCTAACACGGGGATTCCACACCAGGTTAAGGAGGGGGCGTGGCACACAGGAGGATCGGACAATCGAGCGTGACAGTTGTAGACATTACAGATCATTATTCAATAGGGTAATAAAATGCTTCTTCTTGTATTCCTTCAGGTTGATCCCAATTTCAGATTCTATAATATATATTTATAACTTCTTTTTTGTTTTTATTTTGATTTGTTTGTGTTTTGTGTTGTTCATATTCTTGTGTTTATTTCTATAAGAATAACAACAGCAATAATAATTAATTTCAATGTATCATTATATTGTTGCATTGAGTTTTGTTGTTGCACGACTGTTATTGGCTGATGTAGTATGTGTGTGGGGGAGTTTCACATTTTTTGAGCGGGTAGGGGAAAGGAGAAAAAGGAGGACACCAAACAGCAATCTGGATAGAGGGAAGGAAACCCAGACTGTCCGGACAAGTGGTCAGCCTACTGAAGAGCAAAGGAAACCATGAATTAATGTGTCTGTGCAGTTAAAATATTTATGCCTCCCTTTTGAATGGTAGTGGAGCAATGACTTGGTGAAATGCATTGGAAGTAGCATGGAACCAAATTTTTTGGTATGTTTTAGGGGGAGACTGATTCAAAATCTATACTGACCAGGTGGTTGTCAATGAGCACATCTGCAGGTTGTTAGTCATGTGCTACATATTTTCTTTATTTTAGGTTTTTAACATAAAATTCATGAAAGATGCATCTCTCACCTTGGAATTCATTAACCAATGAAGCAATTTTATATTCTCAATCTATATAAATATATACAGAAAATGTTTATATCTAAATGTTTACCAGTATTCCCCCCTTTAATTTTTTCTGCAATTCTTCCCCACCCTTGAATATACCAGGCATGTTTCCCCACCTTCAATCATTGCTGGACCTTCCCTGGAACAGGTAAGTCTTTACATAACTGTTTTTAACACATTGGTTTGTTTACACATTAGTGATGGTGCAAAATGGTAAACCCTCATCATAATAGTTATTGCATATCTGTGATTTGTTTTTATCTTTTCTTTTTTCTTTCCCGCTTTGACCTCTCCTGGTTCAGTTTGTTTCCCAATTCCTGCTTGTTTTGATTAAATAAAACCACTATAGTTTTCCTCACGCTTGCCCTCAAATCCTTCAATGTTTGTGTTGTGATACTTCCCTCCCAAACTGCTCTGATTTCTCCATGAACTGAATGTTTTTCAAAATTCTTGGAAATTGAGTGGTAAGTTTTGCCATTATCAGTGTTTTATTACTTCTGGTATGCTGATGAATTCAGTGGTTCATCAGATACTGAAGAAGTATGCAATGAATCAATAAATTCTCCTTCCAGTAGCAAATGAGCACTTTTTGCAATCAACAATCATTAAAAAGAAGTACACAGTAACCTCATTCATTCTTCATTCATTTTTGTCAAGTGAGCAAGAGAGCAAAAAGTCTTATGAATGCTTTCTTAAATTAAAATGATTCAAAAAAAAGTTTCACACAATGTTCTATATTTGGCAGTTCATTGGTGTAATGAACGCTGTCCAACGAGCAGGCAGGAAGCGGGGAATGACAAGGCAGGCAGACCAGAATCCAAAAAGCAAACGGGTTTATTGGGAAAACACGGGGCAGACGGTAACTAAACATCAATGACGTATCTGGGGAAACTAACTCAGACCGAGACTAAAATACACAGGACAAGCAGAAAATAACAGGCAGCAGGTGATCATAATAGGGAATTAACACGAGGTAATGAGGGGGGCGTGACACACAGGAGGATTGAATGGGCAGGTCATGACAGAACCCCCAAAAACATCAACGAGACCGGGAACAGAACAGACACACAGAACAGGGACAGGAATTAAGACAGGACCTGACAAAGAACGGGAAACACTGACAGGCAAACCAGGAAGGGAGACACAGGGGGAACACCAATAGGCAGAACAAAAGGGCCAGGAGTGAACATGGGAGGCACAGAGGGACGAGGAGCAGAGACAGGAGGAATGAAACAAGGAGGCAGGACAAAGGCCGGCGGACAATGGGGAGCCCAAGGCAACCCCGGCGAGAGAAAGCAGCCGCAGGGGCCACAGGGGGATGGGAGGAGGGAGCCGGAGGGGGCCACACAGGGAAGGAGGAGACAGGCTGAGGGACAAATGGAGGAAACGAGGAGGAAGACGGAGGGGGCACCGGGAGAGGGGAAGAGGAAGGTGGAGGGGACCCTGGCGCAGGCGAGAAGGAGGGGGAAGCCGCAACAGGCGACGGGGCAGCCAGAGAGAGAGAGAGAGAGCAACAGGAGGCCAACAATATAGCGTGGGCTGTGCTGGAGGTAATAAAGGCCAAGTTGGACCTCATGCAGAGACAACATGCCCTAGCTGAGGCAAAGTTTTGAAGACCACACATTTAAGTTCCCATCATGGGTACCTATTGATTGATTATGGAGTATCTGTCCTTTGTTGCAATACCGGTGTATGTCGGTGACCTTGAGTTGACTAATGGCAATGGGACTTCCTAGACTCTTTTCACTGGGATATGTGCCACAGTACAATCTCACGGTTGACATTTGGCAGTAGGATAATTTAGATTGAGAACACTGGGAAATGACTGAATGCTGCCTAATCCACAATATCAGAGCAACATAGTGTACCACAAAAGATGAGGTGATGTGTGTACCTTGCGATCTGGATTTGTACATCCTGCTGCACACATTACTGTCCATGTACACTAATGGCACTAACACTGGGCTAAGTAAATGAAGTTTATATAGCATATATCATACATGCAGTAGGCATTCAGGGGCCAAATGTGCTTTGAGTAATAGGGGGCCTATGTCTAGGAATGCTCCTGCCAATTGCACGATAGCTGGAAGAAATGTCACTTTACTGTCTTAACATAAGACAATGTCCACTGTGCTACACTGAGCACAAAGGACTATTCCAGGATGTCTTCGGGGGCAGATGTAATGAACCTACTTGTCAATGAACCTGCACTCTGAACTCTGTGTGCATTCTGGTACCGTTTGGCCAATCACTGCTTGGATATTTCTGTTTGAAATGAATTGAGATAGGAACAACAAATGTTCCAGTTCATGACTGTGGTCAATTTTTGTATTTTTTTTTCCAATCGAGGGGAAGTCTCTGGGGCTCTGGGGGGGGGTAGGGGGAGTGCGCAGCTGCCCCCCCCCCCAGGCTCACAGTATTACTAGCGACTGGAAAGGGGATGAAAAGGTTGAGTGTACAGTAATTGTGGGCATGAAGTGGAAATGTGGCTGATGGATAAAGGCATGGCAAGGTGAAAAAAGCAATGTGCAGCTGAATGATTGGCAGGGGATAGGAATGTGTAGTGCAGGGGTGTCCAACTCCAGTCCTGGGGGGCCAGAGCCCTGCACATTTTTAGGTTTCCCCTCATTTAAGACACCTGATTCAACTCCTTGTGCTAATTACCACACAGCACTTGAGCTGAATCATTTATGGTGGAACAGGGAAAGAACTACAAAGCTACACAGGCCCTCCAGGACTGGAGTTGGGCACCCCTGGTGTAGGGGATCGGACAGTCTGAAAAGGGACAAGGTTCTATGACTAGTGTCTGAGCAGGAGACAAAGGAGGGGACATCAATCACTCCCTTGTGAGTCATTTAGGTCTCTCATTGGAGGAACTGCTGATCCTGTTGGCTATACATGGGTTCAATGGCAACCCCTTGGAATCTGGGAAACGTGCGCATTGCACCACTCTGCTGACTCTGCAAGTGGAAATGCTGCATACTGAACAAATGCAGCTGTTTATTATACCCTAGACCCAAAATCCCATTATTTTAGGGCACCCTTGGCTGTGTGACCATGTGGATTGGCGATCAGGGTTGTTGTTGTCATGGTCTCCTTCCTGTTTATCCTGGTGCTTGTCCTTACCTTGTAAAGCCTCTTCCATAGAAAGCCCTGAGCTGGATGAGCTGTTGGCGATCCCCACTGAGTACCATGATTACATGGGCATGTTAAGTAAGGCATGATTGTTCCAACTACCTCCTCATAGGGCGTGTGATCACTTCATTGATCTCCTGGAAGGGGTGCCTCTTCCCAAAGGTTGACTGTTCTGCCTTTCTCTGCCTGACAAGGAGGCAACAAATGACTACATCATCTAGGGGCTGAGACAGGTATTATTTGCCTATCTAGTTCTCAGATGTCATGCCCTGCTCGTCCGATCCTCCCGTGTGCCACGCCCCCTCGTCTACCCCATGTAGAAACCCCGTGTTACCAGCTGTCACTAGTTGTGTCTAATTAGTCTTGCGTATTTAAGTCCACGTTAAAGTATGTTTCCCCATTCCGTTTATTAACGTCAGTCCTTCATGTTCCTTTGTGTTCTTGGATGTATACTCCACGAATAAATCCTGCGTTACCCCGATTCCCTGGACTCCTGCTCCTCTTTCCCTGCTCCGTGCCTATTCATTGTGACATAATGACTAGACTCCAAAAGAAGATGCCTCGTCTGACCGAGGAGGAGTACTTCGGTCTGGTGTACAAGGTTATATACTGGCTCGGACAGCCCAAGGTCCAGGAGGACCCCAGGGCTAGAGCTCTGGCGGTGTGGGCAAGAGACATACTAGAGGAGATCTCCCCATCAAAAGACCCCCACCTGTTTGTCTCATTTGTTATAGCCCAAGCCAGGTCGAAACGCACCATGCAGATGAAGTGCGGCAAATCCTGCTGTGGCTGAGACGCAGGGTGGCAGAAGCCATGATGAGGCAGGTAGCCATGGACAGTGGACTGCCTTATGGTCCATTAGCCAAGCTGCCTGAAGTGTCTTCGGCTCCAACGAAAGTGGCAAAGCGGAGAGACTGCAGATGCTGAGTGTCTTCCTAGGGGCCATCTCAGTCTCCGCTGCTTCCCATGCCGGGTGTCGGGAGGAGCCCCTCCCGATACTCGACCCAGTGGTGTTCATGCCCAAAGCCACCACCACTTTTTCCATTCCCCGTGGTTCCTGCTCCAGTCCCCATGGTCCCTGACCCCCTGGTTCCAGCTCCAGTTCCTGCGGTTCCTGTTCCCCTGCCCCCAGTTCCCGAGGAGGTCCCTGACTGTCGGACCACTGCTCCTCCTCCCTCAGTGGAAATAGAAAAGGAGCTTGAGTGGGACCCCTCGGGGATTCCTGCCCCGATGAACCCCTCCAGTGGGTCACCCCAACCGCCATCCTGTCATGGCAGATCCCAGCCAGGACCCCATCCCTCGGTATCCCACAGAAGGAGAGGACACCTGCGCTGGGGCCGGATCCTGCCCGCCTTTGGTCCCCCTTGTTTTAGCTTGGCAGTCGCCTGCAGTTCTCCCGGCTCCTGCTCGATAGTCACCTGTGATTCCCCCTGTGGTGACTCGTCGGGGGCCTGTGGTCCCGCCTCTGAAACCTTGTTGGTCGCCTGTGATTCCCCCAGCTCCACCTCGATGGTCCCCTGCACCTTCGGTGGCTGTGGCTACGCCTTCACCTGTGGCAGCTTCCACTCCCTCCTTGCTTCCTATGAGATCCCCTTCACCTCCCTCCTCGCCTCCTCTGGCAGTCCCTTTGCTATCCTCCTCGCCCCCTTCGGTGTCCCCTCTACCTCCTGACTTGCGGGGGGCGAGCGTTCCTCCGGCTCTGGCCTCACAGTTGCCTGTGGCCTCTGCGGCTCCTGCCTTCAGCCTGCCGAGGTTCCCTCTGGCTCCCTGCTTCCCCCTGCCCTTTGCCTCCTTGCCCCCTGTGTTTGCTCCCCATCCCTCTGTTCCACGTTTGTTCCCTCCTGGTTGCTTAACTTCTCCATTTAAGTCCGACATGATCACACATTTCTTCAAATATCATAAACTTAATTCATATTTAATATGTAGCAACTTTCATGTGTATGAAAGAGCCATTGTTACCTGGCCACATCCCTACCCCCCTTTTATGGCGCTGATGGGGATGTATCTGGATCGCATTTCACCGTTGCGCTGTTTATCAAATTACCATGCGAATGTGATCTGAATATGCGCTAATGCAGCTATTTAGAATGTGAATAACAATCTTCGGGTGAGAGCAGTACTACACGCCCCTGATATAGGTAAAACAAAGTAAGGTGACATGGTTTAATTTTTTGCTGATTTTATCTCATTTTAAAAACTTTAATACTTCTGACAATAGACGTTTTGAAAAGACGACAGATTACAGATTTAGCCAGCATTTTTTTCATGATTCTACGTTAAGATTTCAGCGAGATATAAACTGTAATAGACGCGAAAAGTACGCTGCATCACCAACAATGCACTCGACCCCAGAGGGTTAAAGTATTTTACCTTAGTCGAGTCATTAACATCAGTCCTTCATGTTCCTTTGTGTTCTTGGATGTATACTCCCTGAATAAATCCTGTGTTACCCCGACTTCCTGGACTCCTGCTCCTCTTTCCCTGCTCCATGCCTATTGATAGTTTTCTAAGGTTCGCTACCACTTTTACTGATGTTGCATCAGGAACTTCAGCCTGAAGGCCACCCCCTTGATGTCCCTGATCCAGGGGAAATGCACCATGTTGCTGTGGAGCCAGGATGCATTCTGCAAGCTCCACACTGTGTTCTGCTCTCCTCCAGCTCTCCTTCAACCTGATCCTGAACTCCCTTTTGAACTAGAGGTCGATGCCTCAGAGCTAGGAGTCAGCACATTTCTTAGGACATGGGACCTTCTTCCTGTATTTACTTTCTTGTTCCTACCACAAACACAACTGACCAATAAGCAGAATGAACATTCTCACATGGTTTGTAGTGGTGCATTGTTGCTTCACTTGGATTTTTCTCTGTGTGAAAGTAAACCGAACCAAGGGGAAAATGCTGTCAGGGTCAGCACCCATCTGATCCTGTCCTTGTGTCTCTTCCCCATGTGAGCAGCAGCCATCGCTGGCCATTCCCTTTGTCCTCTCATTGTCTTTGGCCCTAGTGTGTTATTCCTGTTCTGTGGACTGCCGTCTGGCTCAAGGGGTTGAATTTGCAGCACAAAGGTTTCAACCCTGTAGTCATGGGTTTGAGGCCAGCCTCAGTTGTTTTGTTTGTTTTATTTTTTCCCTAGTGATTATTAGTCCTTTGCTTCCCTGTTCTAGTTTATTCTTAGTTTAATATTGTTTATCCCTGTGTTTAATTTGTCTTGTTTA
This sequence comes from Gnathonemus echidnorhynchus, assembly GCA_026776725.1. NCBI lineage: Eukaryota > Metazoa > Chordata > Actinopteri > Osteoglossiformes > Mormyridae > Gnathonemus > Gnathonemus echidnorhynchus. The sequence continues at coordinate 25,449,153 of JAODJU010000108.1, forward strand.
TGGTTCACTGGCCCTGCTGGTTATGTCCTGTTATATTTGTTTCTTGATTTTTCTCCTAGTGTAGTATTTCCCTGTTTCCTTAGTTTCAGCTAAGTTCCTTAGTTCTGTGTTCATTAGTGTTAGTTTCTTCACCTGTGTCTTGTTGCCCTGTGCCCTTGTTGATTGGTTGTTTTTGATTTACACCTGCCTTTTGTTAGTCCTCATAATTGTTTTTAAGTGCCTGCCTTCATTTCATCAGTTGGTCATTGTTTGATGTTATTCTGTGTTTGAGACTCTGCCTGTTTCATAATCCTGCTACCTGTCAGTATGTTGACATGCACAGCTAAGCTGAGCTACGGTTATAGCTCAACTATGCCATTTAATTGGACTGCTGTCCTGGTCCCAGTATAAATGCACAGGAGGGGAATTTATTTATTCACCGAAGTATGTCTGATGCCCCTACAATACCTGACAATATGGCTTCTTTCAGCTTGCTAGTATTGGGCTTTTTCTGGTTGACCTATTACACCACAGTGGTAAAAAAAAAATTAATAATAATAATTAATAATAATGGATGCATGGATAAATGAAGTGACATAAGCTTTAATTGTTGGAAATCTGGTTGGAAGAGATATAACAAGATACAACAAGAAGTATTTAAAGTATTTTGTACAATATACTAAGACAGCATGGTATTGGAAATTTTTCAGATATGGCAATGTGAGTTTGTTGTAATAAATACTGGGGTATTTATGAAACAAAAAGGAGTTCAACATAAATTTCTCATGAACCCAACCAGGAGTGATTTAAACAACGAGGATTGAAAATGATTATGATTGTCTCGGAGAACACATGCAGTGCTCAAGTAAAAGCTGTAGAGGTAAACTTTAAACTGAATTTTAAATATTACTAGAGAATACTGAAAAAGAAAAATCATTAAGTTTTTTTTTTCCCCCTATGACAGTTTAAAATGTTTTAGCGAGACTTAAACTCTGTGTGCTATAATATCCATATCAAACGGAAAGTAACAAAAAGCCTAATGTTAATCTAGTTTAGTAGCGATATAAGAATTGTAAGGAGAGTGCTATTTTTTAAAATGACCAATCTATAATATCTCTAACCATGATTTGCTATACTCAAGGTATATTCAGATAATTTTAGTGTGGTTCAAAGATCAGTTTCTTTAGTTGTAAACTTCCTGTAAGGTTTAATATAAATTAAAAGTTAAATAAAAAAAGGATTCACAGAATGTTAGTGCATTAATATTCTAATATCTATAATAGTAATAAATTATAATATATCATTGTTGCATTGTGTATTGTTGTGGTTAATTCAGCTGTATTTATTAAATCAATTGTATTATGCTTAATCAGCAGCATTTTGTCTTTTTTTATTTAAAAGGCATAGCCTCGCTGAAATATTTGCCAGAACCACATAAAATATGGATTGATATGAACAAAGCACTCAACACTCAAAGCATGCTGACATGTCCCTACATAGGTAAATGTCCAATGACCTACAGTATATCCGTCATAGTCCACAAGTTAAATAAGGAAAACATAAGAAAAGCTACCCTTATTTATTCAGTGTTAGTGAGGTCATCCATGTTTTCCCATGGATGTCTACACATAAATTGCATCTGCATAGCTTTCGGTGTGTAGTGCTAGGCTCACTGAACAAGATGAGCCTTCAGGAAAGTCAGTCTGTTTAGTTTTGGCTGACTGGCAAAGGTTTTCAGCCAACCACCTCTAAACTTGGGGATTACTGACCCTCCCTTTTGATAGATCACTCAGCCACCCAATAATCTGGAGCTCCTCGAAACAGGAAGGAACGAATAGCCAATCAAATGGGCATTGGCTGAAAGATTGAAATTGAAAGATTGTTGGTTCAAATTCCCGACCAGCAAGGCACCACTGAGATACCCTGAGCAAGGTAACACCCCCAAGTACTACTTCCCGGGCACTGAATTAGTTTAAAAAAAAAAAAGAATTACCGCGGTTCTAATTCTTTCCATATGTTGTCGTGCATAAAAATACCCAAAATGAACACTCTAAGTGGAATACTTGATTACTATAAGCAAATTATTTAAATAGTTTCTGTATAGGAATTCTGTCCCAAGGTTTTTGATCCATGTAAGTGGTTGGTCGCTATAACTGTGATCACTAAGCGGTTTATGTTATAACCTGTGGAGGGGGCCGGTCCCTGCATCTATGTCCTCTCCCTTTCCGGGACACAGACATTCGGGGACCCGGTCTGGCTCCACCACGCTGGCGTGATGGTGGAGGAGTCCCTCTAACCCCAGAGTTTTTGGGGCCCAGGAGGTAGATCCCTGAGGGGTCCCATTCCAGCTCCTCCTCCGACTCCACTATGGAGTGAGGAGCGTCGGTCCAGCAGTCCGGGGCCTCGGACGGCCTCTCCAGCGCTGCTGGCACAGGAAACACAGGGGTTAGTGGAGTCGGGGCCTTGGGCGGAGCAGGAGGCAGAGCAGAGACGCGCTGAGCAGAGACGGGCTGAGCAGGGACAATCAGGCAGGCTGCAGGCAAGACAGGCGGGATGGGTGGAGCTGGCAGGATGGGCAGGGTAGACTGGATGGGCGAGACAGGCATAGCGGCGGCATCAGGCAGGGTGGCGGGCGTAACGGCGGCAGCAGGCGGTGCTGCGGGCAGAGCACCTCAGCCAGTGTTCCCAGTAATGCGTGGTCCCTTTAAGGGATCGTGGGACCCGCGGGATAGCGTCCAAAATGGCCCTGATCCCCACATACTCCAGGTGGCCTCCCTGGAATATGGAGGCTGCTGGCTCCTCCCGATATTCAGCGGGGAGAGAGGCAGCAGGGAGAGAGCAAGCCCTCAGGTACACAGTCGGGTCTTCCTCCGCTGTAGTTTCCCTACGCTTCTTCTTTCTCCTGTTTTTTTGGGCTGGTTGAAACGGGGTTGGCCCGGAGAGAACAAGCGGCTGGAGCCGCTTCTCTGTCAGTCCTTCCATCAGCTGCTGGATGTTTTCGTGCACATTGGCTACGACGTGCGCGCCCGTGAGCGGGGTCATCTCCTCAAGGAGGGTCCCGCTCTTGCTGGCTAGTTCCCGTAGTCCGGGGTCCTCACGGACCTCTGGCAGGTTCAGCCAGTAAATTACCTCGCGGAGCAGATCGAGACGTTGGTCTTTGATCTGCGGAGGTGCGTTGTGGAGATCTGTCATTCTGTTATAACCTGTGTAAGCAGGCGAGCGGACAAACAGGCGATCCAGCTGGGAATGAAGGCAAACGGGGATTTATTCCATGAACAGGAAGCACACGGGACGAACGTCAATGACAAATCTGGGAAACAGAGGTAGACGTGGACTAATATACACAAAACAAGCCAAAACTAACATCAAACAGCTGGGAACAATCAGGGTAGTACACGTGGATAATGAGGGGACGTAGCACACACGAGGATCGGACGAGCCAGGCGTGACAGTTTAAAACATTTCCATTTTAATAGTACATAAACTCACTCATGATCTTTAATAATGGTATGCTCCTAGACAGACCCCAGAAATTCCCACGGTTTTTGACAGCATGCCCTAATTCAGGTCTTGGCTTGGACTCCTCCGACAAACACAAACAACAAAAAACAAACAAATTGGAGTACTTTACATAGAAAATCTAAAGAAATGAAAAGTGTGTGGTTGTTTGTATTGGTAGCTAGCAGTACGAAGCAGAGAAAATAAATTGTATGTGCTTGGATGTATGAATGGGAAGAATGGTAGTACTAACTGCAGATGCACTCACAGCACATTAGCTGACCAAATTAGGGAGATGTTTCATGAAAGTGTGTGTGGCATGCTACCTCTACTGCTCCATCTACTGCTTCTACAAGCTTGCAGAAGTACCCGAGTGTCACTCTTGCATTATGGTCCTTCATTATACAGTAATACTGGTTACTATCCAGAGCCCACTTTATCACCAAACAATTCTTCCCTCTGGTAGAATATCTCATCCCTGGTGATAGGAGCTTGCAACTCAGGTAGAGCACTGGTGATTGTTCTCCCTGCCTCCCTTGTGCCAACACTGTGGAAAAAATTAAGACAAAGCTCTTTTATGCATCCATTTATTTTCACTGTCACCCTCTAGATTTTCACAGGAAGTGCAGATGGGAGGATACACCTCACTTACAAAAAGACACACTTTTTCGATTCCCTGATAAATGTCCAGACATAATTAATCAGGGAGCTGAAATTATTGACTGCATCATTTTGTATATAAAATCGGCACAGACTTTCTAAAAAACACTTCTTCCATGACAAGTACTCAAAAATGAGCTAGAGAAGATTGACACTCAAGAATAATCCCATATTCTGCGTGGTAATAGTAAGAATATTTCAGATACAAACAGTATTTAAAAGATAAAATATTGGAAATTCTGATGATCATGAATGTGATGATACTTCCTGCTGATGATGATTCATCGGAAGAACTCTCCATAATGGTGGCTTCCTCAAACAAAAACAATGGAACTATGAAGACATGCTGTATAAGAATGTGCAAATACAGAATAGTCTGTACCACCACAAGGAAGCCACTACAGAGCCAAGGAAGAGTGTACTGATGTAGCCATAATGTTTGTATTCATAACATATGATCAGCAGCTAAATTTTCCACGAGAAGTAGATAATATTATGCTGAACAACAAGCACAGAAGTGACTTTACTATAAAAGCAGGTATGCAAAAGAATTTTAGAAAGAATTTAGAAAGAGTGACAGTCTGTTAGTTGGGGGTAAGGTTAGGTGACTTGGAATAAAGCTTTCATTCAAACCACCTGATCCTTGAGTTAATACAATAAACAGTTTGTTTCTCTTTACTATTGTCCTCAGTAAACATGCCCTGATCTCAAGTCCAATTCCCTGTGTGTGAGTCATATTTTTTATTCACATTGAAATGGCTTTTTTTTTTTCTTTTCATACTATCCCTTTGACCCACTTCATTAAATGTCAAGAACATCCACTATGCATCAGATCCACCTTACAATCACTTATGGTTAGGATAGCAGCTACATAAAAAAATACTTTGTTTGGAAATGTATTAATTTATTAAAAGTATTAAACAACAAGAGTTTCTAAATCAAAAGTAAGATCTGTTGTCAGACCATGAATTGAAGGGACAAGCAGGGCAGTTTCTTCCAGACACCATTCGGAAAAACCGCTCCAGTCTGCATAAGAAAGAGCCCCATGACACGGCATGAGAGAGTGAATAACTAGCTCTCATGGTGGAGTGAAAGAAGGCAGTACATGCCTAACAAGCCTGCAATCTACAGTATAACCATTTGAAAAGCATGCTTTGTGAAGTCAATCATTTCTCGGAATACATAAGTCTATACCAGAGGTAAACAATCTTACCCAGAAAGGGCTGTTGGGTATGGGAAAGGGCTGCAACTCCCTAATTAGATTACTAATTAGAGGAATGATTGGCTGAAGAGTCCTCACACCTGGGTTTGAACAGCTGACCTAAAGATTATCCCAAAAACCTGCATACACACCGGCCCTCTGTGGGTAACATTGCTCACCCCTGGCTTATACTGTAAACTCATCTGGGGGGGGGGGGGGGGTCATTCAAGAAGAATTAGGGAATCTGGCTGGTGCTACATACAGTATGTGCTGCAAGGTCATTACCTACCATTTGACATATTCTTCATTTCCTCTTAACCTGGAGTCAAGTAACATGAGAGACTGCTAACTGTATTGGCAACGCCAAGGAAAAATAATCCGCATCTGCCCAATCATGTTCTGAAGTTTGATGACGGACAGCCACAACGTTTCAATCCTGGCGTTGGCAACCTTGATAATAGCAAAAGTAATGGGCAGCTTCTGGCAACTGACTGTCCGTTGTAGATTAAGGTACCTAGAACACAGGATACACCAATCAATACAGGTGCCTGCAAAAACATACAAAGTGTCTGACATGCCCTCCCCCCTGACATGACAATACGATAACATAAATTGAATGTGAGAAATGTATTGTCGATTTATTATGGTATATAATTGTACCAACCAAAAACATTGAATTTGTCCTGTAGTGAAAGATAAAATTGTGTCATATCTTTTATCAGTATAAAAGCTCAATATAAAAAGTTTGACAGCATCCCTGGCCTTTTTAGCTTTTTGAACTTTTTACCCACTACTCTCGCAAATTTCAGTAATTACTATGTCACAAAACCTGGTTTAGTCAGTTCAAATTGTGTATACATTATAATATTAATTAAAAATTTATGGCAAGTGTCACGAGAGGAGCTGCATCTCTGAACTGTGGAATAATAATGGAATGTTAATGGTATGATGGTGAGAGGGAGCCAGGAGCAGCACTGGGACGCATCGCAGTCATTGCGAGTGTGATCATTTTCAGCAGTAGGGATGCGCTTGAAAAAGTCCCCCAGAGGCAACAAAGTGCTTGTGTGGGAAAATATTCTGTGAGAAATAGAAGCACAAGGGCACTGCAGTCTGATAAACAACTCTGCCAGGGTAATGGTGTGCTGAAAAAACAAATGACATAACCTTGCACTGTGTAATGCCTATTAATGCACATTAATCACTTTCATGTTTCATGATTACTTTACCGTATACAGTACATGATTCTTCTAAAAATATAATTCCTTAGTACTCAAAATGTGTCTAGCTTAGATTTATAGAAAACTAGTCATTGGAAGAGAATTAACTTTTTGTCTCCGCAGCTATCACTTTCATACAGTATTTAAATTGCAATGCTTATTTATTTTCTCATTTTCAGTATTCTTCTGTTTTCAAGGCAGGCTATGGTTCAGTTTTGGCATGCATAAATCCTGCTGTTTTTCTTCTGAAGCGGTCAGTAAAAACAAGTTACATAGCTAAAAACATCTCATTACTCCAGCTTTACAGAGAAAATGTTCATGGCTATTTACATTATACTTGCAAGAATAAAAAAGACATTAGTAATGGCATGACAGTAAGAATGATTGCCATTAGCATACCTTTCAGGCCATATGTTAACGAGATATAGTAAGCAGTCCTATCAAAATATGAAAGGAAGATTCATTTCTCAATACTTTTTAAAAATATTTTTAGCCAGTTTGCCTGAAAAGAGAAGTACAGTCAGTACCATTAACATTCCATTATTATTCCAAGTACAGTCAGTCCTGCTTCAATGCATATCACATCACAAATCTGTTCTAACACGATTGATATATTAGGACCCAAGTCCAGCAGAACTCGGAATTGCATTTGTATTTCCACAATTTTCTGTCAGAGAGAAGAGCATTATGCAAACTACAACACGATACAGTCTTACCCAGAAACACTACCTGCAGGCAACAGCTATCCAAGTGAACAAAAGTGATGTCCAATTCATGAACAAATTGTTCTTTTGAACTGGCTCTTTTCAGTGAATTGATTGAACTGGCTTTGAAATAAAAAAGAATCAAACATTTTGTACATCCACACATTGCACAGGTCAAAATCTTAGAATATAAAAAACTGAAAATATATGTCAAATTATGTATCATGTAAAAACGCATAGCAGCCTGTTAATAAATTTATATAGGCTTTTTGTAGACTGTCTATAGCCATATTTCCTTCAGTGCCCCTCCCCACACTGAAATCCGTTGTATTTGCGCTGTGTGTGTACCCGGCCGCATGGTGCCCCTCCGCATACCCTAACCCGCTGTATTTGCGCTGTGTGCGTACCCGGCCGCATGGTGCCCCTCCGCATACCCTAACCCGCTGTATTTGCGCTGTGTGCGTACCTGGCCGCAGGGTGCCCGATCAAAATTGTTCAAAATATGGTATTTTTCTGTAACAACACTATGAATTTTTGTTGTAGCAAAGTAATGTAAGATTACTGTGAGGAAAACAAAAAAATGTACTTGTCATCAAATCAATCCTGAACTTTGTCTTGAAGCACAAATGACCAGGCTAAAGCTTATCTTTAAGTATATTGTGAATGGTCCCTTTGAAAAAGGGACAACCAGCAACAAAATGGATGGATTACAGGAATAAACTTGCCATTTAATAAGTCTGAATACCTGAAAACGCAACATTCTGTTGGAATGCTGGTCATATAGCTGCCAGGAGTCAGCATCCACTTGACGATACCCATTAATTTTGTTTGCAGCAAAATTAGCGTTAGCGTGATTGTCTTTCTGACCATGTTGTAATATAATCTTTTTCTGTGGTGGCCTTCTCTTCCAAAGGGAAATGTGTAGTATCTTCGTTCAAGGACTATCTGTCATGCCGGCCTACCGAGATGCCTGAGAGCGACGTGCTGTTATGTGAGAGCCGCTATATTGAGAACGAGAAGCAGATGAAGAAATTCAAGGGACTGAAACGATTCTCTCTGTCCGCCAAGGTCGTTGATGATGAGATCTATTACTTCAGGTAGGTTTGCCCAAGGAGCAGTACCTTCCAGAGCACAAGGGCCCATTTCTGACTTTAATCCTGGTGGTACACAAACTAATAGGTGTTGAATTGATTGCTGATTTAGGTAACCATTTCACCTTCTGTTTGCAAAAGTGCATACTGTGTGTAGACTCATCCTGAGCAAGTGTAGAATTCATGTCCACTGTGTTTCATTTTTCTCGGAGCATTCACAAAATACAATAAATTGCTCAATAACTATGGTGTGCAGTATATTGAAAAAAGCCTGTCATACCCACCAACTGTATATATGTGCACATTTGTCTTTCTCCTGCAGGAAACTGATTGTACCCCAAAAGGAGCCATCTCCACTGCTGGACAGGAAAATCCAGGAACTGGAGGCCAAATTTGCAGAGATGGAAGAAGCAGGCGATGATCTGGATGACCAGGGAGATGAGGATGGCGATGCAGTTGATGCTTCCTTAATACCTCAGCTACAGACACCTCTGTCTGGCGACCTCGACATCATGCCATACACCCCTCCACAGGTTCTGATCCACTAACATAAATTTTCTGTGATGAGCAAGTAGAAAATATTATACCTTTGTTTATCTGTAGAGTTTTGAATCGTTTACGTTAAATTATTTTAAAGAGTAAAATATGGTATGGCTATTCAATTTTTAGCAGTTTTTTATTATTAACGAGTGATGGTTTTGCACCCTTGCTTCTGACCATAGCTGACTCCAAAGACAATCAAGGGTCTCTGCAAAAAGGAAGGATCCAAACGAAAGATCAACATGAGTGGCTACATCCTGTTTAGCAGCGAGATGCGGGCTGTGATCAAGGCCCAACATCCCGACTTCTCCTTCGGTGAGCTGAGCCGTCTGGTGGGGACAGAGTGGCGGAACCTTGAGGCCACCAAGAAGGCTGAATATGAAGGTGAGGGGAGACTGTTCTCTGAATATTGCCCTTTTTAATAGTGCTTTGGGGAGGAAAGCGTTGTATGTAAAGTGCCTTGGAGTGAATGGAACTATATAAAAATTATTAGAATTGAATTAGGTCACAAAGTGTTCTCATTCTATTGCACCTATTTTGCCCATTGCGACATCTTCCTCTCCCAAGATCTCCGCAGTATTTGGAATAACTATCCAATATACCCATGTATTTTTGGCTTGACCACTAGCACCCCTTGTTTGGCTAATCAGCACCTCGCTGAGTTCTATAACAAATTAAGTGAATTACTTAATTAAGCTGGTGGTGAAATTTTAAGGAATGCATGAAATGATTGGGGTGCTGTTAATTTGCATATATTCTAATGTTACATTGTGTGGTGTCCTGAGCAAATATACAGTACTGTATTTAGGGAGGTGTCCAGGGTGGCCAGTATACATGCCATTAAAAGTTGCTGTAATCGAGGGGCTGCACTTTTCAGGTGATGCCCGTTGCTGTGGGCCATGCGCTGAAGATGTGTTTGTTTGTTTTTTCTTACAGAGCGGGCAGCCAAAGTGGTGGAGCAGCAGGAGCGGGAGAGAGCAGCCCAGCAACAACAGGGCCCGTCCCCTAGAGCAGGTACCCCAGTAGGGGCGCTCATGGGGGTCGTCCCTCCACCAACCCCTATGGGGATGCTTAACCCGAACATGACACCTGTGTCAGGTAACCCCTCACGCATGCAGCAGAACCATTGTGTGCCTTTGGAGCAGGAACACCAAACTGACCTGCTCAAAGACCTAACCTTTTTTGGTTTAGCTTCTTCCCTTCCCCACACGACCTCCCTGAATGGTCCAACCTCACATTATTACTCACTACTTTTTTGTTTTGAATGTTTCTCTATTTTTCCCAGTCACACAGCCACAGCTTGTATTATCATCTGCATGGGCATAAACAATTTCCATTAACTTATGTTTTAATTTTTCTATTAATCCCTATTAATAGAAAATAATTAATTTTCTATTATTATCTATATATTTAAAAAAAGAGAGAGCGATAGAGAGAACGCACTTCCATTTATCTCATATACTAACTTTGATTTGATATAGACTCTTCATTACTGGGTAGTGCATGATCTATGATAGACAGCTGCATGACACTGATGCATGGATATGTTGTGTTGTTCCCCCCAATTTCACCCCTAAGGCATGATGGGTGTTTATGGCCCACCCATAATGCCCATGCAGGGCCCTCTTGAAGGCATGGTCGGCATGGGCAACATGCCGCCACATCACATGGGGGTGCCTACGATCCCCCACCATCCTCCGCCTGGTATACCCGGGTTCCCTGGCATGCCAAACCCGGGTAAGGACACCTTCACCACCCCCTTAAGCTGCGCCTATGCTGAAGGGGCTACCTGTACCACGGGCTCAGGTGGTCTACTGATTAACAGGCCTAATGAAAGGTCGCCTGAAAATTCACACCTACTTGGGCAGTCTACACATGGGTATTTGGCTTGCTTTCGAACCAGTTTGAGAATTTTTAACTGCCTGAAACACCTTTTCATTTAGAGTTGCATGAACTAATATGTATTCCTCAATTAGTATTGAAAACTAATCCTCATATGTATGAGTCACTCTTAAACACTAAAATGCTGTCGTAGTGATATCTGTTAAATGCTATTATAGTCAAATCTAACCCCCCTTTATGCTGGAAACCACCATGGTACATTATGGCTGAAATTTCATGGTTTGTGTGAAACTGCTGTGTTCAGACAGGCATGTAACATCCTCAGGTCAGTATACATTTTCACACCAAAACACACACACACTGAATGCGTACTGTATGGTGTGCCTATTTGTGTAACTCATAACAAAAATTGTGATCTGTCAAATGGATATGTGTTAAATCCATAATTCCTTTAGCCAACAAGCACCTTTTCTTTATACTGACCACCTGTGTGGTTATTTATGCTTTAGGTGTGATGGGACCAGGTGTAAATGCAATGGCAGGAAGTCCCAGTACTGGAAATCATTATGGGCCACAGGTAACCCCTATAATGTGAAATGGCTACAAATTCACATTGCTAGTTTATTTTATTCTAACTGGATTTCATGAAAGACTTGTGCTACAAAGCGTAAGTGTAAGCAGATTGATGAGTAATAACTTTTATACACTCATAGATGGGAATGGCAGGTACGGGTCAGCCGGCCCCACCCCCCTACCCAGGACAAGGTCAGCTGGGTCAGCCAGCACTCCAGCAGCCCTCAGCCCCTATATTTGTCGCTCCACCACCAAAGACTCAGCGCCTACTTCACTCCGAGGCCTACTTGAAGTACATTGAGGGTCTTCACGCAGAAACCCCAAACATTAACAAGTGGAACCAGACCCTCTCAGGTGTGTGCCCTTGCAATATACCATATCTTATGTTAATTCGTGCAATCAAATTCCTAAATAATATAGTTATAACTGTTTTAGGAAAGATTAAGTCATTTCACAGACTCACGTTGATTAACATTCATTGAAATCTATAATAAGGGAACTGTGAAAAATGGAATCGTACATATAGAGTGAACATTGGATCTTTTCCTACATTGTGCATTTGTTTTTGTGCCAATTGCCTACGCAGCCTGTCGGAAAGATGTTCACTTGACCAAAGAACAAGAGAGTCGTCTGCCGTTACATTGGCTGAAGAGCAAGGGAGCCCACACCACAATGGCTGATGCACTCTGGCGGCTGCGAGACCTAATGCTGCGGGATACGCTTAACATTCGCCAGGCGTACAACCTCTGAACCACTGGAACTACTTTCCCTGAGTTTCTCAACCCATTATTATGGACCTGATATACAAGCGGGAAAATAGGTCATGAATATCTGTCATTTTTAATGATATTTATTTTGCCATCATTTTACAAGAGAACATGAAATCCAAGCTAATTTAGTGTTTTTGTATGGTAGTAAACACCTTCTATGGAAAGCTGGTGTTCATATTAAATGACAATTTGGTTTCTAAGTTTTTTTTGTTTTTGTTTTTCATGTATTTTCATTTCATCTCTCTAATGTGCTTTTACACGAAATCAAGATGGTACTTCAAAAAAAGTTGGTGCTGTACAGCTGACAGACAGAACAAATCCATATGGAACAAGTAACTCATCACTTCTTGAAATCATATGAAGTGTCATTTATATGGATAGAAAGTAGTGATGAAGGAGTTCAGTGTAACCTAATATGTGTATTCAATATAATGGAACAAATGCTGAGAGAAACATTGTTTAAACTATAGTGGTAAATGTGCCTGTCCCAGCTAAAATTTTTTAGCCATACCGTTCTAGTGCCCCCCGCCCTGAGGAGCCCGTAGATCAAAAGAAAGCAAAATTGGCTTGCTTAGTCAGGACCCCCTCCGGCGATGGTGTCCTAGACAGGTGCATATGGTGCCTAATGGGTTGACACGCACTAATTTAATCATATGTCTGTAGGTGAATCAAATGAGCCCATCTGTCTTAATTCATAAGATAGGATTCATCTACAAAATTGGCCGGATGTTTGTTACAGTATTTCCTGTTAGGCGGGTCGTGTATCACATACTCACTGGCCACTTTGTTAGGTACACCTGTTCAGCTGCTAGTTGAAGCAGCTAATCAGCCAATCATATGTCGGCAGCACAACAAGTAAAATCATGTAGATACAAGTCAGGAGCTTCGGTTAAGGTGCATCATACACTTGCATGGGGAAGAAAGGTGATTTAAGTGACTTTAAAGGTGGCATGGTTGTTGGTGCCAGACAGACTGGTATGGATATTTCAGAAACTGCTGATCTGCTGGAATTTTCATGCACATCCATCTCTAGTGTTTACAGAAAATGGGCCAAAAAAGAAAAAAAAACATCCTGTCAGCAGCAGTTCGCTGGGCAAAAATTCCTTGATGGCAGAGGTCAGAAAACAATGAGCAGACTGGTTCAAGCTGATAGAAAGGCAACAGCAACTCAACTCAGTTGCAACCAAGGTCTAGAGAAGAGCATCTGTGAATGCACATGTTGAACTTTGAAGCAGATGGGCTACAGCAGCAGATGACCACACTGGGTGCAACTCCTGTCAACTGAGAACAGGAAACTAATGTTGCAGTTCCACTTCAGAAGTTTCAACTGGAATGCCCCCTGAAGTCAGAATTCCAATTCAGAATGTTGGCGGAACCTCTGCAACCCCAACCTCAGAATTCAAGATGGCTGTGTCCTTTAACAATAAAAGTTAAAGCTGTTAAAGTTATATGCTGTTTATTAGCACTTACATCTTAGTTGCTCATTCATCAGTTGTACACAGTACTGTTCAATCACTATCTGTGGACATGTTGCTATGTGCAATATATGGTATTGTAATCAACTGGAATTGCTAACAATGGCTCACAATGAACCTGGCTAGAACTGGGGCATGTTTCAGAAAGCAGGATTTCTTGCTTAGCTGGAGAGCTTGTCAGATTTTAGGCAGTCTGGGCTAAATGTAGATTAACAAAGACAAAAGTGATTTAAGATTGGGTACTTTAAATCCGACAAATCATCCAACCAAGCAAGAAATCCACCTTTCTGAAACATGTCCCAGGTGAGTGTTCATTTCTGCTGCAATGTTCAGGCGATAGGGTCAGAATTTAGTGGAAACATGAAAGCATGGATCCATCCTGCCTTCTACCAACAATTCAGACTGGTGGTGTAATGGTGTGGGGAATATTTTTTGCCATACTTTGGGCCCCTTAGTGCCAATTCAGCAACATTTAATGCCACAGCCTACCTGAGTCTTGTTGCTGACCATGTCCATCCCTGTATGACTATAGTGTACCCAGCTTCTAATGGCTACTTCCAGCCGGATAATGCAATATCACAAAGCTCATATCACCTTAGACTGGTTTCTTGAACCTGACAATGAATTCACTGTACTCGAATGGCCTCAATGGTCACCAGATCTCAATCCAATAGAGAGGTTATGGGAAGTGGTGGAACAGGAAATTCACATTGTGACAAATCTGCAGCAACTGCATGGTGCTATCATGTCAACATGGACCAAAGTCTCAAAGGAATGTTTTGAGCACCTTGTTGAATCTATGCCACGAAGAATAAAGGCAGTTTTAAAGCAAAAAGAGGGTCCAACCTGGTAGTAGAAAGGTGTACCTAATAGAGTGGCAAGTGATTGTATATTCCGTGAGTTTTCAGTATGTCTTATACCATTAACCCTCTCAGTCTGGCGGTTCCAGATGGCTTTCACGGAGAAATTAACAGTTAAATGGACGGGGCATAGGGAGAGGAAAAGGCTGTTACCAACTTCTAATTAGTGCACAAAAAACCCAAAACATTTTCTTAAATTACACACCAGTTATGGCTGTGATATCTTGCTGTCCGTGTGTTTATCCAGATAAGTTACAATATAATATTCGGTGTTTCCCCTAGGTTTACAGCTTCGGAAACGCGCGACCGTGTAGAGACAAAAATAACAAGCTGTTGTGTAAATAAGATAAATAATTACATAAGGCTATTTAGTTTGTTTAATAAAAAGACAATGTGTTCTATAGGAAAGGTAACCTTAAATGACTTCTGTTTTGATCTGGTGCTTTATAGAAAATAAAATTAAATAAAATTAACTTGACCTTCAAGAGGGGGCGGGTATAATGTAATAATAGTAGGGGAAACACTGATATTGTAATGATTGTACAGAGCCCGCCACTTCTCCTTTCGCCCACTCCGCAGGTAACCCCATTCCTGCTTTTTCTGAAATTCCCAGGGATTGGCTGAAAAGGGTGGGAGGACTGCCCTATAATAAACAGCGACAAGACTGCACATACATTTACACGTATGTAAGAGTTTTATTACCTTGTAAATGGTCTGTAAGGTTTGCAATCTGCTCCAACGCTTTTGATGTCGCCAATTTTAGGTTCATTATGCAATTATATAGACTTGCCGTAAGATTTCTTGTATGAGCGTCACTCCAGATGCATGAGAGCTGGCAGTACTGTTGTCGGCTTACTGTACCGAACAGTTTAATGAACTCGAAATGTGGAATCACCATCGTTGTGCGAAACTTATTTCTAGTCTTAGTTGAAAGCGATTCTATAATAGCGGAGCAACGACCGAGAAAATTATTGACACAACTACCAGTGGAATACAGCAAAAACATTAATGTGACAACACTGATTCAGGTCACACCTTTTGGATGCGTTTTCACGTATCCAACGGAAACATACAGCTGACAGTTATAGTATGGAGAACTAAAGATCAGGGGAGTTTATGTCTTTGGAGGAGTGGTCCCTGTTGAATATTTTCCGTTTTGCAGAAAGCGGGATAACGCGACACGTAATTCATGCACGTTGAAAACTCGCAATATATTCCATTAATGTTTTTCTAGAAATGTGCCCTTGTTATAGTTTAACCTCTCTGACATGGCAATAGTATAAGTCATCTGAGTCTATTATAGACAAGCTTGGTCCGTATTTTTTTAAGAGGACGGTAGAACCACCACATCACACTCGTGTCGTTTAAAAATGTGTGTAATAACCCACAATGCACTTCGGCTGAAGTGACGGCATTTGAGAGGGCGTACAGACGCGCCTGCGCTGTGAAGTAACGGCATTTGAGAGGGCGCACAGACGCGCCTGCGCTGTGAAGTGACCGCGCCGTTCACTGATACTTTTGAAAGCAAGGGAATAGAAATACTGTATTACCCCGCGCCTGGAGTGCGAGCCTTCAATCTGCGTCTTTGGCTACACAGTAGTTCTCAGAGACATATCTTTGTCTTGTACGAAAAGGCAAGTTTATTTTGCTGTATTCTTAGACTCGTTACCAGCGCAGTATTCTAATTCACCATCATTGTGTTTCCAGGCTAATGTAGCATACTTACCATTTGAACACCTGAACATGATAACGCTGGCTAGTCCAACTCTTGTGGTGACATAAATCTGAGTGAAAATAGTGTGTGTGAAAATATGGTTAACGCACGTTGTGATTCCCTAGTGTGGGTAAGTTCTTAATCGTACGTCATTAACGTGTTTTCTGGCAGTGGGCTCCTGCCTGGGGAGATTAGCGTGCTAGAATGCCGGTCATGTGTATGCCGGCATTAGCTAGCTAACAGGAACTTGAACTGGCAGGCTACGTTGTATCTAGATAGCAGTCCTTCATACATTGATGTATTTCGTTAATCGCCTTCTGCATGAATCGCGGAACGGTATGTGCTACGAACCTAAAATCTAATCAAAACGCCATCCTTTCCGCTTCACCATCAGGGCCTCGGAATTGTGGCCTGCTTGAAGAAACTCTTCGCTAAACCCACTTATTACGAAGCCCAGAAAATACCCACCTTGGGATGCATAACTGCATCCGTATAATAATGCAGCGCAGCACAGCTGTTTACAAACCGGCCGAGCCACCGTTAGTTGGTTTAGTTAACCAGCATTCCCGCTAACCAGGTACAATGGAGCGATGTGTGTCGTTCCATTCGTTGCGATCGAGTGAATTTGCAGCGGCACACATACAAGGACACATGGCTGTCCATCGTTATTTTAAACAGTTGTCGCGATTAAGTCAGCAAGGCGCACCCGGTTGTTGTCTTTGTGATGAGAGCATTGATTGAATTTGGAAGTATAGGGTTACCGTCGGCCAGCTCGCTAGAAACTGCCCGAAGTTAGATTGGTGCCCGCGACCTCGTATGAATTTTAATTTTATGTATGTTGTAAGTCTCCAGTAGGCTTAGGTATTTTGATGTTAACCCCATTTAATCAAAATGTATCCCGCTCAACGTAAAGGTATATTTAATTAACTGACAATACTTACACTGCAGTGCTTTGTTTCTAGGATGTCCAGAATAGCTTGCCCAGTTAAATATTGCTTGTTATCTACAATTTGATTTTGATGATTACAAATTTCTGGTCTTTCTTTAGGGAGCCATGGAGCTAAACGATGCTAACCTGCAAACCTTGACAGAATTTCTTCAGAAAACACTTGATCCAGACCCATCAGTCAGGCGACCAGGTACTACGCTCATGGATCTCTATAGCAGATCTCAGTTACAAGGGCCTTATTTTTCTTTGAGCTAGCTACATATCCAATGTGTTAGTGATTTTGATTTTATTTTTTTCTGACCCTCTTATCAGCTGAGAAGTTTCTGGAGTCAGTGGAAGGGAACCAGAACTATCCAATCTTGCTACTCACACTACTGGAAAAATCACAGGACAATGTGATTCGTGTTTGTGCAGCAGTCACCTTCAAAAACTACATCAAAAGAAATTGGCGTATAGTGAGTGTTTCTTCTTCCTCCATTTCTCTGATAATTTTACTACAGTGTAATATCTTGTCAAAGGAGCCTTTATTTTATAATTATGTATGGTCGCTTTTTAGGTGGAAGATGAACCCAACAAAATCTCAGAGCCAGATCGAACTGCGATTAAAGCCAATATTGTAAACCTGATGCTAAGCAGCCCAGAGCAGATTCAGAAACAGGTATGTCAAAAATCCTGTTGAAAGCGTGTGAAACATTAGTATGTCTGTCAGTGTATTGCTTAGGTCTGGTTTCTCTGGTAACAGCAAACTCCCCAGTTAGTGGAAAAAATTGCAATTGTTTAAATTTCCATTGTACGTATTTTTTGTTGTGATGAAGTTATGATGACAGTTTTACATGCATTTGTATGTCCCTTCATGTGATCATTTTTCTGGAACTCCTGTTCCCAGTTCTAGGGAAAAGGATGTCATCCTGAATTAGCCGATTTTACTTGCAGCGGTTATGATGTAATCATGATCAGTATCAAAGTTGATGCTATTCTGAGTTCAGGGCCCTGTCCTGAAAAACAGGATTAGTTGTCAGGATAATTTTGGTAACTGTAACAAGACTTTCCAAGACTTTTCCAAGTTCTTGTTTAAATGAATCAAGCTTCTCTCCAATAGGGTTGGGTACCGAAAACCGGTGCCAATACGGCACCGGTACCTATATAACCGGTATGTACCGGACCGAAACAGAA
>JAODJU010000108.1:25510424-25537261 GCA_026776725.1 Gnathonemus echidnorhynchus
GGAACGGTCCTTCGCAGATGCTTGTTTCAGGAAGGATATACGAACAGGAACGGTCCTTCGCAGATGCTTGTTTCATGAAGGATATATGAACAGGAACGGTCCTTCGCAGATGCTTGTGTCATGGAGGATAAACAAACAGGAACGGTCCTTCGCAGATGCTTGTTTCAGGAAGGATATACGAACAGGAACGGTCCTTCGCAGATGCTTGTTTCATGGAAGATAAACGAACAGGAACGGTCCTTCAGAGATGCTTGTTTCATGAAGGATATATGAACAGGAATGGTCCTTCGCAGATGCTTGTTTCATGAAGGATATACGAACAGGAACGGTCCTTCGCAGATGCTTGTTTCAGGAAGGATATACAAACAGGAACGGTCCTTCGCAGATGCTTGTTTCATGTAGGATATACGAACAGGAACAGTCCTTCGCAGATGCTTGTGTCATGGAGGATAAAAGAACAGGAACGATCCTTCGCAGATGCTTGTTTCATGAAGGATTTATGAACATCGGCGGTGTTTCGTAGGTGCTTGTCTCATGAAGGATATATGAACATGAACGCTCTTTCACAGATCCTTGTCTCATAAAGATGCAGCAGTTTTTTTGTAACACTTAACTTGAGGGGGCACATTCTTTCCATGCCATAAATTTTGATGCTTATGACCTCTTTAGGTTCCAGTTTTATTTGTAATTTTATTTGACACTAGTAGAGCAAGATTAATGTTCTGATTAGTGCACCTACATCCAAATTAATTGGCCATTTCCAGAGCAAATTATTCCTGCCAGCTAGGGAATTATTAAAATGGCAAATTTGAGGTAGGTACAAGGTTGGCCAAAGCATGTATGATGAATTAACTATGGAATCAAACTATAGAATCAAATGTAGAAAAATAGTATCTTTAAAATTCTAAGATTGTTGTTTATTGAAATAAAAACTGAACTGCATGTCTTAAATTACCTGGTATTCATACATTTCAAAAAGCTGTCACACCGCAATACCCTGATAACACATTCCCTTAAACTATTTTTTTTTTTTTAATATTTAAATTTTGAAGAAATATTTACACCCACAAAATACACTGACCAGATAAATCTTGTCTTTCAAAGAATGAGCTAATATTTTATGATATATATGCTTCCAAAGCTGGAGCAGATACCAAGGGACTCGCATATTTGTTACACTAAATGTTACGTCAAGGGCATGAATATTTAACTAAGACTTTTTTCACATTTTATAGTAACTAGCTTTAATTCTAAATGTGCATTTGAAGCTTTGAATAGGTTCCCAGAGAATATCTGGACATCAAACATTGACCAAGCTTTTTGCAAAATATAGCTCTAAAATCAGTTTTGTATCCCGGAGTACAACTTTACTAATTAAACTGCTTTTTATATACATGGACTGGCTAATAATTAGTATCTCGACCACAGACTTGCACTGCTTAAAGCAGCTGAGGCTTATTTATCACTGAGCTTGTTTTAAAAGTTTCTTTGCTGTTGTTAAATAAAGTGAATGCGGGAAACTTTCAGTTCTGAATTAGAGAATTACTTTCGGTGAGTGTGATGTCCCATTGACCTCATACTACAAGGATACTAGTTATTCTGGAGACCTAAAAATAGACTGTACCCAAGGAAGTTGCATCTTGTCTTTCTGTCAGGGCAGCTTGTCAGTGCAGGATGGAAAACTCCTGAAAGCTGGAGCTGAAAAAAGCATTGTTTTGCAATTGGAGGCAGTTTTGTTTTCTGTCAGACAGTTTAAGTGAAAGCAATGTATGAAGTGCTGTAGCCCCTGTGTGATTGTTTTTGGGCTGTTGGACTATATCAAGGACATTTTAGCTCATGATGGACCGAACAAACTTGCTGCTATTCACAGCTGCATTTGTTTTCTGAGGAAGATAAAGGAAACTTGCAGAACGGCCCTCCAGAAAAGTCAATATGCCATATTCTCATTCCTTTTTTCATAGCTTGATATTTTTGAGCAGCAGTCCTGTTTAAGCACCTTAAAGGGGTTATATATTATATAATTAAAAAAAAAAACAAAGGACCACTTATCCTGTATGTTTGATAGATGAATTTTACTGTGGATTACTGTGGATGGAGAAATCTCACTTACAAGAATCAATCACCAAGGGCATGCACATATAGAACATGTTTCCCCACAGCAAATTGGGAAAATAATTTTTAAAAAGTAATTAAAACGATAATAAAATTTGTCGAAACAGGGCTCTGATGGTAAAAAAATGATCTCTTTCTAACAGCTATGTAATGTGGTTCTCTTGATTGAGAGAGCGAGGACAGAGAAGAATAATGGCAGAGGTAATTTAACATATTTAGTGTGAATTTGTTGTGGTTCACACTCCATGGTCTCCCCCATTGACATTGGATGCACATCTGCATTATTATCAAACTGCCTTACATTAACCTTCAAACTTCTCTGCATCTCGAGATAGTTTCCGATTGGATGCTCTGAGGCATAATTTAATACTTGTAATAATATAAGTACCCTACCTCAAACAAATTGAATTATATAGTACCTGAAAGAAACACGAGGTTTCAAATAATTTTGAATTTCTTTATTTCTTCCATTATTAATATAATTGGAGTAGTTGTTGTTGTTGTTGTTGTTGTTTTATTTACTTTTTTTGTTTCAGGTTTTTATTTTTAAATCAAGTATGAAAAATGTTTTTAAAAGAACGTAAAAATCTAATTAATAAAAACTGTAAATATAAAAATTTTGCCCAGGATAGGGGAAATGCTTGCACCAAACCTTTTTAATGAGTATGTATACGCCACATGCTTCTGCCACAATTTCAAAACACTTCTCCAATTCCAGGTTATATCCATTCACACAGTACTCAACAATTCTCCAACTCATGCTAATATCCCCACACCCACTTTATTTCCCCCTCATGTAATATTTCAGGACTCAGAAGTGATTTTGCAGTAAAAATTAGCATAAGTTGATTTTACCATAAAAATGTGCATTATTAAAATTGCAAGAAAAAAGCAGAAATTACAATCAATTTATGACCTCCACCCTGGGCTGTACGGTGGCATAATGGCCAACACTGCTGTCTCACACCTCTGTGACCAATCTCTACCCCAGTTTGCATGTCCTCGCCATCTCATTCTTGGGGGTTCCTTTAGGTTCCTTTCTTTCCCACCATAATCCAAAAACAGAATTTCTATTCTGTTTCCATTTGAAGAAAATGGGAGTCAAAACAAACTAACCGTTAGCTCTCAGATGTCCAGCTGTGTAACAGATATCCACAATAGGGTTTAGATTTTTTTTTTTGGTGAGTTTCTTTCTGACAAGTCTAGTCTTGCCATGAAATATATTTTATAGATCTCACTGCACTATGGTAACATGAAAAGCAGATGAAATTCCAACACATTTTACTAAAAAAAATTCCTTGGGTTTTTTGTCATTAGGAACAGCCTGACTCTGCACTCGGTGATTTCTGCAGTAGGGCATCTGCGAGGTTAACGCTACTGCTACTGACTATGTGATTGCAAATGAAAAATCTCAGGGTGAAAGTTCTTGTTACTCCTTCCATATGCCTACTGCACGATAACTACTCTGGTCTGTATCCTTAAATGGCAGTCGACCTATGAGAAATTCAAGTTCAGTATGTTTTAGTCACTGGTAACCTCCCCAAAAGTGATGTGCTTTTCTCAAATGCAGCCTGAAACTGGAAATCTCTTTAACACATCCTGGGTGTATTATGACCCCCGACGCTGTCTTGTGGTTGTACAGGATAAATATTTCTATGGATGAATCGTTACGTAAAACATTGCTTGGTTGATCGGTATACTGGTCAGTTTGGCGTATGACTTTTCACTGTGTCTACACACAATTGATGGATTTAAGGGTTTTTAAAAACAATTTTATCAACCTGTTTATGATGCACATATGCATTGAGGAATGAATATGTGCATCCTGAGTGCGCCATCTACTGGTGAAGTGAAAGCATGTGTGGAAAACCTCAAAGAAGGAAAATATGCAAATGTTAATATGGAGTTAATTTGCAGCATTAAGAGCAGAGAATTGCATTATACGCTTTCTTTTATTGGATGTTACACATCTGACAAACACAATTTATCAGTAATTTCATTGTTTGTCTTAGAAATTAACTTGTGAGCAGAAATATAGCAGTGAATGTATAAAAAATCATATCTAAAATATATTTGGCAAAAACAGAAGCTAGACAACTACTGAAAGTGAACTTAATGACTGGAAGGATCCTCAATGTACGGCATTAGCCTTCAATAAAATAAAACTAATATTGAAAATTGTGCTATTTTTGTCTGCTGAGCCGTTTGTAATTTTCTTAAAACAAGATTAAATGGATAACAAGGTTGTCTCCCCTCTCCCCTCCACCAGCTTCCCCAGGAGATGCTGTTTGTTTTTAGCTGTCAATTCTGGGATTTTGTGTAATGTCACAACTGAAGCTCTCATATTCTTTACACCAATGAAGAAATACTCTCTTAAAAAATATTTTTTAAAATTGTGTCTCAAAATACTCTGTTTTAATCAAATAAATAATAACATGTTAACTTATACATAGTCTGTTCTGAAAAGTGTCATTTGTTAAAATGCACATTAACAAATCATGCAAACAATGATTACAAAAAAACCTAATTAGAATGGCACTGATATGAAATAAATAAAAACTAATTCCAGTTAAGTGGATTGTCCCTTATATGTAAAAAAATGCATGGAAAAAAATATATTAATATTATTTTATTTGGGTGGGTGGGTGGGTGGGTGGCTCATTGGGTTAGAATATGTAGTATATGTAAGTAAGTCATGCAGCATGTATAAAGAAAACTAGTGGAGTAATTGAAAAGAAACTAAAAATATATTATTTAAATGTAGTACAGTGGTATGCTATGTCTCCCAGTCACGTTAAAAGATTAAATTGTAAAGTGTGTTTTTAACTGCAGGACATAATATAATTCTGAGTGCTGACTCCAAAAATCATTCTGAAATGCTCTGAAAAACTGGGTGAATAAATATTACTTTGGGTAATTTAATGCTGAGAAATCACTACTTCAGATATTCCAACAATCAGCTTGTAGTTGGATGCGCTGAGTAAAAATGTACGGGTCAATAAATTGCATATTGCGAGACCTGTGCACTGGTACATCTGCCAGGCACTTTGTTCTTTTGATGAATGATGCAAGAGAAAACATCCCACATTCTGGTGCTTTGAGTGGTGAGCAAATAGATGAGGTGAATCTACACCCAGGACCAGCTTTAATAAATGTAGTCAGAAAACAGGTGACGGTAATGAACAGTAAATATCAAAGCATGGTTTGAAATTCAAAGTGCCAATAAAATAAACATAAAATTACATAAAAATTTTAAAAATGTAATTGTATTTTATTAAAGCTATGCTATTTCACTGGAATAATATAATATTCTATTAATGACATGTTGCAAAAATACCATTCTAAATATGTTGACATACTAAATTTGTTTATTGTGTAATCTCCATCTTCATGGGACATTTACCTCTTATAATACAATATGCATACAATATCACTTGTATTCCTTGGCATTTACAGTGGAGCCCAGGAAATATTAACTTGTATCAAACACTTTTATCACCTTTCTCTGTTACCATCACTGCAGCAAAACCCCCATATAATCCTAGGATGAGATCACCACCAGCAGCCCAGATATTCTTCTCTTTCAACCCCCTTTCTTCCCTCGACCATCCAGCTCCCCCTCCACCCACAAATCTCACTGCTGATAATTTTGCCACTTTCTTCCTAGAGGAAAAGGCAGCTATTGGCAGCCAGTTCTCTGTACTCTCTCCTCACATATTACCCCCTTCTGCATGCACTCCAGCAGCCCCCTGATTCACCCCCCCTCACAAACTCCAAGCTTCTCACTAACAGACCCCCTACCTCTACACTAAACTCCATCCCCATGCATCTCCACCAAGTCATCACTCCTACGCTCACCCCTGAACTCGCTCAGTTAATCAGCACCTCATTCACAAACTGTACATTCCTTTACATTTAAGCAGGCTCAAGTATCCTTAAAAAAACACACACACACTTGATCCAACACAAGTTAAAAAAAACTATAAAACAGTCCTCTCTTTTCTATCTAAAAATCTCGTCATTTGAAAATATTGTCCTCAGTCAAGTTTTTGATCTCATGCAGAACAAGCTTTTGGATCCACTCCAGTGAGGGTTCCAGCTTGACGCTTGCCAGAGACAGCCCTACTGCCTGTAGCAGATGACTTGAGAGTTGCATCTTGGCCATCCATTCTCATCCTGCCTTCCATGGCTTTGACACAGTGAACCACCAGATCCTCCTGTCCACACTTTCTCAACTTGATATCACAGGGACAGTTTTGAGATGGTTTGAGATATCAAGCAAGATCATTCCCAAAGTCATGGGGTACAGAGGTATCCTTGTCACATCGGGTAGCAATTGGTGTTCTGCATTTTGTATTTTTTAGGGAGAAAAACATTACATCTGGACCAATGCTCCCCATAATACCAAATAGGTTACATCCACTCATCCACATTCTGTAACCATTTCACCTATTCAGGGTCACATGGTGTCCGGAGTCTGTCCCAGAGACTACAGGACAGGGCAGGGAACTACCCAGTATGGGACACCAACCCATTGCAGAGCACACTCACACCATTCACACTCAGGCACACACCAATGGGTTTTCTCTCAGAAAAGAATCATTCATTACCTGAATATATATAATTGTTCAAAATCTGTATAGTAACAGCAGTTGGGCCTGAGAGACAGTTACAGACTGGGAGGGGTTTGCCTCCCTACCTATCTGATCCTCGAGGTTCAATGCAGGATATCCGTCCACTTTTCCAGGGGAATCCTATGGATCTTTCAGACACTTAGAAAATGTGTGCATCTGAAAAATCAGAGCTCCAATTAATATTGCCTACAGAATTGTGTGAAAGTTAATCTTCATCTCTGCTTTCTCCATCTCCTTCCTGACATTGTGCGTAGTGCTGTTCAATTGCTCAAAGGTTTTTCTTTGGATGTCAGTGTTTGAACAATTATTAGCCATATCCCGAAAATGGTTATACTGTATATCTTTACACTATAAAGATCAATAAGAAGAAGCCATACTATAAAAGATGCAAAATATAATTTGAAATTAGAAAGGACAAGATTCTCAGGAATTTTAGACTGGTGCCACAGAGAGGTGAACATCGATCTCTTGTGCAACTTTTTTTCATTATTCTACTTGTAAGTTATTTTTTAATGTATTTACCCTTCCCCCAAAGATATACCGTATGAAAAGAACAACTGTGTTCAAGTTTATTTGAAATCAGCTAAAATCATTACATGAAGATGACCACAACATAATGGGGAGATACAGTGAGAAGCATGATCTCTTCATTTTATATTTTTACTTTTACAAGGTAACCATGGATTCACTGAACCAGAAAATTCATAAAAATTTAAAACTATTCTAGGTATTTGATTAATTAAGGAATCAATAAAACTGTACACCTGTCATGCTCTGTTCGTCCTGCCCTCTTGTCGACCACGCCCCCTCGTTAACCCCGTGTTCACCAGCTGTTTCCTGTTGCCTGTCATCAGTCTGACTGTATTTAGTCTGAGTTTCAGTTTGTTTCCCTAGTCCTGTCATTAATGTGTTGTACCTTGGATTTGTTACCCGGAATAAACCATGTTTTTTGTATCTACGGCTCTCCTTTGCCTGCTTCCATGTTGGATCTGTAACAACACCAAACTATACTAAATATTCCACACGGATAAATACAGAATTATCAAAAAGGATAATTAAAAAAACACTACTTTAAACGAAAACCCAGAACTGATACTAGCAAGCAGCCACGCACACAGGGCCATGGAAAGGAGCTCTGGGGCCCCTGACAAACTGTCCCCTTGGGCCCCCTCTGTACATTCTGCTGATACAACACACATTTGCTGACAAATATAATTCACTTGTGAAAATTATAGAAAACTATAAAACTTCAACTGTCACTGGATTTACATGTCACTCTGTCACATGTGGAGAATTTGCAGCCACTTGAGAAAGGAAAGTGAAGAGGCGTGCAGGGGATAAAAACTTTGGACTCACAATAAGCAAAGGACTGTTTTCTCAAACAAAATTGAATAAAATCTTTAGTAAATGAAAGACACACGTTCAACAAAAATAATGGCAGGATTAAAAAGGGAGAGGGAGATTCTGTCAGTTTGATATGTTGTAGGAGAACACATGCCACCGTGAACCCCCTGCTATGTTCTCAGTGTGAATTATTGCTGGGCCACATTAAATGTGCCCCTATCTCAGCCTCTTTCGGGTCTTTAGTCTTGACAACATGAAAATGTTGAAAATCAGTGCAGTAATAACAGTGAAGACAGTAATGGTGACGGCTCACTCTAATACATGATAATACCATAAAATTAACAACACGCACACATTTGAATTGGTGTGAAAAGCAAAAAATAATTGCAGATTAACCCCCTCCCCCTCCTCCCAGTGCCTCTCCTACACTGGGCCCAGACCTATTTCCTAGCTGGTTTAGGCAGGTGATTTGGTGCATGCAAATCCTTGATGTGATGTCAGCACTGTCACTAATTCCATAGCTGGACCAAAAGTTTGGACATGCCTACACAAAGTTTATTTAGTCGTACTTAAACACTCATCCTATATCAACTAAACCTAACAGTATATTAATGGGGTTTATTCCATGTAGGGCAGTTGCTTAATTAAATGCTAAAATATTTATAACACTGTGTAGCAAGGATTTGGCTGAATGCTGACTCTACTCCTCAATCTCAAAGGACTAAGGGAGGCATGTTGTGTGATGAATGTGAGTATAAAACTGGATCTATATGGCTGGTTAATGTGGAACAGGTGGTACAACTGATGTGTAAACATCTGGTGAATGAACGGGTGAAGGGCAATATTCTCAATAATCCCAATTTATCTAATTAGGAAACCAAGAAATATCTCTGTTCTGAATTCCTCATTGCCCACTGTTGGGACAAAGCTGCCCACAAATTATAATTTGTTCTGATGCTCACTTACAAAATAGATTATGCTGCGGACAAACCGTCTGCTAAATAAAATGTATGTAAATGAATGAAGTAAGCTGTCTTCCAAATTGTGATTTTCATAAGTTAATTATGTAGTTCCAGCATACTGGACCCAATAAAATTATATTAATATACAGTGCCTACTTTTTATGATTATGCATGTAAAATATTAACAAAAAAGAGCGTATTAACTTCCCAGTTATGTTGAATGCTGCATGGCTCAATTTATATATTTAGAAGAATGTATTTTTTTGGTTTTGGTTCGGGGATGACAACTGAGGCAATTTTGGAGCCGTTTTTTGTTACCTCAATGAAAACCTTCATTAAGAAAAGGCTGCCAAAATGCATTGTCTTATTCACTTTTCACTTCCTAAGCAATACTGGCTTCTTAATTAGAACTGTGTGCTACTGACCAATGAGGCAAAATTGCTTTTTGGACATGCAGACCAGTGTAGTAGCAACTTTCATTGTTATGTTAATTACAAACCAATCAAGTTATCCCTAGAATTTAACACATGCTTATAATCTAGTAAACTCAATATTTTAATGAAATAAAAAATTAGTTGATTTCATCATTATTATCATTATTACTCCCAGAAATGATTCCAGCAACTTATCGATTTTTGTTGTTTCTTTTTAAGATACAAAAAGATACAATACTATTAATGCAGAGCTAACTAAATCAAACTATGGTATGTGAGAGCCCCTCTAATAGGGATCAGTATATAGTATTTAAGCATTGCTCATCATGGTGGAACGTGGCAAGGGTATGAAAATTTTCAGCATCGCCATCAATGACTTGTAAAAGTGTAAGAACCTTGGGAACAACTGGAGTATATTAATGCAGTAATATTTTCGAGTCTGAGTCCCACCCATTGCGTTTTTCAGGAAATTCGAAATTCTTGAGGAAGGATAATCACAGCACAAAAAATATCTTGTAATTCTCGAAAGAAATAAAACAGTGTTGGCCAGCTGAGTCTTTTCAGTTAGTGGGTCCCCACAGAAAAGCACGGAAGAGACTTCCTGCCAATGAGAAAATGTCTTTTCAGTCTTAGCACTTAAATCTATATTGAAGATACGCTATTTTCATCTAGCTTACCTAGTTACCTGCTGTTCAGCTGCACCCATTCAATACGTCTGTCACATTCAAAGTTTTAACGTTTTATTTCTTTATTTCTCCTCCTGCTTTCATACTTCCTGCTTTCATCTTCCTACAGATACTGCCTCAGACCGATGGTGTGGCGTCTGTAAAGCCTTGTCATCAGACTGCAGATGCAGTGTTGCCAGAGAATGTACCCAAGGCCATAATCCTTGAGTGTTCTAGTGAATAACCATTGTTCACTTCTTGTAATTTGATTCGTACGAAACTCTATTTTTAGCGCACTTTTCTAATTTGGAATTTGTTCGCATTTACAGTGAATTATTTTCCCTCCTGAATTCACCCTCAGTTTTTGACACTGCTCTTCTGATACCTTGTAGCTTTTCCGTCCTCAATATTTTGCTATGAAGCTTTCTTTATTTTGTCTATTCATATAACATTTTTTATCAGACATTATTATTTTCAAACAAAATAGGGTTGCCGCTGCCCAGGCAAATTGATGTTTCCCACCAGGCAATTTTTATTTAACAGATAAGAAAAAATATGGAATGTATAATAATGTTCCAAATTTTAATAGAAAATATAGTTGTATAGTAAATATAGAAGTAGAAAATATAGTAGTAGTTATATTGTTCATTTTATAAATTTATAAACTTTTATTCAGTGGCGGGAATAAAACCAGACGTCAATGTAAATGACATCTGTAAATGATAAGGGGGAGGTGAGCGGCTGAGCAGGTCGAGTCTGTGCCTGTGATCAGAAGCTCACCAATTCAAATCTTGGCCTCAGCGGAACAGTCACATGTCTGTGGACCCTTGAGCGAGGCCCTTAACCCCCAGCTCCGGGGGCTCCGGGGCACTGTGACCCCCATGCAATGGAGAGCAAGATGGGGTAGGCGAAGAGAAGCATTCCAGTGTGCCTGTCCTTGTGCAAAGGGCAAATAAAGCATGTTTGTTAAAATGTTTGCATTGACTATATTATATACATTAATTTGTATGGGAAAAAAGATGTCGACAAGATATTTAACACCTGCAACACATGAAAAAATTACATTTAAAATCCAGAGTTTAGGTCCTCGCATTGTTATTGTGATTTGGTGAGAAGTTTGCTAATTGATATGGATGCTCTGCATTAGCATTATATGCATATATTAGTATTTCCTGAATTATCCTGAAAAACCAACAGTGAAATCTCATTCGTCTGTGAAGATCTTATTTTAGACACATGTGTTACAGTTTTATATAAACAGATTGAGCATTACTTTTAATGTCTATTAAAACGACATAGTCTGGGGTCATTGACAGCCTACAAAATTTCTTCAGTCACCCATAATAACAAGGCGTATTATGTGTAGAACTTTGTGGCACTTAAGGGCAAATTCGATCATTATAGAGCAAAATATTTGACAGAATAAAATTCGAGCCAGCAGAGTTATTGGGGATTTTTAATATGATTTATAATATTCCATCCATCCATCCATTTTCTGTAACAGCTTGTCCTATTCAGGGTTGCGGTTATTTGTAATATTAGTGGAAAAATTAATTTAAACCTGATAAGTGCTGCTTTTATTTAAGTCCTTGAATTTCCTGTAGGATGAACCAGATATTCATTTTGGATTATTTTATATCAAAATCGTTTTATTACTTGAGAAAGTATTTCTGGAATGTAATTCTCTGTGGGGGAACTCTGTTTTATACACCAACACTGGAAAATGAATAAGTAACATATTAGTAGTAAAATATATATTTCAGAGTATGCATCTTTGTCTGAGTAGATTATAACACAAATATCACAAAATACACTGAACACATTCTGTATGGTCATATTGTCTTTACAATACCTTACCTATGTGCGTGATCAAGAAGTATGGAGAGTCCAGTGATTTCTGCCATTCTTCCTGAATAACATGACGATCTTAAGGTAATCAAAAAGAAGAAAGTCACTTGTCTATCACTACACTGACCCTGAGATTGAAACCTACCTGGAGCCACTCAAGCTTGTGAAACTTTAGATCAGTGAGTTATCTGGCCATTTATCAGCAGCCAGCTTCTTCATTGAGAAGAAGGATGGGGGTCTTTCACCATTCATTGATTCTATGGTTCAGATTTAGTGATGGTTATGTGTCCTACCCTTTACATCTATTCCCTGCTGCTCTGTCACAATTATGGGAAGCAAAGAATATGTATCATTTATTTAAGAAACCCCCTGCTAACAATTTTGTTAGGGTAGAACAGAAACCTGGGATAGAGTGCTATTGATCTCAACTGGGCATATAGTCGGGCGGCGGATGGAGCAGTTTGAGGACCTCCTGAATCCTGCTGACATGCTTTCCTTAGAGGAAGGACTCAGAGTCGGAGGACTTAGAAGAGGACTTGTCCATCACCCTCAGCCCTCAGCCCCCCCTTGAAGGCCTATTAAAGGGTACTGGAGAGGTGGATCCATCTGTTGGTCAAACCTTGGATCCTAGGGGAGCAATGCGAATTCCATCTTAGTCGTGGAACACTGGATCAGCTCTTTACCCATAAAAGGATACTGGAGGGTTCATGGTGTGTGTCCCCTGCAGTGGTTTGGCACTGGCCATCCTACGTCATTCCCCGGTTTACGTCCATTGTCTCTGGGATAGGCTCTGGATTGCCACAACCCTGCATAGGACAAGCGGTGCCCAAAACCAATAAATAATCTTAGTAGTATTGATTTCCAATGAAGATAGATTTTTATAACAGTAAAAATGTTATATACTTGAATATTAAAGCAATTGAACTGAAAAGCTGTACATGATTGACCCTACCTTTCACAGACCATCTGAGTATAACTCTGAATATGTGTTCATTGCAACGATGTGAATAACTCAAAATTGAACTGTTAGCAATCAAGTACAAGAAGCTTTGACCTGCAGCAACAAAAAGCGGAAGCCAGACTGCATTTCAAGACTGTCACAATTTAACAAATATTTTGGAGAGAAAAAATGGATTAAAACAAACATATCCATTATAAGAGTGAGCTTTAATTAATTTCTCCAAGGGGGCAAAAATTAGTGAACTTTCAAATTTGCAATTCAAATTAGTTTTTAACAGTGCATATTTCACACTTTATTAAGAGGTAAAAAAAAAACAAAGTAGGTCCCTCTCATACATCTCAACTCTCACAAATCCACAGCAAAAATGTACAGGCACAAAGACAAACCAGCAGAAGAACACTCTTGGACAGAAGCTGTGAAAATTCACAGCTTTCTTGTTGTGAAAAGAATCATCTCACACATTCAAAATACCTGCGATTTCCACAATACATCGGTAAAGTCTTTCTCAAACACCTTGGCCGGAAGAGACATGGCATTAGATGGTGGCAGTCGGTCAATCAGTCACTGGTGTCTTTGCTTTATAACGGAAGCTAAGGTTGCTTTAGAGAAAGGCTGGGCAACTGGCGGCTGGGGGAGGGGGGGTGCATCCGGCCCCCTCCACTGTTT
Source organism: Gnathonemus echidnorhynchus (assembly GCA_026776725.1). Lineage (NCBI taxonomy): Eukaryota > Metazoa > Chordata > Actinopteri > Osteoglossiformes > Mormyridae > Gnathonemus > Gnathonemus echidnorhynchus. Next base: position 25,524,051 of record JAODJU010000108.1, read on the forward strand.
TCTTCCGGCCTGCTCACTATGCACAAATATTAAACATATGTTTTATAAATGAACAAAATAAAAACACTTTGAAATAAATACTAGCACATCATGCTGCCTGACCACTTGGAGGATGTAGAAACAGTTACCAGGAGATATGTACAACATCAGGGGGGAGCCGGATATCGGGTTGAAATGAGAATTCAGCATGAATAATGTGTTCTTTCTGAAGCCAACTGCCATTTGATAATTACTGATAATATCCAGAGATGGAAAATTCAAGTTCAGAAAATACAAGTCCAGACCAAGATTTTGTTTCAACCAAGATGCAGAGTATAAAGCATCACATTCACAGAGTACTTTCTGGACCTGAACTTTCCACCTCTGCAAATATCCATGTCTGTCTTCAGGTTGTCTTGTGTTGCCTGTGGGATTTGTGTTACCTGCATAAGGGACAGAAAGAGTTTCAGAAGGCATTGTTCTGAATAGACCATAAAGCCTGATAGTGTTTGACTCAATCAATAAATCTTCCTGGTAATGTGTCATCTTCACTGAATTGCCCAATAGAACAGAGTCCATGTGAATCAAAACTCTTATTAAGTAGTTAGATGGCATATGAATGCAGCTTCTATGCACCAGCCTCAAGAGACACAGTATAATGATATGTACTGTACTCCAAAACTAAGAATAAAATACACAACTACTTCACAATAACTTACTATTGATTGACTATTGCCTTTCCACCGAGTCCCAAAAGGCCTACAAAACATTATTCATAGCAAACAAAATGAAATCCTGGGAATTCTATGTTCTGTTTTGTACCATAGCATATGAAAACGTATGTACTATAAATGTATAAAGAAAGGAGTACACATCATTTGCCTGTGCTAAAACAGTCATGATTGGTGGTAAGGACTGTCAGTGTTAATACATTTTGAACTGCTAGGACATACTTTCCCAATTTACTAAATATTAATCTATTAGAGGGTTGCTGTGTGTCTCAGACATTAATTGTGTGCAGCTAGCCTAGCTAAGGCTGGAACTTTGATGGGGTCCACCTGCAATTTGCTTGTTCATGGCCCAGGAATGTGGTGACAACTGGATCTCTGAGAAGGATATGGGTCCTTATTATACCTGTATACCTTTTAAGATAGAAATGCCTGATAAATAAACTTCACTAAATGGAATATAGCAAATAAGAATAATGAATATTCAGCACAGCAGACCTAAAAATATATTGTATGTCATGGAAAACACAGGACCAGGAGGAAATATATAAACTATGAAGGATCCTGTCAGAAGGACAGCAATATATTCCCCAGACTTATTTCTCATTTGCACCAACAATGACCAACATTTTCCATGACCTAAAAGTAAGAACTGTAGCAGATACTTCACTCATATATATGCCTGGAGGAGCTTTAGACAGTTTTTTATTTTATTTTCCTTGTACATGATCATGTACTTAATCGTGCACACAATTAGTTTAAAACACATTTGAGAGTGACGCTTGGGGTCCAAGTGCAAGGCCAGGCCATTTATCCATTGGCCATGAAGGACGTCATGTGACTTATCTTAATATGACCGGGCTCACCAGATCAATGCCTGTTCTTTCATGTGTTACCACTGACCTGGACTAGAACTAAGTGACAGGGTTAAATTCCACCACAATAGATTACACAATCAACTTTTCGTGCAACAGAAAAAAAATATTACACTTCACTTTAGAATCATCAGAAAATCATCTCATACCCCGCAGTTTGAGAATTACTGACCTGTACAACGTTCCTGGGAAGTTTGCTAAAAGATCCATGGAATGCGTGAAGATGGCAGATGGTTGTGTTCATAAGATGGCAGCTGTAAACCTCCCATATCTCGCCATCAGCTGCTCTCTGTTGCTGCAGTTTCAATTTCGGGGCTCAGGTCTGAGGTCAGTCAGTTGTAGATGTTCGGAAGTAGGTTTCATTCATCAGTGTTTTTGGGAAGTGGTAATAAGATCCATCAAAGATGTACGGAAGAGGATTAGGGCCACCATGAAAATATTATTTGAATTCTGACTTTTTTTCTCAGAATTCTGAGTTTAGAAAAAAAGTCAGAATTCTGAGATTAAAGTCAGAATTCTGAGGAAAAAAAGTCAGAATTCTGAGAAAAAAAATCAGAATTCTGACATTGATGTCAGAATTCAAATAATATTTTCATGGTGGCCCTAATCCTCGTCCGTAAAGATGAAATGGAGTAGACTAAGTAATATTATCATATAGAGTTATCCAGTTCAAAGGTTAAGCGTCTTGTCTACATCATTCTTCTCTTTGCTGTCTCTATAAACACCTTTGCTTCGATTTTGGTGTGATTTATCTCAGAATTTGATCGTCACGCATACAGTGTGTCTGCAAAGTTCTGGGGGGGGAGGGGCCCGGGGTGGAACGAATAAGCCAACTGAGTTCTCTGCTTACGAGCCAGACCTTCATGTCCGACATCAGTGCTTGACCTCACAATTACTCTTCTGAATGACTGGGTAAAAGTTCCCAGAGACACACTCCATAAACTTGTGGAAAGCCTTCCCAGAAGATTGGCAGCTGTTATAGCTGCAAATGGGGTAACAACTCCATATTGGAGCCTATGGATTTGGGAGTGAGATGTCATAAAAGTTACTGTAGGTGTAATGGTCAGGTGTCCCGATACTTTGTCCATATTGTCAGAGAAAGCCCTACACTTTACTATAACTATGTGGCACTGCTTCAGGTCTGTCTCAATTCTTGATCTGGTCCAGATCTTCACCATTATAACATATCTGCAACGGTTTGAAAAAGATCTGTCATATATCATCATGCACAGAGGATCGAATGTCTGAGACTGGCACTTTTTTTGGTATCGTTATGCATCTCTGTTTCAAATTTGGGGTGATCATATTATATTTATCTAGAGAATACAAATATTATTTATGAATTTTAACATATTGCATTATAGAAGCAATAGCACAGAATTTATTTGGGAAAACTTACAACCTTTTCATCATCAGTACAAATAAACTGTAACTTTGCAGTTACATTTATTTAGTGTTGTATGAGGAAGTGTTTCACCGCAATTTCAGGTTAACCTTTTTAAATTCAGTTTTGCGATTAAATTTGGTGTGCTCATGTTTAGTTATATATCTCCTGTGCCCTGAGCTTTTTTGCAGTAAAATAAAGTTTAACTGAATAAACATCATTAAGATTATATTTATGCAACAGATTTGATTGTCTTTCAGTCATCATTTGCTTAGCGAACAGAAATTTCATAAGGGACAGTCCAGAGTGTGCATTGTCACGTACAGTGTTTTTTTTTTTAACAATTGCTGAGAAATATTTCTACATATTGAAGTCACACAGTTGCATTACCAACATGCAACTTGGTCCAACAGTTAATCTTACCTCGAAAATGCACTAAAACCACCGGAAACCTTTATGTATGTCTCAAAATCAACTCATGTTAGCAAACACTGGTAGAAATTCTCACTGACAACAGTGCTGGCCACAGCCTTTTCGAGGGGCAGTTGCTCAAGGGGAGGTGACTTACGGTAAATTTTGCCAACAAAGAGCAAGGGAGAGGTGTTACCATCTGTAACGTTTGTGTGATCAGAAAGGGGCATTTAGAACCTCAAAACGGGGGCTTTTTCAATCGTTCCGGCAAGAGGGCCATATGCTCAAGCTCCTCCCCACATGCCTTCCTGACAAACATACTTTGTCACATAACAACCTAAAAAAACTCTAACAAAAAGTAGCATTTCTAATGTTTCATTTGTTATGTACATCAATGTTCCATTGGGATAACACCTATTCACTCTTTAGAACATACTAAAATGCATGTATTTACACACTGTGTGTACCCTTGGCATTTAGACCTGTTATTATTTACTTAATGTTACTTTTATTCTTTGCCTTATTCAGTCTGAAACAGAAAGGTAAAAGGAGTAGGGGTGGATTCTCAAACAATATATCTCTATTATTTTGCATTCCATATTGTCCTTATGAAGATGGAACATAGCTTATATAAAGATACACGAGATTTTGCGTTACAATTATTGGACACAACTTCTAAAATAATGGAGATGATTAGTTTGGTCGATCAGCCATTTTCCATAGTGGAGGGTGAAGGATTTCTTTGGCTCATTTACCATGTATAACAAAAAGGTCACAAAGTACCGACCTACGATGTTTATAATAAGGGGGCTTGCTTGAGGGCCCAAGTATATGTGACTTATTTTGCCAAGGCCAGAGCTCAAACACAGGTACAGAGGCTTAGCCTGCTGCATCACACATATGGTAGCAGGGAAATGAGGACATCTTAGAATGTGCTGAGAGGTGAAATAGTGCATTATCCCACACAACAATACAGACAGACATTCCATCTTTTATACCCATCCTCCTCTGCAAGCACAAGAATCCATATGAATCTAGGAAATAAGTGTCTTGACTCAGAGCACACCAGCTGTGGAATGTCGACTACTTGGGATCATGAATCTCTAAACCAGAAACTGGCTATTCCGAAACCCACAGCTAGATGCTGCTCGACAAGAATCCTGACCCCACCAAGCCACCCAAACCACCAGGCTAGTACCTGCTGGCAACTGACAGGAACAAGTTTTTTCTCCATCTTACACCATAAAACAAACCTCTAACTGAGAACCAACTGAGATCTATGCTCTAAGAGCAATAGCAATGACTGAGCAGTGAGAATTGCTCACTGCTCTGCTTAAATAAGCTTTGGCTCTAATTGGCATCTGTGAAACTTAGTTGCATTGGCCAATGACTGGTTCATACAACATCAAACCATCATAGGATAAAGCTGAACATAATGTGATATTGGCTCTTCCTTGGCCTGGCAGATCTACTGTTGCTTTATTTCCAGTTACATTTCTTCCTCTCCTGGTTCTACCGTGTACTGATGGAGGATCTCTGATGTAGTGGGTTTATTTTTCTTCCAAAAGGACTGAGAATCTTCCTTGGAAACATGGCCTCATGAACTCCAACCTGCCTCTGCCAGGTTAAGATTGGGTTGTTTGGATCTCCCAGCAGGACAATGTTCCAAAGCATACCTCCTACACCAGCGATTCTCAACCCATGGTCGCGACCCAAATTTGGGTCACAGCAAATTCTCAAAGGGTCATGAGACAGAATTGGAAATGTAAGTATTTTAAAAGCAAGCTCCTGTGCTGATCCACGATCAGATTTCCCAGCGCCAGTCCTAGAATTAACCTATATAACTGGGTCTTCAGTCTGCAAATGCTTAGCGCAAAACTAGTGAACACTCAACCAATCTGAGAAGCCAAACCACAGATGCTTAATTTAAAATTCACTGGCACATCCAATCAGATTTGCGCAATAGGCATTGATTGTCATAAATTTCAGACCGTAGTTTGTGCTTGATCATAGCATTAGTTTAAACCTATACTTGATGTAGGGTCGGGACAGAGCAAAAAAGGTTGAGAACCACAGTCTTGCATGATACACTGACCACAGACCAGGGCCCTCCCAATTCCATAAACCCCATTCAAAGCTTGAGGGGTGAGCTTTAGTAGAGAGTCTGGAAGCAGGATCCAGGACCCTGAAGGATCTGGAGAGATTTTATAAGGATAAATTATTTCAGATCCCTTCAAATATGTTCTCCCACCTCATCCAGCATTATAAGTGAAGACTACTTGCTGCTAGTGGCAAAGGGCTGGTGTACAGATTGCTAAATGTAGGGGGGGCATAATTGTGCAAGGTATAATTTTGACTGGGAAGAAAAGTTCAATTTTTCCTTATTTTCAATAAATTTTCCTCTGTGAAAGGTTAGATTTCTCTCATAAGTTGAGTGTAAGATAAAGGTAATGGACAATACGCTATAAGCGATGCATTGTCATTTTTACCTAGGATGACACCCACAACTTTACAGCAAATTCAATAGTTTATGTGCTTTATTGTCAGGATCAGCATCCGTCTGTCCGAGTCTTTCATGTTTCCTCCCCGTTTGGCCAGCAGATGTCACTGGCCATTTTGTCCTCCCAGTTGCCAAAGTCTTAAGTGTGTTTCCCCTGATCCCCAGATGGCCGCATGGCTCAATGAGCTGAGCATGCGGCTACCTGTTAACTCAGTGTTTCCCAATCCAGTCCTCAGGGACCCCAGACAGTCCATATTTTTGTTTTCTCCCGGCTCCCAACATACCCATGCCAGGTATTCTGAGTTCTTTATTGGTTGGAAACTGGGAAGGAGAAAAAATGTGGACTGTCTGGGCTCCCTGAAGACTGGGTTGGGAAACACTGTGTTAACTCCTCAGTCATGTGTTCAAATTATGCCTCCTCTGTTTTTGTATTTTTGTAGATCTTCTTCCCTAGGGTTTCATTTGTATCAGTTTTTCTAGTTCCTGTGTTTTGCGATTTGTATTCGGTTTTGGTTTTTGCTTTGTGCCAGTGGTTGTGTTTTACCTGTCTGTTAGATTCTGTTTCCTAGTTTGAGTTTCATAATTTAGTTTTATTAGTTTCACCTGTTGCCTGTTTTACCAGCCCTTGTTAATCATTTTCACCTGTCCTGCTTTACTCTTGTATTTAAGTTCCTGATCCTGTTCTGTTCCTGATGTAGTCATTGTTGTTATTGTTAATGGTGATGTTCTTGTTGCCAGTGTTTTTGCTGTTTTTGGTTCCCTGCTTGTTCCTTGGTGTAACCAGTTCCCTTGTAGATCATTTTTATTTTGTTAGTTTACTTCATACCCATTTTTAGTCTTGACCCTTCGTGGTCTGTTTACTTTGTAGTATTCCCAGTGTTTTCTGTTCCTGTAATACATCTTTTTGTTCCTGTGGAGCTGCCAGTGGATCATCCACCTTCTTTCCTGTCTGTACCATGCCCCATCCGAGTGTCAGAAACTCCCGAGATTGTGGCACTTTACTAATTTATTCTAATATTTTATTAGCTGTATTAGTTATTGGTTGTGATGTGGCAACCCATTGAAAATTCTGTACAATCAAGCAGTGACTTAGATCAATGACAGTGGCCAGCAGCAATGGGCTTTTCATGTTCAGTCTGGAAACCACATGTCAGGAGAGCTCAAATGCTACAGCTGGTGACTGATAATTATCTCAGCAAGGGATGGGGCTTGTCTCCCCCAGCACAGCTTAAAGCCCACGCTGGGGTGAAGCTTCCTCACCTTGTTCAGCAGACAGTACAGAAAACACCCCATGTCCCCCTGTGGCCCACTGCCTCCTCCTGAATCAGTGTCCACAGACATTTGTCATTTCCTTCCCATTAAGTCTTTTCTGTATTCCCCCTTCAGCTTCCCACACATCCACATCTCTCATGTTTTCTTGCCTGCTACATGTAAAACTGATAATGAAATTCATTAAGGCGCTTGGAAGTACCCACTCATCTGTTTCATCCAGGAAAGGGCAGCAGTGATTGTGGAGCTCATTCCTTTAAGCATTGGGGAGTGATACCAGTTAACCACGAGGCGCGCACCAACAATGATGAAACTTTATTGATCCCTGTGGGGAAGTTCTCTTTTTGCCTACTTCATATTTTCTCCATGACTCAGCAAGCTGGGCAGCCACCTGTAGTGGCACCAATGGAACTGGGAGTTATAGGCCTTGCTCGAGGGCCCACAGACCTACGACTGTTCTGCTGAAGCTGAGCTCACAGACACAACCTATCAATCACAGGTACGGAGGCTTACAGTATCCCACTGAGCCACACAGATACTCACACACTCTGGGTAACTTTTTGCCCACTCATTCAAACAAACGACATACAAACTCCACACATGGATGGAGCCTAAGCCACAGCCCTTTGAGGTATGACTCCTATGTCAAGCAACTGTCCCTTCAAAATGGTTTAATTTAGCTCTTTAATTTTACCCTGGTTGCAAAAAATGTGTATTTATATCACATAGACATGTATACCTCAATGACCCAAAATGTGTTATGTCTCTGCCGTAGGACATGACTGCACATGGACTGTGACGGACTGCCATTCTGTTCAAGCTGCTCCTCAGCTAGCAGCTACAAGCTCACCTCAGCCCACAGCGGATAAACAATACTGCAAAAATGAGTGGATGGGCATCCAAGGTCAAATTTCTATAATGTCTAGATATGATAGTTACAATAATTTTATTTAAGAAAAAAAATGATACTCACAAAGGTTTTGTAAAAGACCAGCAGTACTACAGTGCAGTACCAGAGTAATGATTCTTAGCAATATAAACCCACATACCTCAGGGTTAATTACTAGTTACATTTTTTATGTGTGTCGGTGTGTTTGTTTTCTATGTGTGATAATTCAGGTTTTGCACTGAATATTACAGAAGGTAGTTTAATGAATGGAGTTATACTTAATTTATTTCATCTACTGTTTATACAGTACTATACTGTATAAAGTATAGAGGCAGTTGGAAGTTAACCTTGGGTTTCTCTGTTTTCTGTGTTCTCCATGGAGAGCATTTTCTGTAGTATAAAGAATTCCATGTTTGTATTTAATACTTGCAGAAGAGTGGTGGCAAAGGATTTTCTTAGCATTTTAAATCATTCAAGCAATTTTTTATCTATAGCGATTTAATGCAATTTTCTCTACATAATTTTTTCCCTAGTAGTTACAATAAATATTGTACTTTATATAGCATTTAAGAGGAGCAACTTTCATATATTGACACTTTTATTAGGCAATACTTATGTAAATTAATAAGCCATGCTTTGTGATTTTTCATAAATTTTATTTTTCAATTATAATGGTATGTGCAAGATTTCTGCTGCTTTCCATGTGTTTTACATGTGTTACATTTAAAGATATGAAAAATACTTAAGGTTTAATAGCCAGGTACAGCTAAGGGACAGTTCTGTCAATCACTCTTTGGGCAAAATGTGCGTGACGAAGTTCAAAACATTTTTCAGTTTTCTGCAAGTCGAAGTCTGTATTTTCATTAAAATTGTTTTAGATGTGAATTTCTGAATGGCAAATGTGCCTATTTCAAAATTTAAAAAGACATCATAATATTTTATTTCTACTGATTTGAACTGTGCTGTACAGGAATTCCTTACTTAGGGAGATGCAAATATGAATACACATGTATTAATACAAATAATTTGTAATAAATTTACCACTTTCTAAATTAATCACTATTAAATCTATTATTAAATGAATCACTGTTACATTTCTCATTGTTACTGGTGGTGAAATTCCTTAAGAATTGACCATAATTTGACTTGACTAACTTAATTCTTAAAAACATGCTTAATAGCTTAATTCTAAAAAACATAAAATGAGGTTTGACCTGAAACCTGATGCTCCAAGGGTGGTAGTTCGAATCCCAGCTCTGCTTTCTGTCTATAGGGAGTTTCACATGTTCTCTCCCTGTTATATGGATCCTGTTGTTTCCCAGCTCTGCTTTCTGTCTATAGGGAGTTTCACATGTTCTCTCCATTATATGGATCCTCTTGTTTCCCCCCACAGTTCAGTGTCATACAGTTGCTTGGCATTTTAAAATTCCCTCTGGAGTGTGTTTGTATGGACTAGCCTGACAACCACATACCTCCACCCCACCCCACAACATGGTCCATAGTGTGTTTAGGCAGTGGATAGAAGATGCTGGAAGTGTTTGGACACTGGATAGAAGAGCTTGCAAATGTTCCAGTGTCGGTATGTTTATGCCAAGATGTTCATCCATCCATTCATCCATTTTCTATACCTGCTTGTCCTATGCAGAGGATCACATGGTTCCTGAACCTAACCTGGAAGCTACAAGGAATAACTCAGAACAGGGGACCAACACATGTAAGAAGTAACACATTTAAATGTCTTTAACATTTATTAACGTTTAAATCTGTAAAAATTCAATGTTAAAGAAGACTTTAATTTTAGAAATACGCTAATGTGGTAATATGAACCCTGAAGATTTAGATAGCATTAATTTTGTAATGTACAAAATAAAACTAGATTTTGTCTGCTTCAGTGAGTGAACACAGTAAATTATCATAAGGCATTAAAGTTACAAATGGCAGATGGTGTAAAAGAATTTACATGTATTTCCACTCACATAAAGTAGCAACTAAATCACCACTATATTATATCAATGAACGTAGATCATAAAAAGTTTACTTCAAAAAAGGTCACCAAAGTCAAATCTTCACAGCACTTAATGTATAATGACTTGCAATCTCTACAGAACATCTCAGAATAGACACAATGATACATTTAAATACTAAAAACATGTGGCATCTTTTTATTGTTTAATAAAACATCAATTGGCCAGTCAACATGTTGCGGGTATTTTTTCTGGGGATGTGTTTAACATTGAGTGTGTCACTAATTAAATGTTAATCTATTGCGGCGTTCTTTTATAATGGCAGCAGGATGACTCACATATAATTTAGCATTTTGCGTAATTCAAAAAAACCTTTGTAATTATACTGTACATCAAGCCATTACCACAGTAATTACTGGAGTGAAATATTACACAAATGAACTCCTGGTGTATTTACATAAATACTAATGTAATATAATTGGTGTTTGGTAATTACCTCAACAATAGGGTTTAAAGTAGATCAAAGTGAAAAACATCAGACAAGAGTAATGGCCTTAGAGGTCCTGAAAGAAATTTGTTTGCATGAACTGTAAACGCTAACAAGGCTATCTATCAGTATTGGTTTGAGGTTGCGATTTAATCATTTTCTTCCACATGTATTTGACAATTTACACACACAAGCCTTCCAGAGCTACTGGTTTCCTTTCAGATACTGTTTTGTCACCATAAAAAAGTCAAGGTGAATGTTTCATAACAATGTCCATGTTTGAAAGCCTTGAAACCATGCTGTCACAGCCTTTAGCAACAGTCAGATTTATATGCTCTTTCATAGATGTATGACACAGACCACAGGTCCAATTTGTTCAGTTGAAACTACATTCATGTATGAGTTATCAATATTTTATACCTGAAATGATTGTTCTCTTTCAGCTGCGAGCTGCATACTTCTAAGTCTAGTCACTTGATTCTACAGCGTGTTCTATTAAGAGTGACAGGCACCTAAATCCCTGGTTTTTTAACACTTTAGAAAATTAAAAATCCTGAACTTTTATATAGAAAAAAAACATCACTAGTAACAAATTTATATTGTTATCAGTCACATCAGTTGATTAAAACATGTATAAGTATAGAAAATTCTACAAATATTATTTTACAACAGTGCCCATGTTTTTGGTCAGTCCTGTCATGAGTACATTAGAATGTGTGTGATATGCCTTTAAGGTTATGACCCAAAGGAAGTGACAATATTTGACTGAGGTGATGCTGATACTGATCGGAGGTGAGTTCTGTAATTGAATTGTATGATTTTTAAGCTTTTTTGTTTTGTTTTGAGGAGGGTGCGGTAAAAGGACAGGCCCTGTCACACTAAAATATCCCAGAAAAAATTTAATTATTGTAAGTCCATAACATGTCTGGAAAGGTTACTGAAATTCCCTGCTTGCAAGCTAAAAGTTTTAGCACTATCATGCTAACAAGCACAGCAATGGCAGTTAAACTGGCTGACCGCCAGAGCAGGCTGTGTAGCAGGGCCTTACTTTATGAATGGCAGCGTTCTTTATAATACCTTTATTGCATATAATATGTATTTAACACATGCCATAGTAAAACATTATTTGAATTAATAGACATTACACTGCAAATTTGAAGCTTTTTATGCCCATAGACAAAACTTTTGGATTTGGTCCCTTTGTTACCTAGGTAACACTGCTTTTTATATAATTTATATTTCAATTCATATCTCGATAAAATTGTGGTTTATATTAGCTTTGAGTAATAATGACTGCAATTATGTCAGTGAATTGTTAAATTAAATTTTAAATTATGTTTTTATATTGAATTATTGTGAAATTAGTTTATTGAATTAAAAAGATGTTTGGACTATATCAGATGTAACTCATATTCTAATGAATTATGTCCTTCTTATATGTCCTTGGCTGAACTTCACCATATTAGTCTAAACATAATTTGCCTGCATCAACAACATCCATAAAGTCAGTCCTGTCTCGCCATGGTCAGGTCTGTCATACAGAAATTATAATATAAAAATAGACTAGTTGAGAAAATATTGATGAATTAATCCCTTTAACTGTGTAATTGAAGGTGGACAATATATCCACCAAGGCTGTACCCATGGAGTCAACAAGGCAGTAATTTTAATATACATTTCTACATTTCTAACCTTCACCAGCAGACCACTGCCTTTTTTTTTTTTTTTTTTGTATTTTGTATTTTGTTTCATGTTCACTTTGTTGTGTTGCCCTCTCCATTTGTCTATCAGGTTGTATTTCCTTGCTTGTCCAGCACTTTGGTCAGCGGTTATTGTTGTTTTTAAAGTGCTTTATAAATAAATGTGACTTGACTTGAGTTGACTAACCTCCTCTAGCAGTTATAATAGCAGAGAAAATTTTAGGTCCAGCCTTTTTCCCCAGCTGTGGTTAGAATGGTTTAGTCTCCCCCTAAGCTGCCTCTGGGTTTCTCCTTGATTCCATTTCTGACAGTTCTAATATATACACATTTGTCCGTGGCCGGGCCTGACACTGCAGGGGTGAAATCCGTATAATACTGCACTTTAATCAAGAATAAAACATTTTGAGATGGCATGATATGTGTTTCTCCTAATTTAACATGTCCTCCATTTGACTCAATGGTCAGATTCAAAAATATTTTTCCCCCAAGACTTCTGAAGCAGAAATGTCATTGTTAATGAATTAAGTTTTTAATTACACATATTAAAATAATTTGAGCACCGTTGTACTTCTTGATTAGATCATAGCCATATATATAAATCATTCATGAAAGGAAAGTACGGCAGTCCTAGCAACAAGGACATAGCTCAATACTCTGGGTCTCCAAGAGGCATGTCACTGTAGCCAGGAGCCGAATGTCGAGTGGGAGGGGCAATGTCAAATAGGAGGGGTAATGTGGAATAGGAGGCTCAATGTGGGAGGGGTTTATAACAAGGGACCTGTAATCATACTCTAACCCTCCTTATAAACCCGTCCTACCCCTCATAATAAACCCCTCCTGCCCCTTGTAATAAACCCCTCCTACTTGACATTGCCCCTCCCACTTGACTTTGCCCCTCCCACTTGACTTTGCCCCTCCCACTCGACACATGGCTCCCAGCTGCAGCGATATATCCTCCTGAGACCCAAGGAAAAAAGTGTCCTTCAATTGTAGGTTGTCTTTGGAGGAAATAAGACATCTTACAA
>JAODJU010000108.1:25537361-25555227 GCA_026776725.1 Gnathonemus echidnorhynchus
ACATCAGTGAAAAAATAAATGCAAAAATACAATGTCCACTACAATGGACATAAATGAATAGGTCAGGTCTCAGGAGGTTACATATACCTGGGGCCTTCTGACAAAATGTCACGTTGTGTCCCAATTAGGGTTGCCACTTTCAGGCTGAAGAAATACAGGGCCCCCACGCTTAATTTTCCAAGTGGAGGCAGAGAATAAGAAAAATATTTCCAGAGCATATAAATTATTTTCGCATTCAGGGACCCCTATAAAATGCTGGGCCCTCTTTACCTGCCAGGGTATCCATGCCCATCTGAAGCCCTCACCTATTAACCACAGCCTTGTTAAAATAAATGTTTTATGATGCAGTTAGCAAATAATCCCCCTAATTTCAATTTTATAAATAAAACATAAATAAAAACCAGGACTGTCAAAGCTAATTCATTAACGCCCAGTGTCAATTTTAAAGTCAAAATGCACTTTCATAATACACAGTTTCTTTGATTGTGTTAACACATGTGGTTTTTGCTGCTAAAATAGGAGAATAGTATGAGCAAAGACTTTTCGTAGAGATCTGTAATATTCCTTCCTGGTTATAAACAAGTAAAAATAATAATAGTAATAATAATAATTGTACAAATAGCAGTCTCTTTGGTTTTACATCAGTGGCACTCTCCAAATTTGGCAAAGCCTTTACCAAGTCGAGTCTTCTGCAGTGGAGAACCCTTCTTCATTCAGTTAGCTTTATTCAATAAATTATATGAGATATTCAACATTTTTTTTATAAATTAGAATTTGTGTTAATGATTTTGCCCAACTGTAGGCTAATGTATGTGTTCTAAAAGCATTTTTCAGGTAGGTTATAGGCAAGGCTATGATGTATGTTAGGTTAGGGGTACTGTATTAGAATGCATTTTCACCTTACGGTATTTACAGTAATACCGCATATGACATTGCATATATACACAGGTACATGTTATACTCACTGCACAATAAATCACCTATTGTCTCTAAGACCTGTTGCATAAACTTCAGGTTTACTTCCATGATCATTACTCCATCTCCTACACATAAAAATAGATCATTATCAGTTTGATATATAAGGATCCCCTTATCATTTACAGCGCACGTTAATCACAAGGGCAACTGGTATAGACAGCATAAGCTAAGGGCCCCCAGGGCCTTTTCCTTGCAGTGAGAATTAATTACCAGGCCTCCCATGCTCTCCGACATATATGTTGTGAACTGACCACCTAGAGCACTTGGTACACAATGCTATGTTCCTTGGTGCGCGCAGTGCAAGTTTAGACAAGTGCAGTTCAGAAATTAAGTTGTGAGCTGAGGACCCCTGGGTCCTCTGCATGGACAGTGGCACAAGCTGAACATCAGGGTCAAGCTTAATATCAAGGACAAGACATGACAATTTAAGATAGCAGGGGAGTATGCTGCTTATATCACGTCTACTACTACACTACTACATGTGGTCATTCAAAAGCTCACATTGTTTTCACGTTTGTATCCAAGACATATTTTTTTTTCATCTCCTTCTGTCATATAGAGTATACCCTCACTAGGTGATCCATACCAAACACCCCCAAAATCAAGTTTGTTTGACTTCTGTGATCACTCCCTGCAGTGCCCAGGCACAGAATGCTGAATAGTGTCCAGGCCCATTTGATGAGATGGGCCAGGTCACGATTCAGTTATACTCAGGCACAGTATGCATCTAGTGGGATCACTAACCATGCCCGAGCACGGAACACAGACATGACATCTATAATGCGACTGACACATGCATGTGCACGTTCACTATACAAGGACCGGACCCAGAAGGCATGGATCGGGTAAATTCTGATTTTTGTTAGTGATATTATCTGATTGTTTTATTTCTTATTCTTTAGTTATTACTTGGTATTTTTACTTGTTTTTTTATGTGTGCTGATTATTTTTGCTGCTGTAACACCCGAATTTCCCCACTGGGGATCAATAATGTTGTGTATATCCTGTGAAGTCATTTTCACATTTTAATTAAGTTTTATATATAGTAATTATAGAATGATGTGTGAGTGTGCCCTGCGATGGATTGGCGCCCCATACTGGGTTGTTCCCTGCCTTGCACCCATAGCCCCTGGGATCGGCTTCTCACCACCCGCAACCCTGAATAGGGCAAGCAGTTTCAGAAAATGGATAGATAGATAGATAGATAGATAGATAGATAGATAGATAGATAGATAGATAGAGTAATGATTATAACAATTGATTAGTTATTACTATTATTACTATTAAACTTCTAGAGTAGGTGTGTTCTCACAAATGCGTTGTCAAAATATGACTTGCAGTCCAAATTGGGCAGCAACAGTTCTCACGTGAAGTAAACAAATCACTATCACATACTCGATAAATCTATGTGTGGGCCGTGCATCATCACATCCAAAATGACTCCAAATAAGTCCAAAATATGGACATTAATCTCGCTTCATTGTGCTGTGCAATAGCGATTTTCTCCCATGTTTTCTTCAACATAAAAACTTGCACGGTGATGACAAAAGCATGCTCGGCCTTTAATGTTATGCACCGCGTAAGAGCAGACCAGTGGGAGAGTGTTGGCCCTGTGTCATGGTCTCGCATATATTAAACAGTAAGCTAACATTTGGTACTTGTAGTTAACATGTTGAATATTGAAAAATTGGCCAGAAGTAAAGACTTGGGGGAGAACAGGGTAAAATTGTTAAGGTTTGATGAGTGGGTCAGAGCATTTTTGAAACAGTAAGGCTTATGGAATGTTTATAATCATCCATGGTGAACACCTACTGAGAGTGGTTTGAGGACGGAAAAACCATGATCTGCTAGCAGGGTGTTAGGCTATCCCATCTCATACAAACCAACAGATGGGCTACTGTGGCACAAATGGCAGATAATTTTGATGATGGTCACGGAAGTAACGTATCATGACACATAGTACATCTCACCCTGCTGAGTCTGAATCCACATAGCCAGTCAAAGGGTACATGCTAACCCCTGCCCACTGTCAAAAGCCCCCACAATGGGCATGCGACCAGTGGAACTTCACTGGAAGAAGGTCAGTTAGGCTAATAAATCTGATTTCCTGCTGCATCATGTGGATAGCAAGGTACATGTCATGCATCTGTGGGATGCATTGGACTGACATCTCCGATCCACGGCTACATGGCCACATACACTGCAGGACTCGTTGCACTGTGTGTCATGACACATGACTCCCATGATCATCATTAAATGTATCTAACATTTGTGTCACAGTAGCCCTCCTGTTGGTTTATTCCAGACAGGATAACCTTCATTCACATCTTGCATCGACAAGTCTTGGTCACCCAACATCCTGTCAGCAAATCATGGATTTTCCATCCATAGACCACAGACTCACCACAGCTGACTCTGAGCACTTCACAAGTCTTGCAGTTTTGGAGATGCTCTGACCTACTCATCTAGTCCTAACAATCTGATTCTTAGCAAAGTCACTCAGGTCTTCACCTCTGCTCATTTCTTCTACATTCAACATGTCAACTAAGAGCACCAAATGTTGGCAAATCATGTAGTATATCCCAAGCCGAAACATGCGCCTTTTTAAAAAAATAAAAATCACATCGTATAGGGGTGGTCTTAATGTTTTGGCTCATCTTTTGTTATGGATTGCTACTACAAGTACTTCTGTTGTTGCTAATCTCGATACAATATTTAATTATCTCCATTCCCCAAACACTTTATCACAGCACGTGTGCCTAAACAAAGCCATGGTTACCAGCTGTGCTTGGCTGAGGATTTTAGCCGTACAAAAAAAACAACAGACTGTTTTTTTAGACTTGGAATATTTTTCTTTTCACCTAACTAAGTAATGTAATGTTCTGTGTAGAAGTACAGAACGATGTGCGCTTTTGCAGTAAGTGCTAAATTCCTTTCAGACTCATTTCAAAACTGTGAACATAAGAGAATTCATGGCATTGCTCATTTAAAAAATAAATATTAAGTGATTTTTTTCATTATATACGAACTCTTGGTTGTTGCCTGTAATAAAAAAAGAATGATTTATTGAGCGCACATAATTTTGTACATGATTGTCTTTTTCTACAAGTATGAGGGAAAAATGACCTTTTGAGATTACAAAGGCTGTCAGAAAAATTAAATGATTTCCATTTGGCAGTAATGAGAACACAGGAAAATGTGTCTCGCTTTGAATAATTACATTTTTTTACACTTATAAGGAGAGAAATAATAAGTCATCTTCCCCTTTATATCGAGTCTGCTATCTTGAGTATATGTATTTTTCCAAGCGAATAAGTTACATCCCTGTACAATACAAACTGAATGATGAGTGTCAACCATTTTAATGTAAATACACAGAACCTCGATGCTTAGTAAAGATATATTGTAAATGTTCAACATTCCAGGGGAAGGTTACAAACTGGGCTTTTCTAATGTTAGAAGAATTGTCTGGGGATTGATTAATGAACCCTCCTGTATCTCATGTACTGCCTTGGAAACATGGACATTTCTGATAGTGAATTATCCACAATGTATGATTATGCATGTTTATGTGCCACAATCTTATGCTTTATTCTGCCTGGGATCCCCCCTGTGACCCAGATCAGGTAGAGGACGGATGGAATTTCCCTGTCTGTTCATTATTGATATCTAACCCATTCGTCTTAGATGGCTGTCATAATGTGGCCAGTGTGTAGTTTATCTTGCTTGATAATTAATTTGAACCTATTCATTAGCCTACAATGTTTTTTTATTATTATTCTAAAAGGGTACTTAATTTTTTAATGTTCACACACCCAGTCCATTGGGACCTTTAGCAATATCATTGACATCAGAATATTCGTTCCCTGGTATGTATTATTCGTCTCTCTCTGCATCAACAGCCTGCTTTACCACGGCGCATTCAAAGGGCTTGTAGCGTCCCGTGACCATGGAAACAGGCCGCGCGGCCCCTGGTGGGGAGGTGAGTATTTGCATTTTCTAACGTTTACCGGCCGATTTTTCCCGGTCAGCAGGTAAACCCGTTTTCCAAATAGTGAACCTTAGTTGACACGCTTATAATAATTAATAAAACGCCGATAAAAGGCTCAGCGTCATGAAATATCAATGGTGGTTTGTTTGGGATCATGTTACCGTGTACGGTATTATTTAGCTGTTTGCTATAGGCCTGGTTGTCAGGCTTCTGGTTACTGTAGCTTTGTGTGGCAGTAATGTTGCTGGCAATACTTTTTTATAAGACTTGGCTTGTTTTCTGTTTATTTTCTTTACAGGCTGACAAAAGTGTTGAAGTACAGTATTATGTAAACGATAAGTTCAGGTATGTACCAGAAGTTATTAGTTAACATATAGAGTGAATTTTCTGTTTATTAATTATACTTTATTAAAACATACACGGATATTTTGTCGGTATGAAATTTGTAATGCAAATGCGTCGGACTCTTTCTTTAGCTACTTACCTGATGTTAAAAAGTGAAAAGTAAAAATAAGGAATGTTCAAAAACGAATATCAGGTAAGTCTGAATGTTTTAATAATTAAAAATATATATATGAGTATTTGTTTATTTATTTATTTTTAAAAAGAGATCTTTGCAACCTGCCTCTTTATCGTTTTAGCATTTCAAAAAAATATATACGTATTGTTTCATAAGACTGGTCTACAGAATCATTTGGATATGCATTGTTGTGTATCAGTTTGTACCGTTTTACTTCGTAGGGCGGTGCGGTTGTCGACATCTTCAGTGCTCAGGGAAAAGATCCCGTGGCCAAATGGAAACTTCATGGAGGGCAGTCAGCGATAAGCAAAGTGAGGTTTTATTTTAGCATACATTTATTATATTCGTCGTGTGACTTCAAATTGACCCCAGATGCACATGTCAGGTGACTTTTCTCATAGTAACATAATTATTGTAAGAGATAATTAAAGGGAAAGGTATGTTTTGATGGTGAATATGAGTTTCTATAAAGCATTTTAATTAAGTGAGAATTGCTGTCTTTGGTGTATAAGAGCAGGTTTTGATTTGCTTGTTTGGTGTATATTGTCACTTTAACTTAAGATGTGTTGTGTAACAATATACCCAATTGTTGATATTCAGTAAATGGGGAAATAAAACATTTTAGGCTGAACAATGTTTTATATTAACTATTTGATTAAGTGATATATACATTTGTTAAGCTCAATGAAAGGCAAACACGAAGAAAAGATAGCCCTGTATAATTCTGTGTTCTTGTAAATGCTGTCTATGCTGTCTTGTGCATATTTAAAGGTTTTGCTTGTCCTATCTTGTAGAATATCAGTTTTTCTCCTTATGACCTCAGCCCCGATCATGACAGTATTATGATGCTACTTTTTTCTGTGCTTCAGTACCTCCATTTGTTTAGAAAAATGATATAAATCTAGACTAGGAAGATAGAGTATAGACCAGAGCTGTACATCGGGGATGATTAGTGCAGTGCAAGAAGTGGGAACAGTTTACAAGCACTGTGTATATGTATGGCGAGCACCACAGGGGTTAGGTGGGTAGCACTGTTGCCTCTCAGCTCCAGGTGGGGGTGAATCCTGCCCCTACTGCAAGGGTGTGGAGTTTGCATGCTGTCTCTGTGCTGCATGGACATCTTCCACCTTCCATGGACATGCAGGCTGGCTGACTGCTGTCTCTAAATTACCCCTAGTATGTTTATCTTGTAGCCCTGTATAGTGTGTTACTCAACCTTTTGCTAAATGGACTGTCCTCCCTGGCATTCGCTGACAGCAATCAATCTTAACACAATGCACAGGTCGGGAAATGTCTACTGTAATCCACAACCGTGCAAGTTTCAATGGAGGCATGTTCAGTTCATCAGGCCTAAAGGATGATCTGAAGTGAATCAGTTCACTGGAAAGATGGTTTGTTTTGTCAGTTATTTCTCTGGATGCTGAAAAATATTGTAGGTTTGGGAGTGGAAATTTGCACTGATTCTATGGGTATGAATTTCCTGCCAGGTTGAATTCACAGAGGGTGAATAAGAAGTAGGTGAGATATAATAAATATATTTCTGTTCACAGCAACCCATTCACTCTTCTAACACTTGAACATTATGTCCTAAATTAAGAATTGATTTTACAGACACGTTCTGTCACTAGCCCATCTTCAATGCTGTAAAATGCTGGAGATGGCTTAGTGCTGAAATGCATCCATCATTCGACATACTACAAATAAATCAATAAGAGAGTTTGTTTTTTCTGTATTATGTATATACTGTATTATAAGTGTTTATTTAACTCGCACCCAAAGACCCAGGTGAATTGAAGCTGACTGACTGCTGCCCTGTAGCTGGACTGGTTTTCACAGCCTCCCCTATTGAACACAAATCAGAAAGCCTGTAACACAAAGCTGTTTTCATGCAACGTTTCTGTACGTTATTTATAATTCAGAACGTTGCTTTGTCACTGACCCAACATGCCCGTACTCGCTATATTTTCTGGTAAGCTGAGCAGAACCTACCCGACCCACAGGGTCAACCCGTGGGACCCATGGGATATGGGTCAACCCATGCATCACTAAAACCCATATCTTCTGACATCCAACTTCATGATGACCCTGGTACATGGACGCAGTCTACTGTACAGTAGTAAATTCCCCATTGCACCATTTAACAATTTATGTAAATATGTTAACATGTACCTGAGGTGTCTTTAATTTATGGAAAATAAAAATTCACCAAGTCATACCCATATGAATGAATGAATGTTACATTTACATAGCACTTTTCAAGACACCCAAATCAGAATCAAGAGCAACTTCAACAACCACTGTGTAGCCCCCACCTGGATAATGCAGCAGCCATTCTGCACCAGTGCACTCACCATGCAGTAGCTAAGGTGGTGAAGGGGCAGAAGAGAATGTACCAATTAGATTAAGATTCAAGATTCTTTAATTGTCACATGCATAGTTATACAAAGTACAACACGCAGTGAAATGCATCCTGAACCGCTCTTTTGTAGACTGTGCAAGTTAAAAATCCAATTATGCTAAGGTTAAAGTGCAAAATACAGGGGATGATTAGGAGGTCAGATTTTATAGGGCCACAGTGGTTAATTTTAGCCAGGACATTGGGGTACCAGCCCTGCTCTTTTGAAAACTACCCAGGGATGTTTTATGACCTCAGACAGTCAGCACCTCAGTTTTATATGTCAGCCAAAGGACGGCACCATTTGAACAGCATAGTGTCCCCGTCACTGCACTGGGGCACTGGCATCCACACAGACCACAGGGTGGGCTAACCTCAAAAACATAAAGAGGCTCTTCACTTTAATTATTTAGTTGCTTCACTGACAATTAGCCAAGCTCACTTTTAAGTATTTTCAGTGGAATCTTTTTTGGAGAAATTTAGGTGAAGTACCTTGTGAACAACAGTTGACCCTCTGAGATAACCTTCGTGTTACAGATCTGTGATCTTTCCACTGTGTTATTTGTTGGCCTATGTAATTTATCCACAACTATCATTTTCAAAGATGTTGTCATGAATAACTACATATGCAGCTGAGTGCCAGGAAATGCAGTTCATATTTGAAATATTTAGCACTTACTGTACTTGAAACCTAGGCAGCGCTTTTAATTTCTATTCATTATTATACATGCAAGACAATTGCATGTATAATTGCTATACTTCCATTGAAATGAAAGATATGTATAATCAAAAAGGGTTATTATAACACTGGAACAGACAATGTAGAATGGTTTGGGTAAAGCTGTTTTTGAAGTGGTTCTGTTGGTGTTATTATTGTTAAGATAAAATAGATCTATTTATCCATCTGGTCTGGCACCTATCCAAAGCAGCGTAGGGCAAAGGCTGGGGTGCACACTGGACTTTATGCCAGTTCATCGTAAGGCACATACACACACGCAGTCTTACACTGTGGGTAATTTAGAGATTCCAGTCATCCTAAACGCATATCTTTAGACATGGACAGAATATGTACATACACATACTGAGAGGAGGTGAGATTTGAACCCCCAAAGCTGCAGTTCTGAGTAACCGTGCTACCCATATACTATGTGATAGAATTATATACAGGAAATATGTATTTAACATATTAGCATAATTAATATTCTAAATGTGATATACTGTAGTCCAGGGGTCTCCAACTCCAGTCCTGGAGAGCTACTATCCAGTAGGTTTTCTATCCTACTTGGCTTCTGATGAGCCACACCTGTTACTGGTATTTACCTGAGATATAGGATAGAAAACCTACTGGACGGAGAGCCCTGATGTAGTCTATTTATGGTGTACCTAATATATTTTTAAAATATATTGTAAGTGCTAAATTTGAATGACCATTCCAAATGTAAATGAAAATGAATAATTTTATGATGCTTTGTAGTATAAATAGTGCTGAATTTAAAAGGTATATTAATAAAGATGTTTAAGGCATTGTTTTCTACAGACATTGCCTAAGAATATATGTATGTGTATTTTTTGTAGTAATACATGTATTTTCTCTGTTATCTTCAGGTTTTTGACAAAGAGATGAAAGGCTTTGTTTATATTCTGGAAGGCAGCAGTCAAGCAAACAAAATGCAGATTCCGAAGGATAACAAAACAATGCGTAAGTTTTGAAACTCCATTCAAGCAGTTTTCAAGGTAGTTTTAAATGGTGTGTTGTTAGGGTCACTTAGAAATGTCCTTGTTTTTGAAAGAAAAGCAAGTTTTTGTCCTTTAAAATGACATGAAATTGATCAGAAATATGGGGTAGACATTGATAATGTTGTAAATAAGTGTCAGAGCTGGCTGTTTATTAATGGAATATCTACAGAGAGTAAGTGGATTTGTTGAGTTCCTTGATGGCAACAGGAGAGAATGTTCACCAGAATATATATACTTGTTGAGCTTCCTGAGATATAGGAAAAACAGTCTCTGCTGATCTTAGCTGATGCTGTATTCATCCATTTCAAGATATTAATGATGGTGGTCCCTTGGAATTTGAATGATGTGATGACAGAAATGGCCTATGGGACCGGTGTCTGGTTGTCTGTGGAAGTCAAGCAACATTTGCACTGTTTTGACAGCATTGAGTCACACAATGTTTGGAGCACACCACGTTGCACGATGGTTCACCTCTCCGGTTTCATCATTAAATGAGCTCACTGTCAGTATGGTTGTCGTCCCTAAGGGATTTGGTAGATTTGTTTGTGAAGATACGGTTTTTTGTGTAGAGTGGGAATATGTGAGGTGAGGAATCACAGCTGTGGAGTACATTTAGCTGGGTTAGCTTACTGTGGAGCAAATCTGTAACAATTCAGTTCATAGTCCATAAAAAGACCCTAAAATAGGTGTTGGGAGTCAAATATAGTGGAGTGAAGGAGAGGGTTAGTAATGGACCAATGGTGAGCCAGCATAAAACATTCAGCCTAAAAATTTGATGATAATTTTGTACAGGCACTCTAAAATGCTCTAAACTGGGTGTGTATACTTTTTTAGACATTTATCTGCTCATATGTGTGCTATGAACATGGGTTAGCTGTGCAAGAATTGGAAAAAAACATAGGGTTTTAGGGGCTTGACAAAGTGATTTCACATCAAAAAAGAAAATGAATGAATTGATTTTTAAATATAAAAAGACAAGGCATGTAGTCAAGTTATCTGTCTAAGGTAAAAAATTAGATGAAGGATCATTAACATGTATATGCTGTTTATTTCAGTGGGGCTTAGCCAGAGGTTCCTTGTCCTTCAAGTGTACCTACCCCTGGGAAAAGACTTCTCCACTGAACTCATGTGAGAACCTCCATAGCAAAGCATGAAATTTTACACTGAATCACAGCAGGTACTCCATTATAGAATGAAGCTAAAAACTGCTTAATGAGAAATCTAGGTTACGCAGTTTTCTAGGAGTTAAATCATTAATTTTTCTCATGCCTATGTGAACCGATGACTAATGTAATGCTACCTTAAATTTATCATTGCATACTTATACAGTGCTTGCACTATGAAAAAAACACTCATTTATTGATTAATTAAAAGGCCAGGTATCTAATACATGCTTGATGAGTAACACCCGTATTGTTTCGTTGTTGATGTTTAATAAGACAAGCAGGGAGATTTATGTAAATCTTCTAAAATATAGAAGTTCCAAATCTATAACCTTTAAGATAAATGTTCACAAATTTATAGCAGTAACATGAAATTTTTTCAAGCAGATATTTTATACACCACTGAAACAGACTGGGTGGGATGGTTTGGGTAAATCTGAGTAACGTTTGAGGTGGTTCTGTCTGTCCTGTCAGATGATTGTTAATGTATAAGTCATCAGTGACTGGTGACTGCTCAGAAAAGCAGTGGTGAGTGGTCTAGATTAAGCCCCACTGAGTATGCTGTATTACCAAAACAAACCAAATTAAAAAAAAATTCAAGGATGGGGAAAGGAGTGGTGGAATCCTGAGGCAGCAGGAGAAGTTGAGGATCTCAGTCCATGCCAGATTCTTCTACACTGGGCAATTTGAACAGGATTTTAAGGAGGTAAAGCATCTGTACTGGGGAGATAAAAGTGAAGAAAATACAAATAAAAGAGATTATTTTAAAAAAGTACAACCTTTTTAAATCATTGTAGAATGGCACAACAATTATTGCTGGTTAGTCATGTTTCAAGCATTGTCCCTGACATGATAAAGGTAGTTATTGTATAGAAGAAGACAGGAATCATGGGATTGTGGTGGCAGCAGATATAATCTGCTTCCAGACACCCCACTCTGGGTGTTGGTCAGTGCACATGGTCTCCTGTCCACCATTCATATGTAGATAATTTGATGTTTTTTCATGTTTATGAGTCCACTTACTAGCAATATCCCATGTATCTACTTTAATGGTGACACAAAAACTTCATTATACGTCTTCTATGTGACCCATCAATCAGACCATAGACTTGGTTTTGCATTAGAAATCATATTAAGTTCCCTGCTCAATCTAAGTAAGGCACAGCACCTCAGCATGCTTCAACAAGCAACCTTCCCTTATGTGTCTATGTCCATAACGATAAGCTATGATGCAAAATTAGACTTTTTCATTTAAATAGGATGTACTAAAAATTGAATGTAGTCTTCCTAATGATCATCAGCCTAAACCCTTACGAGCTGAGATATATTAGCGTGATCAGTGCTTGTCCATGCAGTCATTTTTAAATTAGAACCATAAAGGGATGTTCTCTTAGTGACAAAAGAGTCCAAAGACAGTCACAAAGTTAGACACATTTAAGACATGTATTATAAATAAGCAACATTTTAGTCAAGATTCTGTTTTGCATGTCCCCAAAAGCTTCAGTTGTGCACTTTCATGTTGGCCCTTAATTGGTCTTTCTTCCGTATTAATTTATTCATATCCATACACTGGCAGAGCATGTTAATCCTTTGTATCCTGCTGCTAATTCAACTGAAAATGTGAAGACAGTTTTAACAAAGGATCCCTAAAGAGAAAAACTGAAAAGATAAATGCACCTGTCAGAAGTAATCTGTTATTTTAGTGACTGGGTAACTGCTGCAATTTATTGTGTGCTTCTGTAGTAAATTTGTGCAATGCTGTTATCCCTGTGAAATCGCTGCATTAAGTTAACAATAGTGATAACAATGATTAATATATTAATGGGTAAAGGAAACCATATTATCGATGCAAAATTGAAAGGATGGGAACAAAGTAAGATATTCATATAATGTAGTTGTATTCAAAATTATTTTTCTGTTTCAACAAAAAGAGAAGTGCATGCACATCTATGACATTCTCTTGTCATTTTACTGCAGCTCATCTCTCTGAGTTCTGCTCACTCTCTGAGTTCTGCTCATCTCTCCAAGTTGAGGAATTAGTAAACAACATGCAACATTATTTTGGTCAGATTTTTGGCATGTAATTATGCAAAGAACAATGCTTGTCATCCACAAATATTTCCCTTCTTGTCAAGCATTGGTCATGCTAAATCATATGATCTTTCTTAATTGATAATTGCAGCAGGAAGTGCTTTTGAATCAGCAGCTGAGGATACCAAAATATTTTGTGTTTGGCAGGTGCATTTGTAAGGTGCTTTAAAAATTATATCACTGTTTTTCTGTGTAATGAACTTGACAATTATTTATTTTTTTCTCTGATTACTATGATTATCTATATCAAACCATATTTTACCAATTAGTTAAATAAGTGATAGCATACTGATCACAGATGGAAATTTCTGATTAGAGTGCAAGGCATGTTTTTGGAAAGTGGAATGACATGATACTGTCATGTATCTGACGTGGATAAGATTTATTACATATCTGTCACTTTATTTATTTTTTATTTATTTTTATTCCTTTTTGATTTGATTAGCTGCCAGCTACTGCATGTTATAACATAAAAGTAAGGGATTTTGGACAAGTTTAATTATTTCAGCCCTTTGCCATCTTGTGGAACAACCTTGCTGGTGGATGAAGAATTATATGAGCATGTAATGCAAATTCTCCTGCTGCCTGTCTCCATCTTAATGTTTAGGGGGAATTTTTTTACTGCTGATTTTATCTAGAAAAAGTACATTTTGTGGTTTTGGCTTTGAAAAGGGGGAAATATTGTATGTACTCAATCTGTGGCAATTCACTTTTACTTTTACCCATCCGATGCTTTGCAGAGTTACAGATTTAGAAAATCTTAAGAGAAGATTGTATCTCTCCACCGTTCATAAGGAATTCACTGCAACCCCGCTGCATGCTAGAATACCTATCTCCAGTCTCAAGCGTAGCATTGTGAGTATTACTTTGAAAAATTCATTTTCTTACATTTTCCTATCAATTTACAGTATGAAGTATACACAGAATGGATAAGGTACAAATAAAGTAACCATATATTCTAGAAAGATTACAAAAAGTTTAATCTAATCATTTGGTAGGGAAGTTTTCCTAGCTAGGCAAGTTTGAATCAGGGTTGCCAACTTTGGTCAGTCGGCTATCGTAAGATTTTCAGTTTGAGACAGGTCATTGACATGTATGTATCAGTTTTATTTTGTAAATAGTCTGCAGGGTTTGCAAACTACCACAGTGCTTTTGATGTAGCTAAGTTTATGACGGAATAATATAGATTTGCCGTAAGATTTCTTGCGTGAGCGTTAGAGTCTGAAAGCCTGAGTGTCATGCCAGATGCATGAGTCTTGGCAATCCTGTTTGAATTGAGTCTTCAGCTAGCTTTCAGGATGGGAATAAAGTAAGATATTCATATTACAGCTTGAATTGTATTTATATTGTAAAAACATTTCTAACTATTTCATTCAAATGAGGAGCAACGGTGATTCATTTTGTCAATCCTCCTATAGCAACGATATTGTCTGTTGTACTTAATTTTACCCAAAATAGCTGTGCATGGCCTAGCAGTTGTTTTTTTTTTAATTGTGGAAATCCAACCTATATCTTTTGTCACTGCTCTGTGTTAAAGAAATGAATTATTGCATATCGTGTAGCATGCTAGCAATGTCACTTTACAGCTCCGAGGTTGAGATTCCCACCCTCACTATTTGCTCCGTGTTTGCACATCCTTCACGTTTGGCTGATTTTCTCTGGGTACTCCTGCAGGTTTAGCTACTCCTGGTTAGCTAAATTAGCAACTCTAAATTCCTTGTTTGATTGTGTATTAGTGTGCCTATTGCAATGATCTACTGTTTACTGCCCTTTCTTTCCAGTCTCTGTGATCATGTACTGAACAAGTGATTGGAATATGGATGGTTCATTGGAAGGAAGGAAATACTAAATTATTGTATTACATAGTTTGTAAGACTTATTTAATATACATAACATGTTAGTGTGTTTATAAGCTCACCAGAGGCGCCTGCAGAAAATTTTGATTGAGGTGGTCTTCAGGCCAGTTATACTTTTGGTGTTAGCCATGCCGCACCGTGTCACTTCTATGGTTCTGCTTAGAAAATATGGAATTTTTATTATTTTGATGTGGCGTGGTAGCAGGGGTGACCACATTTTTCCTACAATTACTGCACATTTACTACAATTACTACACCCCTTAGACGCTGTTGGGTATTTTATGTCCAGAAGCTACAAATTCCGACCAAGATTTTGTTCATACCAACCAGCTGAGCATGAAGTCACAGTCACAGAATACTCAGCTGGTTGGTAGAAACAAAATCTTGGTCTGGATTTGCAGCTTCTGGACCTGAAATGCACAGCCCTTAGATCCAGCTTTGAAGCTCACATTCAGTAAAGTCTGATACTATCTGGTGTAGCAAATTTTCTGTTAACAAAAACACAAATTAATTTTTGGACTATTCCCCCTTCTGGCTCAGTGACTGCGTATGTTTTTTGTCAAACACGGTGTTAGTTAGCGATCTATAGAAGTCAGTTAGTGCAGGACATTATTTTAAAAATAATGTACAGTTATTCTGTTTGGAAAATAGAATGGGACACCCTACATCAAACTTATTTTAACAGCAATTTTAGTGTCTTACTTCTGTAGTTACTGTGCTTGATCATGCTAGGCAAAAATCTGCGTTGTAAATATGACATAAGAACATGACATATGAAGTAAAATGGCTATAGAGATATTAACAATTTCAATATCCATGAATTTACGAAGCTGGTCACATTGGCTCTTCCTATCGTTAGACGTATAACGATAAATTCATCTGGGTCCTGACATTATTTTAAGCACTCATGCAAAGCCTACAAATGTGGTGTCACCAGCAGTCCACAGCTTTACTCCCCTGAGTTAGTAATAGAAATGTATTATTAAAATTATATACTGGTTCATGGTGGTTAATTATAACTTAATTATAAATTCTTATGAGGGTGTTTTCTACTTTGAATCTAGCCGCTACCTTACAGGGGACTCTGGCCCCTACCTCACAGGGGCTTCTAGCCCCTACCTCACCAGGGACTTTAGCTTCCTACTACAATGAGGACTCTGGCTTCTACCTCACAGGGGACTTCAGCTCCTACCTCACAGGGGCCTCTACAAAGTTGCTCTCCTGCAATGTTGTAGTAAAACTAAATATTTTTTAAATTAAATTTTAATTGTAACTGGGTATTTTATTTTGCGGTTATGCAAAATTTAGTCATATAAGTGACTCAAGTTTATTTTGATTATTGTCTTTACAAAGTGATGTAAGTATAAAGATTTCATCCATCATCTATAAACCTTATCAAATGAGCTTCGGGCCAATCGCAGTAAGCACAGAACACAAGGCAGGGGAGCACCTTGGATGGGATGCTAGTCTACCATTGGGACTGACAGTCACACAATGGACAATTTAGGGATGCCATTTTGGACTGTCAGAAGAAACTAGAATACTTGAAGGAAACATACTCACATGGGAAGACCATTCAAATCTCACATACACAGACGGTGGTTACAGAACTCCTCAACTCATGAGATATCAAAGTATCTTCATGGACTACACTGTATTCCATCCATCTATCCATCCATTTTGGACTGAGAAAAGTTTATGATAATACAAATCTATGAGAAAAATGTATGATCACAGAGCCCAATAAAAGCAAATTGTTCTCAATTGACTTATTTTTCTTTATGATTTTCAGTGGAGCAACATGTGCATCGACCTTGTGTCTTTAACGGGTGAGATATTCAAGGGTGCTTCATTCCTTTCACTGGATGGCATTACTGTTTCTGCCACTTGCCGCCTCAGGAGAGTCTTTACAATGAAAGTGCAGCCAATGGATGCCTTCAGCCATGACAGTATGTATTGTACATGATATTTAAATGTGTTTAAAGTGTAAAAAGTGTACATTTATTCTCCCTTTAATCAGTGTTATTATACAGTTAGAGAATTAGACAAAATAACCACAAAGTTATTTTGCTTTATCTATGCCCATAAAAAGAAAGTAATTTGATGAATACTGCAAGCAACAGGTGACTGTCACATCCATACCCGCATCATCTGTTCAGCCCTCTTGTTTCCCCTCAGGCGTGGCCTCCAGGAAGCCACGCCCAGTGCTTGTTAGCCTTACCTCTCATTCCAGCCCCCATATGTATCATTCCCAGCTGTGTCTCGTTAGTCCCAATCGCTAATTGTATTTAAGTGCCTTGTAGTCGAGTAGTCCCCAGTTCCGTCATTGTTTCGCTGTCCCCTCTTTTGTTTGTCTCTCTACCTGCTAAATAAAAGCCCCGTCTAGGGGTTTGGCCACATCAGCTGCATTCTGGATTGTGCTTCTCCCCGCCGATGTGACAATGACATTTGGGATGACCCTGCCAAACATAAATCTCAAGTTATCAGCACACGTAACACCACCATCAAAACTTGTTGGAAAATCATTGATGCCCAACAGGGTTACTAAGTAATTTTCATGGATAAGGAACATACTGTCACACTGTAACAGCATTTGTATGGGGGTGTTTTGTGACAGTATTCAATAAATAAGCATCTTATTCATCATTCATCATATCATTTTAATTATTCTTTAAATTATAAATTAAATTGTCATTTAAATGATTATATATAAATATGTAATTTAAATTATTATTTAAATAGTTTTTATAAGGTTTATTTAAATTACAATTTAAATGATACCAGCAACCATTAAAATGATCTGTCAAAGTCACCCAGTCACCCATCAAACTCAGTGGGTGGAATCTAAACAAAATCTAATATCTGATTGGTTGAGATAAGTCACAACAGATCGACTCACCTAGTCGATTGAATTCTTATTTATAACCGCATTTTGTCTGTTCAGTCCTGGTGCTGTATTATGTCCTAACTTCCCGAAGTCTTAAATAAGTTCTCTTAACTTTAGGATAACAGTTAAGCTGTCCTAACTTTCACTGGCCACCACATTGGGTTAGCTATAGATCCATCCATCCATTTTCCAAGCCGCTTATCCTACTGGGTCGCGGGGGGTCCGGAGCCTATCCCGGAAGCAACGGG
>JAODJU010000108.1:25557565-25567900 GCA_026776725.1 Gnathonemus echidnorhynchus
GGGATAGGCTCCGGACCCCCCGCGACCCAGTAGGATAAGCGGCTTGGAAAATGGATGGATGGATGGATGGATGGATGATTATACTTTTTCAGGAACGGAGAAATCTTTTTTAATGGAAGTTGTAACTTTGCATTAGATTAAAGTCATAAGTATGCCAGCTATATATACTGGCTGAAGTGGCAAAAAAAACAACAAATGCATGTACTATATACAAATTTTATGGACACTTCCGTCTATGGCAGTTTTGCACAGCACACAACATGTTGTTTCACCAAAATGAACCTTAATAGCAAGATAACCAAAAAATTAAAATTCATAATCATTTAGTGAGATCGATTGTTGTAGTGGTAAATAGATTTATAGGACACGGGCAATATCCCTTGACCTGCATTTCCCCCCTAAACATCTGTACCTTCCCAGCAACACACACATATCATTGGTAATTAGTGAGGCATTGATGTAAACCAATAACGCTGATTCTGTAGTCCCAGTTCTGCATAATCTCATATATAATTTATAATCTTGTAGCTCAGAAAATGCAACAAATAAACAACAATATTTTGATATTTAGGTAATGGATGAATCTTTCACCATGAAACAACCCTTGAACAGGGGCTGTTCTGTATCTAAAATCTGCTTAATACACATAATGTCCCACTTGTGGTGGCTAGAACATCTACTTTGGTCTAGCCAAGTGTAATCAGAAATATTGTGCTTGTGCATGAATAAACTTTAGTATTCCGGTTTGTTATGAAAATGATTAAAGGTGCTTAAAAATAAGAAGATAAAAAACTGAAGATTTAAACAGCAATTAGGTTCACCAAATGCCAGGAATATATTAAGCAAATAGCAGCATAAGACTAAAACATCATTTTTATGTGCAGAGATTGAATTTGGGTTCATTTAATTGAAATGAATTTATATCAATGAAATAAATTTATTAAAACACCAAGTCTTTAATTTGAGTAATTTTTTGTAGGTGAGTTTGATTTTCAAACCACTGCCTCAAGGAAACCACACTAATGTGTTGAGCAAAAGATTGCTTTTTGAAGGACTTTTTTTTTTTTTTTGCTAAAAGCTCTACCTCTGTTGATTGAATGATGCTGCTTTGAAATCCAAGTGCCCTTGGATCAGAATTCCATACCTAGAGACTGCAATTATCTTTTCTTATGACAAATATAAATGCACCAGTAACTCATTATAATTCGTTTCCCCTCCAATAGCATTTTTTCAGTCTTTGCATTTTTATTCATTTTGACAGCTGTCTCGTTCATGTTGATTTATCCAGTCATGCCATTAGAAATAAATTGCAGTCACACTGAGGGGATTGTGATGTAAATGAGCTCTTATAATTGGTCCCCATGTTATTAGCATAACAAGCCTAATAATGGTTAAAGAAGATTGATATTAAATCTGGTGTTCAGTGTAATAATATAGAGGCATTCACAAATTATTATTACAGTAGCATATTTAGGATGAAAATAACAGCCTATCCAATTCAATTATTCACAAGTTTACTCTGGGAAAAGGTCCCCCTTTTCAATGTTATTTAATTTCCCTACATGTGTCAGGTATGGTTTGTTGAGGCATTTCAGCTAATCTTTGTTGTTAGACCGCTGCAGTTTATAATTACCGTACCTTATTGTACTCATCTGCTATATACGTTGTATTTTTTTCTGCATGAAAACAGCCAAATAAGGTTAAGCACTTTTATTAATAGCATATTTTATTTGGGATTTTTGATCTGTCTTGTTAAAGGGTACAATAAATATAAGATGATGTATGTTCATTATACAGTAAATATTATACTAACACATACCACAGACAGTATATATAAGACATAAATTAAAAAGTTGATCATGTTGGTTCATTACTTATCTTGGTCAGTTGTACAATTTAGATATGCAATTATATTTATCCTGAAGTTACTCTGAAGATGAGGCCATATTCAAATGAGACAAGACACTCTCATTTAAGGATACATCGTCTTCTTACTCTGAATTCTAATCAGTCATCTGACCTTAAAGTCCAGGCTCCAGGATTTTAAGTGCGTCACATCATGTTTCACTCCCCTGCTCTCACAGATTAGGCATCTAAATGTACACTATAAGGGTGAATGTCAGAAGTGTTAAAACAATGAATGCAAAGTAATAAATGGACAGGCAGGGATTAAAAATCTGCAGACACATTGTTCATCAAGTTTTGAGATTTGTTCCTGTTGTTGCAATTTCTCTTCAGTAAGCAATTTTTAAGTATGCCTTACTCTTAAGAGACAAACAACAAACTAGAAATTACTGAAGGATTTATTACTTTATTCCAAAAAGTATAATTTTCACTAATGTTAGAATTTGCTTCTAAATGATTATGTAATACTTGTTTTCTTCTGTTGTCAAGATGTCAGTCACATGTGAACAGCCCCTTTCACAATGGATATGGAACATTATTAAAAATACTTCCTTCAGAGGTTACTGGTGGGAGAGGACCAACACCCGTTATCTTCTTATGCCTCACAGAACAGAAAAACAGTCCAAGCTTAGCCAGTGTACGTGGGACAAGGAGCCATTTTGTGTCACACATTGCTTTTGGATCAAAGGTACTGGGTCCTCCTCCAGCTACAGGAAGGAAAACCAGTGCATCCAGTTGTCTAGAGGTATGAACTGGCTTATAAACTGAACTGTACAAACATAACCTCAATAATTCTAACACACAAAGGTATTTCAGAATAGTTTACCTCACAGCTATGTAAGATCCGTTTAGATAAATGTACAAACTGAAGATACTGCAGTCTCTAAAAATGACATTGCAGGTTTTTCCTGTTTTTACGTGGTTGAAATGAGCCCCAGTCTTCGTCCGATTGCCATGCATTCAAAAACCGTGAAACTTCCTAGAGGTTGTTACATACTGCTGTGACATAACCTCATTGTTAAAAAGGTAGGATTCCTGTGCACGTCAAATTTTACAGTTCTACAGCTCCTGTTAAGATGTTTCAGTTTCACCTTGCAGGTCTGGGAGGAGGTTGATAAATTTCTTTCAGCTCTACCCTTTACCTTCTATGTCACACTTTTTCCTTGTACTGCTCAACAAACAGTAGCCATTCTTACATGGGTGGTTTAAGATGAATTTGAAGAGCTTACAGTTTTCTTCACAGGTCTTACAGGATTTGTGGGTAGAGAGAGATGACACATTTTAAATGGTAGTTTTATCCATTCACTGATTTCACTTTGTGTGTTTAGGTAGATTAGTGACTATAGATTTGTCAGGGTCAGTGCTAGTTTGTCCCTGCCCTATGTGTCTTGTCCCTTGTTGGCCAGCAGATGTTGCTGGTCACCCTGCTTCCCCCCCTCTATCTTGTATCCCTAGCCCCCATAGGGCTGCTGTGTAGCTCAGCGTGTTGAGTGAGCTACTCTGAGCCTGATCCCCTCCAGTCAGGAGTTTGAGGCCTGGCCAGAGGCCAGTATCACCTTTTGGTTAATATATATTGGTTTTATTTTTCTTAGTGTTTGTTATTGTTTTCTTCGTCTTTGCTTTGCGCTCCTGTTTTTGGTCTTTCTGAGCATGCCTGGCTTAACTGTGTTCTGCTTGTACTTGTTCCTCGTTTTTTTTTCTAGCATAGCCAGCCCTTTGTGTTTTGTTCCCTAGTTTCTACTGTTGTGTATTGGTAATTTGTTTCACCTTTTGCTTGTTGTCCTGCACCTTTGTTGATTGGGTAATTTTTGTGATGCTCCACACCTGCCCTTTCTCTTTTTGTGCCTACATAAGTGCCTGCTTTTGTTTTGTTCCTTGTTGGTGTTTTGTGGCTGTTTCCCTGTTTGGTTGATTTCCTATGTTGCTATGCATTTGTTAGTCGTATCTCTTGGATTGTTATTCCTTGTTAGATTGTAGGTTTTCCTGTATTACGCCCTGCCTAGATTGCTGTTTTATTAGTTTTGTTTTGACCCCTTGCAGTCCTGTGGGCAGTGGTGGCCTAATGGTTAGGGAAGTGCACTTGTAATCAAAATTTGTTGGTTTGAATCTCTGACCAACAAGCTACCGCCCCTAAGCACTGCTCCCCTGATGCTGAATTAGCTGTTCGCTGTCATGTCACAATATCACACATGGGTTAAATACAGACTAGCGCTACACGATTCTGAAAAACATGTGAATTGCAATTCTTTTGTTTAGAATTGAGATCTCAGTTCTCTGTAATGATTTTTTTTCTTAAATTTAAATGTTTTTTTTGGACTCACTAAACTGCAAAAGGAAACAAAACAAAACATATCTGTGCCAAATATATGATTGATCCAGGACCTACATATCAACTTCTAAACTTCTAACAATAGAAAGGAAACTCTCATTTGGCCATTCAGTTAGGGTAACCAAAACAGCCGTGCCAAATGTTCCAGTACCTAAAGTGCCAGTGGAATACTTTTTGGTACTTGGGGCGAGACTTGAGCACTTTCTTTGTCAAAAGTTTATGCAAATAGCCTGCCTCTGAAACGCAATACTCCCGCTGTTCATGTGAACAGTTGAAAACAACAATAAACGAGGTAGAAAGAATAAGAAAAATAATAATAATGGATGTATTGACAAATGAAGTGATTAGTTATTGTTAACACACCGTGCACACTGCACAACAACAAAATGTGCCCTCTTCATTAGGGTTGCACAATTAATCGTAAAAAAAAAAAAAACGTGATTCCAAAAACCGAATGACACATTATGACAACAGTCATATAAACATCAATGATGTGTCATTAATGTGCATGACATGTGTCATGTCATTGTTATGTCATTCTTATGACGGTTACATGTCACCCTTATGTAGACTGCTTCAAGTAAAGTGTTGCCTTTTGTATAATATACTAGGACAACACAGTACTGGAAAATATACTAAAAAACAGCAAGGATGAAAATGATTATGATTGTCTCAGAGAACGCATGCAGCACTCATGCAAAAGCAGGCAAACTTTAAAATGATTTTTAAACATATGCTAGATAATCTTGAAAAGGAATAATCATTAAAATTGCAAAACTTGATTTTTTTTTTTTTCCTATGAAAAAGTAAAAATATTTTAGCGAAACCTAAACTCCCTGCACTATAATGTCCATTTACAGAACTGAACTAGCTGACTGGCGAAGTGAGAATTGCATGTGTATAACATGTGATGTTGGTATTAATATTGCACATTGAGCAGCCCTATAATATACTACAGCCATTTTTTCAAACTTAGTACAAAATCCCCTGCCTCGCGCTGTGAGGTCATTCAGTGCTGGTACCAGTTTTTATGCCAGTGGAAAACCACCTTGAAGTACTGTACTTTTGGTACCTTCTTGAAGTATCAAAAAGTAAATACATGATACGGTGGAAAAACGCCCTGTAAAGAGAATGCACAATTAAG
This sequence comes from Gnathonemus echidnorhynchus, assembly GCA_026776725.1. NCBI lineage: Eukaryota > Metazoa > Chordata > Actinopteri > Osteoglossiformes > Mormyridae > Gnathonemus > Gnathonemus echidnorhynchus. Next base: position 25,562,944 of record JAODJU010000108.1, read on the forward strand.
GAATGCTTGAGACTCTCTGGGTAAAAGTCGGAGCGCTTGTTTTGGTCCAGCTGATGTAATATAACGCAGAAGAACCGTTGTAATTTAGAAATGAGATTGCATAGAGGTGTGAGTCGAGATCAGGTTTTTTTTTTTTTACGATTAATTGTGCAACCCTAATGAAGAGGACACATCTTGTTGTTGTTCAGTGTGCATGGTGTGTTAACAATAACTAATCACTTCACCTACACCTTTGTTTCTCTGTTTTCTGTTCTGTTCTGCTAAATAAAACACTTTTTCTTTGGAGCCACTACTTGACTCATCCCTCCTTTGACATGCCTCGCTGTAACAAGATTAAAGACAAAGACTGTGTAGTACGTTAACTGCATGTAAAGCCAGCATAGTTAGAAAGTCAGCATAGTTAGAAGATTGATGCATATAAAGAACATCATTTAAAGCACCATTCACTTTAATTAGCAGTCGTCAAAGGTGAACAATATTGATGTAAAATACAAATATGGTTCAATAAAAGAAACCTGTGTTTGTCTTGTCCATTCACGTAATCTAATTGTCCACTTGTGTCGATTCTGCAAAACAGCGCCTGTAAGACAAAGCTCTCTGTTTAAATACCATTTCTACATCAACAGGCCATTATTAATAAACTTCTAAAAATTCTACAAATTAGTATTTTAAAATTTTATTGACAGATTCATTGCATAAGTACTAAGAATAATATTTAACTTAATAGGGGTGTGTTTTCCAAAAGCTTCGTGACACTAAGTATTTTGTTATCTTGTACTTACAATCATTTGTTAATTAGCAATTGTTTCTCTTCATAACTAAAATACTATGTAATCTTGTTTGTAAATTAATGAGTGATCTGACCCATTTCTTATTTTCTCCATTGTTTTTTTATTTGAACTTTTGAGTGCTATTCTGTCACAGAGATGGCCCGAACATATTGATGCTCTTTGAACAAGGTATTAGTAGTAGTAGTAATAATAATACATCAAAGTCTGTAAAGTGCATAAAATTGTAACATAAGGCTTTTCGTTTTAACACGTGTATGTAGTCTCAGTATACATAACAGAGTTGTGCACCTATTAGAACTGAATTGAGAATGGCTCTGAAATTCTAACTTAGTTCATGAAATTAGTTGAAAACAGGATGCAGATTTGCAATTGAAGGATGTAAGATTAAAACATAATGTAACTGAATGCATATAAAGTCATATGCATAGTATAAGTGCAACTGTTACAATACAGTTTAATATTTCAATATGAATTACATATCAACATGTTAACATACATAGCATATACTGTATATTATTCAGAATGAAAGAATGCAAAATGCAACATTTGTTATGTCACCTATAGAATAAAAAATTTAACTGTAATTTTGTATACTACAATGGAAGACCACATAATACAGTCACACAAGTCACCCTATCACAACCCAATCCATCTGACAACCCACAGACACTCACAAGTAAAGCTGCTGCAGAATCCTTAAAAATGTTAACACGCATGAACAGTTTAATATGCAAAACAGTACATATTAGCCCATAGAAAAAGACTTTTGTTTTTGTTAAAATAGACTAAAATTGTTACACAGGTTTTCAAATAAAACCATGCAAATAAAAAGTACACTTCACTCACTAGTACGTATATAAGGTCAATCTATATATCTACCATCTAGAAAGTAAATTTATTACATCTTATATTTTCCAGGTTAAACGATATTTCTGCATTGTGTGATTGCATTGAATTTCTTTGAACTGAAATGAATCAAATTCTTCTGAATTTTGATTCATGAATAGAGTAGGGCACAATTCATACATTTTCAATTTTGCACAACCCAGGTACACAATAAGCTAACCAGTGAAACTTGCTATGTATTCAGTCTCATCCTGGGAAAGTAAATGACCCCTTACTTACCACCGGGAATGACAATGGCAGCTTTTCAGAAAATTGTGCAACTCAGCTGGAGTCAGTGTTTGAGACAGCACCATCCAAGAAGCCAGGTTGCTGGTCTAAATGCTGTTTTGTGGCCAGACATGAACCCCTTGGAACATCCCATTAAGAAAAAATTAACAGAGAAATACAGGGTGGCCTGGGGTGCAATAATGAGCCTCCTTGGTGTGGTGCAGGATACATTAAAAAGCGGAACACACTGGAATTTTGCCCTCAGTTCCACTGTGCAGCTTCTGACAGCTCTCTGTTTCTAAGCCACCGGTGGATTCTTGCAGATTGTTTGTGATACACATGGTCTCAGCATGGCTGCTGTGACCAAATCTGTGCATGCAATAACCACATTACTGTCGTGCCATGCGCACAACTCCATATAATGTCCAGCAGGAGGGGATGTCCTACATGATGCTAAAATTGGTTTTCATGCCATTGCAGATATACTTGAAATTTTAGGTGTAGTGGATGGAACCCTCAACCCTCTTCATGCTCCCAGCACCTTGAATCCCATCTGCACCTCTCCAAAACGGTTCTTGGCACTAGGCATAAATGTCCAGGTGATACACAATCATCCAAGACGTTTTACAGACATCGTGGCCAAGTGGTGTGGGAGTACCGTGTTTCTTATACCTGGTCCAGCTTTACAGTCTGTCCGATGGCAAAGGATGGTGTGTTAACTTGTGGCTAATTACTGAGAGACAACAGGTATCGTCTTTGCGAATGGCTGCTGACTCTTTAGCTGAACCCCCAATCCGTGGCTTAGGAAACATATAATACTGCACACCGATCAACTCACACTGTTGCAGATCGTGCTCTGGGCATATAGTAGATGCAGTTCTGGTGCCTGCATAAATCCTCAGGGGGTCTAAGATTTTCCTCTGAGTGCAGCTGTGCTATTTTTGATGTGTGTGCTGTGTCACACGCCACCGCAGTAATTATTTTCTTAAAAATTATTTTTAGCCCATGTCCTCAGTAAGGCTGCTTCCTTTTCAAATTGAAGCTCACCACTGTTCTTTTTTACACAAAAACAGCATCACATTTTGAGCCCGGTTATATATTTTCGACTAATTTAGGTTAATTTTGTTTGGTCTTAATTAGTCATGCTTTTGCATGTTTTCTTATTGTTTTTTTTTTTACACTTTCTTATGTCTAATGTGACAATGATTTAACATATATTTCAGCGCTGAAATACATGAGATGCATGATCCTGCTATTGACAGTCTGTGCTTTTTTCACATGGAGGCTGGGGAGGAGCCGGCAAAGATCCGCTTTAAGTTTGTTCATTAGATCTGGAATGACAGAGGGTTTTGGGAAACACTCACACACCTCACTCGTTCTTTATATGTGTCATGCGTTATCTTGTTTGTTATTCACTATGATCAATTGTTCATTATTCACTGAGATCTATTTCCTGATTTAGTATGCTTTATGTTATAAGTACCTTATATAAAAAAGCAAAATCTGCATTAAACCCAGTTCTTTTGTGTTACTTATTCTGGTATAATGACTGGGTTTGTGTTTTACAGGCATGTAGCTCTGCCGTGGCTACAAAGATCAATGAAGACTGGCCAAAAAAACACAAAGATCAGTGTGAACAGATTCTCAATTCCCCAGAAGACTTCACATTGCAACAAAAATGTCCAGGCAAGGGTATGCATGTTATATATTACACACACACACAGGTTTACAATTATATCTTTGCTATGGGGAAAACTCTGATCCCAACATGACCTTAACCCCTACCCAGCCCTAACCTTAACCATAAGTAAACAAACAAAATACAAGACTTTTGCAGACTTTTTAGTTTTATTGCATTCACAGGTTTTTGTGGGGACCTGAAAAATGGTGCCCACAATGTCAAAATAACAGGTTTTTATTACATTTTGGGGAACATCTGGTTTCCATAATGTAATATGAACATAATCCAAACACACACACACACAGACAGACACAGAGTACAGGTCTACACACCTCTGTTTTTATAATGTAAATGAAACCAATATAAAGTTCCATTACCAAGAACAGAGTGTCCCTTCAAAACTAATGGAAAATGAAAGCTGATCAGAGAGGCTACCATGAGGCCTATACCAACACTGAAGGAGCTGCAGGATTTCCTGGCAAGTTATTCCCTGCATGTGACAACCATCTCCCATATTCTTCACAACAGGGCAGTGAAGAAGTATGGCGAAAATAATGCCATTTCTCAATTTTATATAATTCTATAATTTTCTATAACACACATCAAACCAGCTAAAACCATGTAGCAAAATATGCTATGGTCTGATGAAACCAAGGTAGAACTTTTTGGCCATAATTACAAAAAAAACTTTTGGTGCAATGCTAAAGCAGCTCTGCACCCAGACAACACCCTACCCACCGTGAAAGATGATGGTGGCAGCAACATGCTATGGGGCTGCTTCTCTACAGGTGGGACTGGGGCTCTAGGCAAGACCAGAGGGAATCATATGCCAACTCCAAATACCAATCTATACTCAGCGACGCAAAAAGTTACGCACCCAGAAGTAATGAATAATAGTCTAATTTGGATGTAATTTGGTACACGTGCAGTCTAGCGATGGGAATGTAAATGATTCGATTTCCAAGGACCTGGCATGTCTAGTCACAAGACACAGGATGCCTCTTAGGCGCATTAGACAGCATTACCAGCACTAGACGGAGTTTGATAAGGGTCACATTGTGGGTTTGCATGAGGCTGGGTGGTCGTATCATGCAATTGCCTGGCATGTGGGGCATGCAGATGTCACAGTCGCCCCATGTTGGAACCAATGGGTACGTGAGGACACCCACACACGTCGTGAAGGTTCCGGTCTCCCAAGACAGACCATATCAAAGGAGGATCGTCATATTGTATGCCAAGCATTAGAGCATTAGACAAGCATTAGACCATTAGACACAACCAAGCGGTGTTACTTTTGGCATCATGGTGTGGGGAGCCATAGGGTATGACATCATGGTGTGGGGAGCCATAGGGTATGACATCATGGTGTGGG
>JAODJU010000108.1:25568097-25579127 GCA_026776725.1 Gnathonemus echidnorhynchus
GGAGCCATAGGGTATGACATCATGGTGTGGGGAGCCATAGGGTGTGACTTCAGGTCATCTCTGGTAGTGATTCAGGGGACCCTGACGGCACAGCGCTGTGTCCACATGTCTTACCCCTCCTGAGACAGGGCCCTGGTACAGTCTATCAACAAGACACAACCCCTGTCCACACACGGCATGCGTGTCTATGGACGGCCTGCGTCATGTTGAGGTCCTCCTTTGGCCAGCCGGGTCCCCCGATCTTTCCCCAGTCGAACGTGTGGGATCAGTTTGGACGTCAACTCAGACCCAGAGCCAATCTGCAGGATCTTGAGGGCCAGTTACAACAGCTGTGGGCCGACTTGCCACAGGAGAGGATACAACGGCTGTACGACTCCCTTCCACACCATATCATCACATGTATCCAGGCCCGGGGGGCTGGGGGTGCCACACCCTACTGACATGGGACCAGCAGTGTGCCCATACTGCCAACTCTATTGTCTGTTTGATCTGATATTATAGTCATTGTCATACAGTCACATGACCTTTCACCACATGCAGATTCCTTTAATTTACACCACTCCGTCTGGGTGCTTAACTTTTTTTGTCACTGGGTGTATTTTGGCACCTAACCTGCCAGCACATGTTAGAAAGATGAAGAAGAAATTCACCTTCCAGCATGATAACATCCAAAAGCACACATCCAAATCAATAAAAGACTGGCTTCATAAGAATATTAAGGACCAGTCAGAGCCCAGACCTAAATCCGATTGAAGACCAGTGGAATGAATTGAAGAGGGCTGTCTACAGGAGATTTCCTTTACAGTTTAATGGTTCTGGAGCTTTTTTGAAAGGAAGCGTAGAATGATATAGCCAAATAAAGATGTGGTAAGTTAATATACGTTTACTGAAATGCTGTATTACGGCTAAAAGGTGCTTCAACAAAGAAATAGTTAAGGGATGTACAAACTTATGCACCTAAGTTATTTTACACTTGTAATTTTAACAGGGGTCTGCAACTGAATATATCTAGCATGCAGACAAGATCAATAGCTTTATTTGGAGACTTGCTTGGGGTGACATATTGTATTTATTTGAATAAGCATTAAAATGGTTACAAGGGCAGCCTTTTCCCATGGCATGCTGGCTGAGGGAAGCCGGCTGACGTATGGCCCCCACCGGGCCAGTGTGGGAACTGGGCCTGCCTCTGAACTGCAGGTCTAAGTGATTTCTAACATATATACTTCCTAGGCACTTTATTAGGTATACCTGTTCAACTACTTGTTGAAACAAATATCTAATGAGCCAGTCATATGTCAGCAGCAGAATGTATAAAATCATGCAGATACAGATCAGGAGCTTCAGTTCAGGTTCACATCAAACACCAGAATGGGGAAGAAAGGTGATTGTGGCATGGTTGTTGGTGCCAGACGGGCTGGTATGACTATTTCAGAAACTGATGATCTGCTGGGATTTTCACGCACACCCATCTCTAGGGTTTACAGAAAATAGGCCGAACAAGAAAAACATCCAGTTAGCAGCAGTTCTCTGGGTGGAAATGCCATGTTGATGGCAGAGGACAAAGAAAAATGGCCAGGCTGGTTCAAGCTGATAGAAAGGCAACAGTAACTCAAATAACCACTTGTTACAACCAAGGTATGCAGAAGAGCATCTCTGGATGCACAACACATTGAACCTTGCAGCAGATGGGTTTCAGCAGCAGAAGACCATACCAGGTGCCTCTCCTGTCAGCTAAGAACAGGAAACTGAGGCTACAGTGGGCACAGGCTCACCAAAATTGGACAATAGAAGATGGAAAAAAATTGTGTGGTCGGATAAGTCTCAATTTCTGCAGCGACATTCACATTGTAGAGTCAGAATTTGTTGTAAACAACATGAAAACATGGATCCATTCTGCCTTGGATCCTTGTTCATCCTGGCAGTGGTGGCCTAATGGTTAGCACTTGTAATTGAAAGGTTGCTGGTTCAAATCCCCAACCAGCAAAGTACCACTGAGGTACCTTGAGCAAGGTGCTGCTCCCCAGGTGCTGAATTAGCTGCCCCCTGCTATTTCATGATATGCCATATGGGTTAAATGCAGAGGACACATTTTGTTTTGTGATATGATGTCTCAACAATGACAACTAATCATTTTCCCCTTCTCCTTGTATCAATAATTCCGGCTGGTGATGTAATGGTGTGGCGGATATTTTCTTGGCACAGTTTGGGCCCCTTACGACAAATTGATCATCATATAAATGCCACAGCCTACCTGAGTATTGTTGCTGACCATGTCTATCAATTTATGACCACAGTGTACCCAGTTTCTAATGGCTACTTCCAGCAGGATAACGCAGAATGTCATAAAGGTCATATCATCTCAGGCTGGTTTCTTGAACATGAGTTCACTGTACTCAAATGGCCTCCATAGCCACCAGATCTCAATCCAACGGAACACCTATGGGATGTGGTGGAATGGGAGATTCACATCATGACATTTCAGCTGACAAATCATGTCAGCATGGACCAAAGTCACTGAAGAATGTTTCAAGCGCTTTATTGAATCTTTGAGTCCAGCCCCAGGTGTACCTAATAAAGTGTTGTGTGTCTGTGTGTAGATAGATAGATAGATAGATAGATAGATAGATAGATAGATAGATAGATAGAAGCTTAGTCTGTTATATAATTGCGGCCTGTATTAACCTTGTATGTTTTTCGTTTTTTGTTTTCTTTTTATTTTCTGTGGTTTTATGATGAATTTCATATGATATGAAAATGAAACTGACACTTAATAATTCCATCTAGATAGGTTCCACTTCATAATGATACTCCATATTATGTTCTCCATATTATGTAGTTTCTCTGCATTGTGTAGTACTTAATGAAGTGCTCTTCATCTTTCTTTTGTCCTTCGTGAGAAGCTATACCAAATAAATGTCTGAATGTAGATCGAGGTCCCGAGGAGTCAGCTGATGGCACCTCATGCACAGTGAAGAGTGCAGGCCGTCAGAGCACCAGGCAAATGAAAAAGAATTCAAGAAATTACAGAGATGATGCAAGACAAGGTGAGAGGTCCTTGTAACAGATAGACCCTTAAGGTCGAGCATGGCTATGATGGGTGCTGTAGCACTCCCATTAAACAGATAATACAGGATAAAATCTAATCTTATCGCCACCCTCCTCCTGACAATGCCATGTTAGCGTCTGCCCTCTGAGTTCCATTGTAAGTACAGAGTTCATTACAATTAATGGGCCATTAAATAAAAGTCAGAAGGAATCAACCAGCAATATTGTAGCACTGGCGGGATCTGTCGGGCAGTCTGATGTGTTGGGCCAGTGCCAGTCCTGTAATTAATGAAAATAACTTTGTGTAGTCACCCTCTATTGTGTTGTCATTGTTGTTGTAAAGTAACGTCACCTATAGTGTTTAACATTAAGTCTTGTAAGTAGTGGTGTTCACCACGAGTACCCACACCATGCACGGTGGGCCCACGCACACCACTACTGTGTGTGTGTCAGATGTTAGAGTGAATAGTACGGGTGCAGTAGACTGTGGCTGATTTATACGGCCTCCTGCCTTGTAACACAATACGACGCCATGGCCAATCTATACACAGTGCTGGGGAAGTTACTCACAAAAGTTATCCATTAAAAACAGAGGTGGAAAGCTCAGGTCCAGAAAGTACAAATCCAGACCTATGTTTTGTTTTAACCAACCAGACGAGTATCCCATGGCTGTGACTCTTTGTTGTCAATGGTCTCAGTCCGGCTTGGTCTGAGTGGCTCTTTGTTAACTTCTTCCAGAACAGCACATAACACTGACAATGCTGCTGCATTGAATCCACCTGGGCATCTGCCATGCACATCAGGTCGCACTTGATACTATGACATCTAATTGATCAATGAAAAGATGTTTTATAAAGTTTTCTATCAGAAGTGTCCATGAAAACCGCACATCTCGCACCCCTTGTTTGGAAGAGTGTCAACTACGGCTGCACGATTCTGGGTAAAATATGAATCATGATTTTCTTTTTCTTCAGTTTTTTCCACAATTCTTAAGCTCTCCACCGCCACGCCTCCCCATCCGGTCACATTCACCAGAGTACTGACAGCTGTCCAATTACTGAGCATTACTCTGCCCGGCTTTTCCCTGACTTCTTGATTTCCCTCTTGTGTGGTTACATGCAATTGTATGTCCTGATCCCCAGCCCAGTGAGAGTGTGTCCTGATCCCCTTCTGAGTGCTTGTGCTTGTTCCGATATCCCCACTTCTGCACAAAAGCCTGCCACTCCCTTTACTCTTCAGGATCCAGCTTTTCAACCGTAGCATCTGCCCCCAACTATCGTTGGTTTAGATTCTTGTTTAGAGTTTTGGCTACCTGTTTGTTCTACATTTGGGTCCCTTCTTCTGATCTTCCCCTTGGCATATAAAACACATTAAGTGTCACTGCTGCCAACCGTGTATATACAGTGCTCACAGAAAGTCTTGAGACGCTTGCTTAATTCTGTAAAAATGTTTCTAATTTATTGGTTGTATAACGAAAGTCCATTGACAAGCAGTGTTTAACATATCTGCACATATCTTCTGCACAGACATTATTTTTTTATTGTGTCATTTTTTTTTGATTGACTCATTCAGTTCTGTTCTTGCCATTTTGGTATTAATTGCAATTGTATCCACTGGCTGCCAAAGTGATACTAAATGCAAATGTTTGGTGTTTTATGTTATTAATAATAACGTAATAATAATTTGAGTTTCAATTTATTACTATTTGAAACTCAAAACTAATGGTTATTTTTAATGTGATATATATTTTTTGTAAACAAATAATGATTTTTGTTACAAAACCAATACATTTGCATATTTTTATTGAATTAAAATGAAATAGTAAATGCAAAATGCTAGTTTGATAAAATAATGCAAGTTTGGTATTGGTAAGTTATTAGGCGTCTTTGTTGAATTCTTAAATGCTCAGAATAGCCTGTCGTATCACAATGTAACGCTTCATTAACCAAAATCATAATTGTGTTAACAGTTATTGAATTATGAGGAATGGAAGAACATATCTTTAAATTAAAATTATTGATCTCCATGGGGAAATTTTCTTTATGCTCCAACTTGCTATTTGTATGTGAGGGCAAACTAGCTAGAGGGGCCACCCAGGGAGCTGGACCACTCAACATTTATATTGGTTTATAACTTGTATTTCCAAAAGAAAAATCTTTGTATTTTCCTGTATTTGTTACATGTGTTATGTTATATGCAGTATTGTTAAAATAATAAGGGAAAACTTCCATAAAATCCATAGAAATCTGATGCTTGAAAACTTCTCAATGTGGTTAATTAAAAGTTTTACTGCGTTTTAATGACGAAATGTAGTTATAGTAATAGTTTTTTCTTCTTTTCAGACAGCTGGCATTTTCCTTTCAATTTGAAGGACTTTGATGGTTTCGATTTGAATCCAGAACCTCAGGTTCATCAGCGATCCCCTGGCACCTTGCTTTCCTGGGAGTGTGGTGAAAAAGATGAGATCGTTGAGCCTCAGCTAACTCTGAAAGAAGTTTTCAACTTCTCATCACGTCCCCGCTATGCAAGGCGATTTCAAGGGCACACCCCCACCCCCACCCCTGAGGTCACTGTGTCTTCCCCTGACTGGAGGAGCAACAGGCATGGAGCCAATAGAGGGCCAAGGATGGAAGATGATTTCATTGGCAGTGAAAGTGATGAGGTTGGCATCTTCTAGTCAAATTTTTGAATTTTATGTCTTATACCATTACATTTTCTGATGCTTTAAAAAAAATTCTCTCAACTATTTGCAATACAAATGAGCAGGTTCTAAAGAAATTTCATAAATATTCATTTTGCCTCAATCCTAACCTGATATTTAGCGTGTTTGTGAGGTGCTTCTCTTTAACTGCTCTTTCCAGTTTTTCTCAGCCCATTTAATGTTATTATATCTTACTGCAGCAGGTTGTCTCTGTCAGGCCTGATGTATTTGGTATTGGAATATAAACTATTTTAACATGAAATATATCTCAGTTGTTGATGTAATTTCTGGGTCTTCTGTGTATTCCTTCCATTTTCATCTCTACTTCATCATTGTTCTACCAGTAATTTTGGCCCAATAATTGCCGCCTTAAGGCTGAAATTTTGTTCTAATCTTATACACTTGTTCTTTCATGTTTATTTCCTTCTTTGGCTTTGCAGATGTTGTCATATTATACCTTCTCATTCTTTGTAGCCTTCTGGAATTTGTGATTCATGATATTAAAGTCTCTTCTTCCCAGTTTTCACTGTACCCTCTCTCATCCACTTTGATTTCCTTTGGCTCTTTCATTGTTACCAGTGTTCCTCTTGGATGGCTTTGAACTATGTCGACAGTTCCTCTGAATCTCTATCAAACAGGTCCAGCGATTCAAATCGGTTTTCTTTTTTATTATGAAGATAACAGGTATATTGTGCTATTAATTTCAAGGAAATTGGATCATCTTCCTTCTCAACTTCACCTGGAGCTCACCCAAACGTAGTTCACGATCCGTCCTCCAGTCTGTGTCTTAGTTATTTTAATTGAGCTCATCCATCATTTGGCACTGAGTATTTAGTTTGATTCTTGTGAACTCCATCTGGTAGTATACATGCATGAAGGCACTTTGGTTGCTTGAAGAATTTATTGGCAGTGAAGATGTTGTTGGATTTGGAGATTTGGAGAAACTGACTAGTGACCCTGCAGTTTCATTTCTGCTTCCTAGTTCATATTCGTCAGCGTCATTTTCCCATTTTCCATTTTCTCATTTCTAGCTTTGACAGTCTAGTCTACATCATTGTATGTTTTGTTTGCATGTCCTGTCTGTTTCAGCCTGAACCTGGTCATAAAACTTTTCAAATTCTTCTTCATCAGTTGTTGCAGCAAAAGCCTGGGCAATTTTCATACTGAAAGGGTGCCCATGAAAAAATTCTAATATTGGTGGAATTTCACAGCTTTTTATCCAGTTACAGTCCTTCCAATTTCCTTATTGACTATGAAAACCACACCATATCTTCTTTCTGGTCTAGTACTAAATTATATGTTTGCCTGACTCCATTTAAGTTTACTGGTGCTGAAGATGTTGACTTGTATGGGATCCTTTTCATCCTTACAACATAAAGCTTTTTTTGATTCATTCTGAATACGTTCCATATTTTCTTTTCAGACTTGGCACATTGGTAGTTAGCCATCCCAAAGACTTTTATTCCACAGCATCCTACCAGCCATACTCCAAAGAATCCTTAGCTCCTCCACAGTAGCATGTTGAGTGCCTCCTTCCTTCCTTTGTTTTTATGTTCATTCACATGGTTTTCTTGGTAATATGCAGATGTTCAATTTCTTTCTTCCACACAATTGGAAATAGTGTTTTTCCCACATTTCCACTGTGATCATCCACTTCCAAATCATTCCTATATTCCTGTTGCTTAAGATAGGTGGTAGATTACACCAGCAACTCCACTATTACATTTTTCCATGGGTGACTATGACAAGAGTTAGTCTAAGTCTAAGTCTAGCAGCATAGCTCTTACCTTCCTTGATGCATGCACTTTTTGTTTTTGCATTACTAATCTGTTATTAATCTGTATTCTGTATTACATACTATATCCCTAATAGATCCCTAACATTATATAAAGTGCTCATACTGTAGGTTTACATACCCTGGCAGAATTTATAAAATGTGTAACATTTTTAAGTAAACATGAGTGATCAGACCAAACACATTTCTAATGGGATTCCAGTTAAACTGTAAACTATAGAATAGTACAATCATTAAACAAACCACAGCAATAAAGGAAGTAATAGGATGGTCCAGTTCAAAAGTTTGCATACCATTATTTCTTAATACTGTGTATTGCCCCCTTTATCACCAGTGATGTCTTGCAGTCTTTTGTGACAATTGTGAACGAAGCCCTTTATTTTATTTTCTCAGGTAAAGCTGGCCATTCTTCTCAGCAAAAAGCTTCCATTTCTCAAAGATTCTTGGGTTGTCTTACATGAATGAGAAATTTACGATCTCCCCAAAGTGGGTCACTGATGTTGAGTTTATGGGACCACCCCAGAACCTTCACTTTTTTCTGCTACAGCCACTGAAGGGTTGACTTTGTCTTGTTTCAGACCATTGTCCTTTTCAAAAGTGTGTCCCATGTGCAACGTCTGGTCTGATAAATGCAAATTTTCCTCCAATATTTTCTGATATCATTCTGCATTCACCTTGCCCTGTTTTGCTTTGTAGTAGGGATGGTATGCTTCTCTTCATAGGCCTTGTTGAGTGCTCTCCAAATGTGGAGTTTATGGTTGTCACCATCAAGTTCAATTTTGGTCTCATCCCTGCTTAGACTGCTGTCCCTGCGACCTGACTCCAGATAAGCGTCAGACAATAGATGGATGGATGACACTCCAAATGATTTTGTTCCAGTAGTTTTGAGGCCTCTCTAGGTGCTCTTTAGCATATTAACAGCAGCCTATTTTATGGTGTTGGTGCAACAGCGGCATTTTTCTGGCAGCTTCACCATGTAGCCCATTTTTGTTCTAGCATCTCCTTATTGTGCATGCTGAAAAAGCCCACCACTTTGTTTCAGCCTGTATTTCCAGTTGAAGTTGCTTATGAGTTTTTCTTTGCATCCTGAAATTTCCCTGACAGTTTTGTCTGAAATTTTTCTTGATCTGATTTTCCATTTCTTGACCAGAGTTTGAACAGTACTTACTGGAATTTTTCTAATCTTTTTATATTCTTTTTTATGGTTTATAAAGTTGAACTACTCTTTCTCACAGATCCTTTGACAGTTTTTTTTGTGTTCCCCAAGCTTCAGTACCCAGCAAAATCAGTCGAGCCCTGGATTAAGCTGGCAAAGGTTCTCAAGAGCTAATAAACTGATTGGTGATTTATACACAGACACTAATCACAATCAAACAAGATACAAGTGTGAACGCTCACCCTTCTCTCACCTTGTGTGTGTGTCAACTTTCATGTATATTTTGCACAGTCAAGGGTATAACTTCTCATCTGGGCAATATGTATATTTCATTATGATTTAAAAAGGACACACATGATTCTGTGCTGATAAATAGCTCCACATGACCACCATTCCTATAAACAAAAGAATACAATCACTCAATTTTTCCAAAAATAGCAAACATTTTACAAATTTTGCCAGGGGCATGTAAACTTGTGAGCAGGACTGTATAACAGATCCTTAAATAATGTATTATTTTTCTTTGCACAAACATAGAACCATTAATGCTTACTTAGTGAGCTGTGATTTCTTCCTGTTTCTCTGCCATGTATCTTATTTTATCCCTGTAGTAGAATTATGGATTATCTTGTCAGTCATGGCAGGACCGTACATTTCATTGCTGGCTCTCAATGCATTCCTCTACTTCTTTAAATCATTCTTAATTTTTAATTGCTAATTACTTTTTGTGACTTCAGTGTTATGCAGTACTTTACACAATTCCCTTGAGTATTATGGTATTTAATTGCAATAGAACCTATTTCCTTGTTTATTATTATCATCATCATCATCATCATCATCATCATTACTATTTTGAATATTTTAAAAAGTTTGCATTACGATTTTGAATATTCTAAAAAGTTTGCATGCATGTGAATTTTGCCAATGTGTCAGCAGCTGCTGGTGGATAAAAACAATTGAAGAGGTAAGAAGATACATTTTACAATATTACAATAGTGATTTTTTCCAAAAAAGAGGAAAATTGGTTTTTAAATGACAATAAAATTTTAGTAGCAGGTACAATGGACCAGCCACCTCTGCAATGCAGAAATAATAATGGTCACCCTGACAGCCGGTGAGGAGATATGCCGTTTTTAAGCTAGTCTTGTTTGCTTGGCTATAGGCTATCTTGTCGAAACAAACAATGCAGCTTCCTTAAAAAGCAGAATGCCACACATCAGCAGAATATGACTTAACACTAGAGCATGAAGGTAGTATGAATCTGTATTAGTGCTTGAAGTCAGTGCTGTGTACTTGTGTATTGCACAGCAGTAGAACTTTAATATCAAATTTTGCCAAGAACAACAAAGCATCTGTCAGGAACAACTTCTGATGACCAACCCTTACCATAACCCAGCAGGAGTCGTACCTGCTAGATTAAAAAAATTCAGTTGTTTTTTTCCTACTGTGCAACTTCAAGCTTCTCTAGTGTTAACTCTTGGGGGAAATCATTTTCATTTTTTGCTGTACACATGTTATGCTACAGTTAATTAGGCTGGTTTGATTGATTCCTGTGGCACATCATTGGGATTTCAGTAGTTTCCTTCATCAGGAAGAATGCACTTCTTTCCCCTCTGGAGTTTTATCTGGTCTTTTTAAATTGTGTCCCATAATGTTTTCTTTCTTCCAGACAATAATCTTAGTTTAATTATATGGGACAAGGCAGAAATTTTCAGATGTAATATATGTCATTTACGAATGGAAAAATACTGCAAGCTAAAACACATCGAATGCAAAATTCAAATATTCTGTTTTTTTTTTTCAGTGGAGACCGTAGGTTTGTGATATACAGTAACCAAAATTATTGGCATACTTTGAAATACACCAAATAGCTATGTACTTAGTTATATAAAGTATTTTATTATAGTGTTTGAGATGGAACAAAGAAACCAAGGGGTCTACTCTCCCATCAAACATTTAAGTTACTAAAGCACTTGAAATTACACCCGTTTGAGCTGCACGTATTCTTCCTTCAATGCGGTCACACCCACCGCACTTAACTCAGGAAAGAAGGTGTGGATGTGCAAGAAGTATAATTAATTCATCAAGCAAGCAAAGGGGGTCATTCCCTCAATGATTTTGGTAACAAGCCAAATGTGGGACTGTTTCATTTACATTTTGAAACCAGTTGAAATCCACAGAAACCCTTCAGAAAATTTTATACATATATATTATATTTATTCTCAGAAACACGAGATTCCTTAAACAAACAAAATGGATGTTACACCAAAATACAGTGTTTCAATTTTGTGCAGTTGACATTACCTTAATATATCTAATAAGTTAAAATTATG
>JAODJU010000108.1:25579227-25593604 GCA_026776725.1 Gnathonemus echidnorhynchus
GATGTTACACCAAAATACAGTGTTTCAATTTTGTGCAGTTGACATTACCTTAATATATCTAATAAGTTAAAATTATGTAATGTATGGCTCTGATTTAATGATCCCTCAACCATTTTCACCAAATAGGTTGCAGTTGCAGTTTTAAGATAAAAAAAAACAAAACAACTAGACAAAATGTTTTTAAATCTTTCAATTTTAATGTAAGTAACTAACAATAGACAGTCAATTAGTATAGTATATATATACATTCATTTCTTCAATTGTTTTTTATTCTCAATTGTGTTAGGATGAATAACTCACAAAGTGTCTGTTTTAACACCTTCCTCGCACACTAAGCTAAAGGCCAAGCACATACATACAGGTGTGGCTGTCATTTTGAATTTAGCTTGATATTTTGAGCAGGTTCAAAACTTTTTGGTCATGAAAAAATTTGAAATGCTTAATAAATTTAAGCTGCTTGCCTTGCGTATATCATAATCTGCATTTATGATATATTCAGAATGTTCAGAGTTCTCGGTCATTAGAATTCACTCAAGTACTTGTTTGAGGTAATTCATAACTAGCATAACTTTAGTCATATGCTGTTGTATCCATTTTAGAGCATTTATTAATATGTTTGTGGCTTTTTTATGAGTTTCTAAAATCAGTTTCAACTATTTGTCAAAGTGGTACCTTAAGTCTAGAGCATGCTCAAACAATAAGTAGTTTCATTTGTTAGACATTGTATATTTATCCAGTAGGCTGAATTTATTAGAAAACATTTAATATGGATATATGCAAGTTGTAAGAACGGTTGCCATTTTGGTTAGAATTTTGGGGAAGAAATTTCAAATTTTCAGAAGTTGTTCATAAAGCCTTACTGATTTCTTTAGAATACAAGAGTCAAAATGCAATTTAAAATCAAAAATTGATATATGATCATATACATCTGTCTTTCACAGTAATGTATAGAGCACTGTGTCTGGATCACAACGTGCAACAGCCTGACTGGGATCCCAGTCTATTGTAGTGAACACAATTTTGAGATGCCAATTTTTGGCTTGCAGGAGGAAAACAGTGTATCTGAAATAGACTCACATGACATGAGGAGAAGATACACATTTTATACTCACAGAGAATGGGGGCCAGATTACAACACCTGACTCAGCAGGTGTGAGCCATTAGTAATACCCACTGATCCACCATAGGCTACATTATATGATTTGTTTTTGTTTTTTTTTCCTCTGACTGCTGTCCTTTAGGGTGAAGCTAGCCTAACGATTCTTATTCAGAAGCCCAATTTCCAGTCCTGCCCAAATGACTCAGTTTCACAGAGTCTTGATGGGGATGACGAATGGAACGTATTCCGCTTGGAAGAATCTGATAGTCAAAAGGAGCTGATACAACCCAGCACCACAATGGCGTCCTTGAGCACTGAATCAGGATATAAGAAAGCCACCTTGGATTTGGCCCATTGGACTGATATGGTGCCAGTGCGTAGTCTCTCCCCAACTGGAACTGGACAAGGACCCAACTCGTTTGGAGCTCAAAGGGCTTGTCAGCAGCATTGGCCCAGCACCTCGTTCAGCAGGCGGTCACTCAGAGAGATTCCAAGAGGGGATGTGAGGATGCATGTGGAACGTACAGTGAGTAACACGTGCAATGTTTCATCACAACTGAATCACAAATGAAAGCGAAACGATATTATTAAAATCAGGTCTATATACAGAAATCTTGCTTGGCGTATATTTTAGTATTAAAATAAGATGAATTGTCTGCAGGTGATAACAGTACAAACAGAAAAGTAAGACGTTATCTGAATTTTCCATGAAATCACAGTTTCTAAAGATTATAGTTGTGTTTAGTTGATAGTCATGTCTCAAGTCTCAAGTCTCGTTTATTTATATAGCCCTTTCAACTACAATGTAGGCCAAAGGACTGTACATCCGAAAAAAAAGCATAAAAAACAAACAAATACAAGTAATACATGTAATCAAAATCAAGGTTTCATTTTTAATTGAGATGTATTATTTTAAACTTAACACACTATATGAGCAAATAAAGTATTTTCTGTTCCATTGTTTATTTTATAACAAACTGAACTTAAGTCAACCATTAGACTTGTTACGCTTTTGTAATACTTGTTATTGCATATAGACCTTCAGAATATACACCGATCAGCCATATCATTAAAATCACACGCCTAATATGGTGTGAGCCCCCTTCGTGCCACTAGAACATCTCTGACCCATCCAGACATGGACGCCACAAGACCTTTGGGGGTCCTGTGGTATCTGACACCAAAATGTTAGTAGCAGATCCTTTAAGTCCTTTAAGATCTGGGATTGAGTTCTGAGGAATTTGGAGGCCATGTCCATGCCTTGAACTCTTCGTCATGTTCTTCAAGCCAATCCTAAGCACTTTTTGCAGTGTAGCAGGGCACATAATCCTACTGAAAGAGACTAGCACCATCAGGGAAAACCATTGCCGTGAAGGGGTGTATTTGGTCTGCAACAATGTTTAGGTAGGTGGTACGTGCCAAAGTAACATCCACATGAATGCCAGACCCAATGTTTCCCAACAGAACATTGCCCAGAGCATCACACTGCCTCTGTCGGCTTGACTTCTTCCTATAGTGCATCCTGGTGCCATCTCTTACTCACACATATGTGCACCTGGCCACCCACATGATTTAACAGAATATGTGACTCATCAGACCACGCCACCGTCTTCCAATGCTCAACTTCAAGAACTGATTGTTTGTTTGGCTAATATTTAATGCCACCATTGACAGATGCCATTATAACAAGACAACCAATGTTACTCCTGTCTGTGGCTTTAATGTTATGGCTGATCGGTGTATGTAGGGATTTCTACAGAGGAACTTAGAAATATTACTGGAGCTATCAATTCTTAACATTAACAAGTAGCTTGTAATGTCCTGTAGTAATATTATTGAGCATTCAGATACATGGGGAATAATGTTTCCTTTTCTGTGAAAATTCTAATGAATATTAACTTTGTGAAACATGTATTAAATCCATCTGTGTTACACAATGGGGAATCGCAGTTGGGACTGGAAAGCATGGTTATGCAGATCTGGCATCTGGGGTAATGAGTACTCCTTCATAGCACAGATAGATGTCACTGCAGACACCCCAAAGTACACAGCATTTATTGTGAACCCCCGGCTGTGTTTACAAGCCATTTATCATCGCCCAAGTAACTGTCAGCTGGGCAGCACTAAGATAAACATTTATCACAAAGTATATGTTCAACATTTTCTTGTGATTGTCAATGGGATTATTTTGTGGGGTTTAAATTCCGGAAAACATCTGTCAGAAAACATAGGAGGAAGGAAACGAAGATTAATGTTTGGTAAAATTGCTGTAATTTCATCACATTTTTAACAACTTGCCATAAAAGGGGGGAAAGCATGCAATACAACTATTTTGCCAATTTGTTTTATTAACTTGGAAGTGAAACAAGTTACTCTTTTAGATCTCCAGATCTTACTGGCGGTATTTGCAAATAACCTTATAAGAATCACACAGTGTGCCAAGTCAAAGCCCCCTCCCCCCCCCCCCTTTTCAAATTAAAGCTCTTCTCTTCCATTTTAAAATAGAAAGTAAAATATTTAATTACATTGCTGCTCATGGATTATATTTCAATGAAAGCCAAATGAAAAATTGTGCTGTCATACAGTGTTTCTTCTATTAATCACAGGTACCGAAGACGTTGATGCAAATGTGTTCCAGTTAAAACTGTGGTAGTCAAGCTGTAAGATGCAACAAAGTTATGACATGTAATCTCATCTGCATAGGTTATACAAATTATTAATGTGCATTTATCTTAATATATTGCTGCATACATAATATGAGTGCATAGTCTAGGCTTTCCTGATGTTGTCATCCAATCACATTTTGAAAGTTTTAATCAGAGAGACAGTATATTAAAAAGTTATAAACAGTCACAATACATCTTTTAAGCTAAACTATCCCTACAAGCATTGAACATGTGAAAAACACAGAAACGGTATCTTCCAGAGGAGCCTAGGGTTAATATTTATGTAAGAATAATATTTACATCTTATTATCATGGTCGATGTTATCTTACAGTCAGGTAGATGCCCCAGAAATAGATTTTTTATTTTCTCAATTTTCCCAACAAGGTAGAGAACTGTGGCATATATAGAGCACTAGAGCAGATACAACCTAAATCTTAACTTGACTATAAGATTTTTAACATGTGCCCAGCATCCAGAGTTAAAAATATAAAGCTTTAAGGGAATAGAAGACCACTACTTAAAGAAAAGAAAACTAAAGCTGGGTTTCGTGTTGTGGAGAATTTATTATTGGGGTGATCATTTTTATGGAACTTTCTCAAAAAACAGAAAAAAGATTCAGCAGACTGTTTCCCTCTTGAAATAATTAGGAATGTGATAGAATAGAAGCTGTCAAAAACATTGTCCAGCTCACAGAAGAAGGCAGTTTTGAGCTCAACTTAATCAATTCCTATTCCCAAACTGGGTCATCATTCCTATACTCCTAGTCAGGCCATAGACCTGCTCTACTCACGTCAGTTTGCTGAAAAATGTATAGACATTTCTGTCCATATGAACAAGAGCATGCAAGTCTGTATGTGACAGGTTGGCTAAGGTCATGATACTTAAGCAAAAATTAAGTAAAGGAAACCCAAAGGAAACTTCTAAATATGAAAACAACTAAACCATAAGGATATATTCAATGTTAGCCTGTATATGCCATGGGTGTTTTGATTAAATAGTTCTGCTCTTCAAGTAATTAATGATGCATCAAGATATGATTGATTTGATTTTTTTTTTTATTTTTATTTTTTTTTTGTTTCTAAGGCAGAAGATGGAAGGGGAAATTATTCTGTAAAAAACAGTGCTGAGGTGTCCATGTTGTTTAGTCTTGGAATGCAAGAAGAGGAGGAGTTGCATATGTTAGCTAGTCTCTGCCGGCAGAAAGAGGAGGATGCACAGGAGGGAGCCAGCTGGCCTACAGGCCTCAGTGCTTCTCAGATCCACAACTGCACAGTGAGCATTAGCAGCAGCAGCGATGAAACCTCTACCTGGATGCCCAGTCTCCACATGGTGAGTCCAGTGCTGTTAGTTCCTCTTCCAGTTACCCTGAAACGTTAGTTTTCACTTTGCTTAGATTTGTAGGACCTCACCCAATTTAACAGACTATTGTTCATTCTGAGTTTTATATGTATCATATATAATGCATTTTGTTTGCAATTATAGTATGTGAATGATAAATATTTGCAAATCAGTAGAGCATAACTTTTTTTTTGTGGTGTAATGTAAAATTAGTTCACGGCCAAAAATCTTTCAGAGTCACACCTAAAAAAGGTCCCTGCAAAGATCTCTGAATGCAATCAAAAAACTAAAAATGCCAAACGACTTCTTTTTAGTTTGGTTACTTAGGGTTAGGACTTCGTAGGGGTTAAGGTTGTTGGGATTAGAGTTTTCCCCACAGAATTGAATGGAGAGTCCCCACAAAAATATTATTACAAACCTGTGTGTGTGTGTGTGCGCGCGCGTGTGTGTGTATCTCTGTGTGCATGTGTGTGTGTGTGTGTGTGTCCGTGTGTGTGTGTATGTGTGTGTCTGTGTCTGTGTGTGTGTGTGTGTGTGTCTGTGTGTATGTGTGTGTGTGTGTGTGTGTGTGTGTGTGCATGCATGTGCCCTCTGATCTTATTCAGGGTGTTCCTTTGCCATGTGTCCTTTGGTGCCTGGTATACACTACAGACCCCTCTTTGACCTTATACTGGATAAGCAATTAAAGACAGATGAATGTTTGTAACTTTCAATGACATTGAAAAGCATGATCATAATTGTCCGTTTGTCTTAATGTTTCAAATGTTAGCCTATTTCATTTTTCGCAGCAGCTGCACTTTATAACAACATTTTCAATCATTTATCCCAGTCCTTTTTATATTTACCTATAAACAACTTTCACATCTTACTATCACCTCATAGGTATTTTTTATGTCCCCTCTAAGATTTCGGCTCACGGGGTATTTCTCCTTGTACTTGATTACGAGTCCCTAGCTGACGCAGTAAAAAAAAAAAAAAAAAAAAAAAAAAAGCACGTTCCTCAAGCTACTACTGTACATTTTTAATCAGTGAAGCAACATATAAAATTAATTAAATGTTTGAATTTGTTCACAAATTCGAGAAGCTTTACCGATTTGATGTATCAGCCCATGACTATGATTATGTTCAATAGTGCGAGATGAAAGGACCTGAATACCATCACGATCAGCCGCGGCAGCTTCACCAGCGGAAAACAAAAAAGAGATAAATTATGGCATTGATTTTGTAATGTATTGAATGAATGGAAGAGTTAAAACAGTTAAAATATTAGCCATCAGTTATATTTAATACATAAATTGGACATATATTATACTGCATTATATGTGTGCTGACTGAAACAAACAAATTTCCCTGCCAGAGGAGTCATTCAAAAGAGTAAAATGCAGCAACAGTGCCACCATTAGACAGCAGGAAAGTACCTCAGAACGACCCCTTTGTCTATGTCTCCTGTTACTGTGGGTGCTTTGTTTATTTCTTTGGCAGATTTGGCCATAGCATATTCTGATTGAAGCTTTTTCCATTACATACGCATTAAGCATTTGAGCAGGGTATATGTTCAATCAGATGGAAAGGCAAAAAGATATTGAGAATGTTTGTGTCAGGGTAACTGACACAAATTACATTAATATATTCATACATTTATGTAACCATTTCCTTCCTTGTTACAATGTATCAACTGATCTAAAATTCACTGTACTATTGAATGTTTTGGATACATTTTATTTCTTTCATTGTTATTGTAGAATTGAAGGTTATTAAATATAATCACAGCGTCACGGTAAGTTCAAAGATGAAGGACACATGTAAAGTGAGTGTTAAAGGAGCCTTAACTGCTGTTCTCTACAGAAGGTAAAATAGTCTGTCTTTCTTGTTCGCAGCCAGCTAATAAGGGACATCATTTCCAAACAGAAATTAATCCTCTTCTTCATTCCAATCCACGGTAAGAAGCAGGTTTGCGTATATGTTGGCTTGTTTGTTTTTTTTTTCCTTTTTGTATCTTCGAAGATACAGTGCTCACACGACTACCATAAATTTTTATTATGATACTGGTCAAAAAATTAGTGTAGAAAAATAACTGCAAAAAAATATGCTAAATACGATTTTAAAATAACATTAAGGGGGAAAACAGTATATAATAAAACACTAAGTTTATTGGGGAGTTTTGTAAATGCAAATAATACAAATCAATGAATAAAAATAGAATTTAGATAAATGCTGAACTGATTTATTTACATGGTGAGTTACTTCTGCTCATACCAGTGAAACAGAAAAGATTAAATGTGCTTATCCGCTGGAACATGGAAATACAGGGCTTGCAGTTATTGTTTCATCAATTATTTAAGCTATGAACTGACAATTTTGTTTTGGATAAGTGCTTTGAGTATAAAGTACATAGTTCTGTCTTAGTGATGAGCCCTCTGGCCTATCTGGTCAGCTAAACTGCATTGTGTGTTTTAGGTAAATTAGAATCCCAAAATAATTATATCCAGGTCCTGGCAAACCACACTGTCTCCTTTTCACTGAGCCCTGGGACCACTGGTTCCCCCCACTCACAGTGACAAATGGATCCCAGGAGAACAGGCCATCTGAACCTGTAATAGCAGCATTTTTTTTCCAACAAAAATGATTGCCATGGTTGAAGAATGAGTTTTTAAACCCATAGTCAGTTTTCCTGGGCTATTTATGAAAGGAGTTATCTGAACATACAGAATGTTCTGGCTCAATCTTTTATTTAAAAAAAAAAGTACATATCAGGTACTGAATGCACAGCATTATAAGGTGTGTTCTCTACATCTGACCAAGCAAAAATCAGACAGTGGTCACAGTAGGTGTGCCTGTACAGAGGGTATCACCAGCATGGACAAAGGATGTTGACAGCGCTACACTAACCCCTTCAACTCAAATGTCAGTCTCTTCCTTGTTAGTCTGCTTCTGATTATTTTTACCATGCTGTGATTGACCTGGTTTTCAAAATATATTTTATATTGAATGGAGAAAGGAACAGAGTGTCCAAAGAATTTTGCATTTAGGACCATGCAGGAAAATAGTTTCTCCATATATTTGTTTTTATTATGTCTGCAAATAAAACAACAACGACAAAGTATTTGATAATGTTTTGCAGCTGATGTGAGCATATGCCCAGTACCATCATTCTAATACCTTAACTGGAGAACTTAGTTAAGCTTCTGAGTTAATATCATATAACCTCACCAACCTCAATGTCAAAAGACAGAGGCGTGATACAATTTGCATATATGCCATTATTCATTTTTCATTATGCCTGCGGCATTTGTTTCTTTAACTTTAGACATCAGGTAAATACTGCTTCCTCGAAAATATACTGTATTTCACCTAACAAACTGTAAATGAAGTGGGGCCTGCATGTGTGCGCGTGTGTGTGTGTGTGTGCATGTGTGTGTGTGTGTGTGTGTTTGTGTGTGTTTGTGTGTGCGTGCGTGCATCTGTGTGTTCTCACCAGCACTTGATTGGTTGTATTCATTTCCAGCTTTTTGAATCTTCTATATTTGCAGGCCCCTCTATTTGAATTTATAAAATAAATTCTGAAACCTACATAAACAGTGAAATTGAACTACATATTCCCTCCGTAATGCAGGAATATGATATATTAAAGAAGAAAATGTAAGAAATTAAAATGAAAAATGATTTATTTATATTGTTGGTTTATGGCAAGTTAGGATGCAGAGAACTTCTACAATTTGCATAATACATTTTTTATATTTTGTTAAACTGGTAACTTCTTTGTATTTTATAAACAGGTGGGATCAACACTAAAGGGACCTTGCTCAATGGGATTGTAAAATGGGAATATTTTTCTGCTAAAATTAAATACATTGTTGTGTTTGTCTTCCCCTTGTTAATTGGTGTGAGGTTATTTGCATAGCTCCTGTTATTTATTTATTTTGTAATTTTTCTGTGGCATGCCCAGTTACAGCATGAGAAGTTTCTTTTATATTTTAAGACCGCCAGGTTCAAAATGGTCCACGTTAGGTATTAATTTGACGTTTTTCATATTAATTTGATGCCAGGTATCAATAGTTGTACTTTGAAGAGAGAAAACTATTTGTGAGCTATTTGTGAGTTATATTCATTCTGCTGAAATGTTCTGATTCTTGTTGTGTGATCATTTTCAGAAAGGCTCTCTGGGGCCACCAGCTGGTCAGTTTTAAATTAACTATCATGCAGGTGCCGCTGTAGCAAGAGCGATGTATATAAATTAACACTAAGTAAATGACTTGTATAAACTGTTTTAAATTTTCAAAACATGTATTAAATAATACAGTCTCAGGCAGTCTATTTTGAGCAAGGATATTTATCTGCCATAAAGGTAAAGTTTAATTTAAATTAAAGATGTGAATTGTGGAATTGCTTGTGAAGGAAAATGCACTGTTTTTCTTCATGAAAGAATTATCATACGGTTTATTACTAGATTAGCTAGTGTGTCAAATGTACCAAGGCAATAAAATAGCAGTTAGTTCTGTTGTGTGTTCTTACCGGTCCTAGCATTCGTAGGATTCCGCATATTGCTTGTAAAATAGAGACAATGAGATATGCTTAATGATTTTTTTAAATACTCTAGATATGCCTATAGCAGTTTGGGGAATGACTTTCGGGTGACCAAAATGATTCATTTTCATATATTTTCTGTCTCTCCTACTTACCTGAATGTATAAATTTTCTGTTTTTTATTTGTGCGATTGTTGTGGGATCTATTTAGATGCTAGTCGTTAAAATCATAGCACATAGTAGAGAAACTAGTAATTGCTGCAGGTATCTTTCAAAGTTAAAAGACAAACATGTATTTCCAGTTGCCTCTCAGTTGACTTTGTAGACATTGAAATGTCTAAACAAATGCAGACCAAAAGCAGTTGTTCCTTTTATAAATCTTCAAATATTTGCTCCACAGTATGTGGAACAGAATTATGGGAAACATCAATGAAAGAAATGGGACTTTGTTTGGGGAGAAGATTTCAAGCAAAAGAGACAGGGATGGAAGAAAGCAAAAGGTGGCTGTTGTGGCATCAGTAGGAGAAACACACAAAATAAAATGGACATTGGGTCCCAGTGGAATCAGGCAATAGGGACTGAATGCATTTACTGGTATTTACATAATACTCATTGATATATAATGACTGGGTGGACTTGTCACCTGACTTCAACCCATCACAGAAAGTCCACAGTACTGCTCCATTTTGGAAAGTCACAGGATTCTGCTTTCATCAATGGCCCTCCAGTCCATTTCCTGGATGACAGAAATACTGCAAATTTACATTTTCTCCTAATATGAAGGCATGAGAGAAAAATACATTTATTTTAGATTTCAAGCCGGATTAAAAATTTGATTAGCATTTTTGCACAGTTTTTCTTTTGCACATTATTATTATTATTATTATTATTATTATTATTATTATTATTACTACTACTACTACATCAAGACTTTATTACATTTCCTACCATTTTCATCTAACCACACATAAATAATTATATCCATCAAACTCCTTTTTGGGACAGGGAGAAACATTAAATTTACTGTAAGTAAGGTATGATTTATATCCTAACATTCCCCTAGTCATTTTCTGCTTCAGAGGAGAGGTGTTGCAATAAGCCAAGTTGAGAATAATTATGGGCAGAGCAATTAATCCTTATTAGTGTCCAAGGCCAGCAGACTTGTGATCAAAATGACATAACCATTTTCATCTGTTTTCAGTGTAAGAATACAAAGGTATAAAAACCTCATTTTAAAACTGCTATTAGCCAGTAACTGTTTACTTCAGGCCCATCTCCACAAAGGGGAGTCAGCCAATCATGAGCATGGCCTAAGACTGAGCCAATCACATTTTTTCCTGATTATCATAATTGGAAGAGAGCCCTTAGGATAGTTCCACTGTTCGCCTTATATCTTACACCTGTTATACTGACACTACGTGGTGCTGATGTTGATAATGACTTTGACTGATATTTTACAGGGAATGGTTAGGTGTTCTCAGTCCACCTATAATCCCTCCCAGTGAGCACACGAGTGGGACAGGCAGCAGTGATCATCGCGGGGACATCATGAAAGGTGCACAGATTCAGAGTTGAATTGAGGCTTGTCACATGAGATTATTTGCTATTTGTATATCATGTCAATGCTATGACAAAAACACTGGTTCCTTTATACAGTGTTTCATGTTTGAAAAGTTCCTGCTGCCACAGCATCTGTATTTTAAGAAGAAAACTTTTTAAGTTTATTATTTATAATAAATAGATGATATTGTAGAATTACAGATGCATTATTTGAAGGTAGGTACTTGTATAATAAAGGTTAAGCAGCAGTATGTGTATTTATTGCATAACATCGAGTTGTCATAAAATTGTATAATTATTGTAACAATTAAGATTATCTGTAACAGAAATGCCACATTTAGTAGATGCTTATTGTGTGTGACTTGGTGTTCTGCAGGCAGCGCAGTGTCAATGAGTGAAGCAGACAAGGAAGATGAGTTTCTCACTGTACTCTATGATCCCTGCCTCAACTGCTACTTTGATCCTGAATCAGGAAAGTATTACGAGTTAGTCTGATGAAAATAAATGTCCCACTTCACAGTTTACCTTTTTAACTCATTTAATGGCAATGTAAAGGAAATAACTTAGTTACACATTTGTCAGTGAAATGTGTTATGATTTATGTATTCATTTTCTGAAATTTTAGATGATTTAATATTGCTAAAAATGCCTGCAGATCTATTTCAAACTAGGTGTTTATTGCTTTACTATGTGCAATTTCAATTTTATATAGAAATAACTGAATGAAATATAATGTGTTAACAGTAATAATTTTGCATATTTAGTCTACGTCTTTTCATACAAATAAAAATCTGCAGGTTTAAAATCCGTGTCTTTCTACTATATGTAAGCACACAGATAGCTAAATGCTGTAATGCACTTATGTTGCCTAGCAGCATACATAATGCCACATATTGTTCAATTTATCCATTCATTTCATTCTACATTAGTTTTTTCCTACTACACAGTCAGTCCTGCTACAACGTCGCGAAATCTGTTCTAACACGATTGATATATTAGTACCCAAGTCCAAAAGAATGCGGAATCGCATTTGTATGTGTGATTTTCAGTCGGAGAGAAAAGCACTAGAAAAACTACAAAAAGACCGGGTCAGCACTACTTGAACGCAAAAACAAGTATCCAAGCAAATGATAACGATGTCCAAGTTTTGAACTCCTTGTTCTTTTGAACCGGTTCTTTTCTGTGAATCGGTTGAACCAGTTTTCAAATCTAAAAATCTGAACTCTTGTACATTCATGCATTGCATAGGTCAAAGACTTAGATTGTAAAATCTAAAATGACAAATTATATAAAAACACAAAGCAACATTTTAAAATGATATAATTTATTAATGTATTATTGTTGATTCTTATTTAAAATGCATAAAATTACATTACTGGCCACTGTTGTCACTGTTATTATGTAGTTCATTTTGTTTGGCAGAAGTTACTAAGTTTTGGAGTCTCGTTCCCCTAACCTGATATTTCCCATTGGACATGTGTATTTTAGTACGCAATTTTAGTGAACGTGAGGTTTTTCAGGAGTGCATTGGTCACGTTGTTACATGACTGATTGAACTTTTATATTTTAGTGATGGTTTCTGTTTCTCATCCACCTCTATAGTAACTATGTTGGGGCTGCCGTATTCCAAGCCGTGAAAACCTTGGCAAATCAAGGACAATGATGCAAGCAGAAAAATTACTGCTGACCCCTCTCACCCTGGTTACCATCTCTTCCAAAAACTTGAAGACTGTTCGGCACCAAAATATCTTCTTTCCTAGATTAGGGGAATTATTGAACCAGCCCGCATAATGCCTATATATTGTCTGTGTTGTCTATCCTGTCTGCATTTGGGTTGTACAGTATGTTGTTACCCTGTCTGTGCTTAGAGTTGTATTTATGATAAATATATGTGCAAGATATGTATTATATATGCAATATGTACTTACCAGATACGCAAAAAAAAATCCTTGCACATACTAAAGCTGGCCAAATAAAGCTGATTCTGATTTGATGACCTGTATGCCATGTGGAGTATGTCTTAGGACAGTAATATCATTGCTCCCCTTTGTGTGGTGTCCAGTCTTGATATAGAGTCCAAGCTTGCGACAGAAGTGGCAGAAGTGGGGTTAGGACAGGTATAAGCAAAAAATGACTTCCTCCAAAACATGTAATGATCAGCAATGAAATGTCTGGGATAATGAGGGGGACAGACGTCACACCTGCCCTGGTTCCTGAGACAGCCTGGCTGGGAAAAGATTATGCTCCTAGGAGTATCACACTTCTCCAAGATTACCAGAGGGAGCAAGCATGACGAGCGAAGAAGTGCAGTGCTATCAAGCAAGGCAATGCCATTTGCTGCAGCAACAGAGACTTGCTCAATGCAATCCTGAACATTAGCCAGAGGGAGACCCTAGAGAACTACCCTCAAATCTACCTAGCGCATGCATGCATATATATGTACCGTATGAGAAACAGGGAAGAGCCAGGCTGATGCCCACCAATAAATTGAGAAATGAGTGGTCTCTTAATTTTTTCCAGTGCTCTGTGTGTGTGTGTGTGTGTGTGTGTGTGTATATATGCACACAGACGCACACACAGACACACACACAGAGCACTGGAAAATATTAAGAGACCACTCATTTCTCAATTTATTGATAGGCATCAGCCTGGCTCTTCCCTGTTTCTCATTAATGAAGGGCTTCTTTGCTTCATGGGACTTCAGTCCTGATTCTAGGAGCCTGATACAAACTATCCTAGCAGTGCACTTGACACCTGCACTTAATGTTTTACATCCTTTTTGAAGGTCACTTGATGTCATTGTCTGACTTATGGGAAACTGTAAGATATGTTTACAGTTATTTCGGGCATTAGAAAGTCACTTCCACCCTTGACCTGGCTGGTCTCTGGTTGTTCCGAATGTCTCCTGCTTCACCTTATTTTTGTGTACTGCTTTGGTGTTCTGTGTGTGTGTGTCTATATATATATATATATATATATATATAGACACAGTGGTACCTCAGTTCTTGAACTCATTAGAACTCGAATTTCTTAAAAGTCGAACCAACCAGTTTGAAAAAAAATTAGCTAGAACTCGATCTGAATCTTAGGTAACGCTTCAGTCTCAGGCTCACGTTCGCTGTGATAGCATCGTGCATGTTTACACTAGCTGAATACATATATTTAGACAGTAAAAATACATTTAGACAA
>JAODJU010000108.1:25606706-25633032 GCA_026776725.1 Gnathonemus echidnorhynchus
TCATGTCAACAAAATGGACAAGTCAAATATCTCAACAGAGGAAATAGTATGAGACTCAGCTAGGCAGTGACATCGGAGGCCTCTGAGGTTATTTTTGGGGGTCGAGTACAGTCAGGTATGGGTACAGAAAAGCTAATTTCATTTTATTTATAATGTGTAGATGAGTATTAGCAGTATTTGTTTTGAAACATCCCTGTTCTACCTACCAGTGTTCCCAATCGCTACAACATAAACCACCAAAAAACGAATGATGACCACATATTATAATACCAGCTATAACCTGAATTAATCAAATCAGAATTTGTTCTTCAATCAGTAACAATAAAACTGTTTTTGGAGCATGCAAAACATCATTGAAAGAACTGAGAAGCTAGCACTGACATGATGAAATGAGACAAAGAAATGGAAAAATGTTCCAGTATTTTTTAATTCTTTAAGTAACATGGCACTTAAAATTATATGCAACACAATTATGCCTCCTGAATTTTATCGGATCATAAAATATAACTATGATTAGTTGAATATTGAGATGCTTAAATTAAGAAAATGAGACATATGGTTTAATGACAATAAAAAAAACCCTTTAGTAATATCCACGTTTTCCCATCAGGGAAAAAAATCCAGGACCTCATAGCTGTACCTACTGTAGAATGTTGGGCATACATATGATGTTTACTAATTATTATACAACCTGATATGTTATAGCACTGCTCAGTTACCTCATATAAAGCATAAGCAATACTGATGATATAGAATTACATGGTATTATTTCTAAAAAAGTTAATAAATGTAATCCAAACAGAGAATATATATCCCCACTATGTAAACTCAAAGAAAGGCTTAATTTGGATTGAAAACAAACCATAAAAATAGAAATACGCAAAGAAAATAGTTCTGTGTTAGCTAATTTTAGTTATTAATATTTTGCAGGATTCTAATCTCATTTTAAGATAGATTTGAGGAGATAGCTTGAGTAAAAGATCAGCGTGAATGTATCTAACCCTCTGCTTCTATAGCACAGAAACAGAAGTAGCTCTGCTAAAACCGTATAAACAGGAAATCTGAGTGCTGTGAAATTTTTGGCTGAGAGGGATATTTAAACAAAAAGGCCAACCCATTTCTATACATGGCGGGAGTAGACTAATAGTATGTTGGGCCTGTACATTCTCCCACCTGTGACACTGTTCAGCTTGTGTCTTATTCTCTGAATATCAGTGATTCCTTAACCTGCACAGCCACCCCTCCCTAGTAGATCCTTCTGGAACAAATGCAGTTCCAGCAGAGGGTTTTGGACATTATTGAAAAAGCAGTTGGAGTGATGCAGCTGTGCTTGAGCTCTTCCAGCTGGAGGGCAGCATTATCCACAGGTCTGCAAGCTACTGAGCCGCACTGGCTTCTACATTCTTGTAGCAGCCACCTGTATAGCCGGCGAACCACAGCTAGTTGAATGGGGCCGTCCCAGAATAGTGGAATTTACAACTATCCTCCCCAAGACCAGCGTCATGGCAGGGGCTGGTGGGTGAGGTCTGGCTGGGGCTCTCCTGGCCGGGGCTCTCCTGGCTGGTTCCCAGCTGAAGTCTCTTCATGTGCCTGATGACTGCTGTGGCGTTGAACGCTTGCTGTGTGTGCAGTCACAGAGACATACTCTGGTGAGCATCTGATATGGGCATATTTGAGCATGTGAAAAATATTATAGACCTAATCTTCCATTAGGTCTTTATCCATTTACTTGTTCATATGTTTGTTTACTTATCAAGGGAGTACTATCTGGCTTTTGGTCATTTTGGCAAAATTATAAAAATAAGTGACCTGGAATATTTTTATATTGACTTTTTCAGGTTTTGTACAATTGTGACTGATCATTTTTCACAATAGTTGTATAAGGGAGTCAGCAGGTACATTCACCTCATGTTAAAGCCTGCCTTCACTCACCTTCCACTTGCTTTTGGCAAAGTTTTTCCTCATCTGAGCGCTGACAGACTCGTGGATGTTCTTGTCCAGGGCTGTGTCCCCAGAGATCCTACAGAATAAGAGAGAAAATATAAAACAATAACAGAAAAATAACAGCTGAGGATGGAACAAGAAGACACGTTCCCCTTTTTATACTGAGGAGTGATAAGTTGTGTAGCATCTTTATGCAGCATGCACATATCTACACATACTATTTTCCTCACAAACCCCACTAAAAACACAATATTACCATATTACCATCTTCTAGTCAAATAGTGAGCTACTTTATCCTAGCTGGACAGTTTATATCTGGTTTCTCTTGCTGGAGAACAAGCTCATGAAAAGCAAAGGAGGTGTCTGAGTACCATGGATGCTGCAGGGCCTGTTCACATGTGAATCTCTTTGTAGGCTCTTTCTCCATCAGGTGGAAAATGAAATCTTTAGCTGTAATTAAACAATAGGAACAACTTTCGTACTGTTTATTTCAAATTTTAATATTATTGTGGCATTACAGTGAGTCAAATAAAGACATTGAATGTATCGCATAATGTATTTTTTCAGCTTTTAGTTAAGTACCTCTTTTCTCTGTTATTAACAAAAGATGACAAACTCACATGTGCAGTATTTACATTCTCCTTTGAAGCTACACACCTCTGGTTCGACATCAGATACACGAAGAGACTAGAAACTAATCAAGCAAAGACTGATGTGCTAAAAATGTATCTGCTGCTCTTTGTCACAATTATCACAATTATCTTAATTACATAAAGAGACAGGATGAGCAAACAATGCCATTCCAATAGAGACAGAAACAACAGAAGAAAAGAACTACCTGAATCTGAGATATCATCCCAATATGGAGAATCAAATTCATACTCTGCTTTTAAAATCTGCGTGAAGAGCTTGACGTCATTTTCGTCATAAAATGGAGGGTAGCCACATAACCTGCAATTGCGACGGACATGATATCATAATGTAAGGAGTGCTACTCCGTGGAGATTTCAAGACAAACTGCGTGGATTAGGAAGGCTGACACTGTCCAGTGTCTTCATACTCACAGAATGTAGGAGATGACCCCAATGGACCAGCAGTCTACAGCCTTGTTATAAGGCTTCTGAGCCAGAACTTCAGGAGCTGTCAGTATGAATTGTCCACAGCTGTGTCAGGTCACAACCGATAGTCTTACTCATATCCATAACATCATGTGGCTAACCTAGCTCCTCATGTAGCTCTGGCATACTTAAAACATTTAAAACATGGTACAGAGGAACACATGTCTTCAATACTAATTGCTTTCACCTAACTGCCAGTAGGTGTCACTGTTGTAAGAGGTAAAATGATAAACACAGTACAAATCATACAGACTAAATATACAAACGTGACTTTTAATTGCCTTGTTTTTATGTTAATACTGCCATACAGAGATCGCACAAGGTGATTTATTTACCTACATATCCAGGAGTGCCGCAAGCTGTTGACATCGCGACATCCGATGCCTCGATTTTGGATAGTCCAAAGTCACTGATCATGATTTTGGAGTCATCGTCCATGCTGTAGTAAAGCAGGTTCTCTGGCTGCAGAGTTAGCATGGGATTGACACATGACATAAGAGAATGATCACTTTATTGTAGACACTCTGACAAGTAAGAAGACTTTTGGAAGGTTTAGTTTTTTGGTGCTCCTGTTGTGTCCCTGTATCAGTAGTACACCTCAGGTATTTGATTAATCCAAATAGATCAAACATTCTGCATAAAGACCAAACACGCAATGAACTAGGGCTGGGCGACAGAAATGATACATACACTTATGGTCATATAAAATGTAAGAGATATGAAAATGAGAAATTTCAATAAACTGTTGATAAGGAAGAATGGAGAACCAATAAACACATAAAGTTGGAACACATATCAGAGGAAACATCTTTTTAAAAAATGAAGATGTTATGGATAAATAAGGTAAAAATATACTGGTGACATGCCAGTACTTTAGCTATTTAAAGAACATGCAATAGACTGGTGTAACGTATTGCAAACTCTGCTGAAACTAGTGCCAACTAAAACAGTAAATTCTGTGAACTTATTTCACCACTCAAAGCACTGCCATCCAGTAGAAGAGTGTTTTCCAACCCAGTCCTCAGGGACCCACAGACAGTCCCTGCCTGGCAGAGAGCTGGGAGGGAGCAAAAATGTGGACCGGCTGTGGGTCACTGAGGACCGGGCTGGGAAACACTGCAACAGAACATACAGAATGCAAGTCTGTACAGTTACAGACACCAGCAATGTCAAACCTGTCCGCTGGTATGAGCAACGAGGCAGTTAGAGAAAAAGCCCAGCAACAAACAATACTTTCAGCATTTTCTAGTGTTACGACAAAAAAAGTATATTTTTGTATGATTTGTTTGTTAAAATTAGATTTCAGTTTGCAGTCAATTCAGTTCTGAATCTGTTTAAGAAGAATCCTTGTTACAATGCATTATGCAATAACGCCGCATTATGTAATAACTCAACAAAAGTAAAAAAAAATTAACTTTGTTATGTAATAGCACCCACATTTTGTAATAATCTGCCATACTTTATAATAGACAGCTTGAACACAATAAGAAATGCATTTCCCTATGTGTCGTAATAAATTATTACATATTGTGGCGGTTATTACAAAATGTAAGAGTTGCGCTTTTTAATGATGAAAATGTCATACTGTGCATTTTATAATAACCAAGATGGATGTCTTCACTGACACTTTGTCAAGTTGTTACATAATGCGACATTATTACATAATTGTAGTAACAATCCTAAGGAAGTTTTAAGCAGAAAATGGAGGCTTGAATTTGATGAAAGTGGCAGTACATTTGGTTACAGTATCTGGCATCACAGATTACATTTTTATTTTATCATATAATTTTCTTCAGTGAAAAATCTTTGTTGACAATTTTTGCCACAGGTTTCGTCAACAAAATTAACAGCAGTTGAGTGATACTAGATAGCTGTCATAGATATAGCATGCAATGCTCTCACTGTCCTCACCTTCAAGTCTCGGTGTACGATGCCCATGTCATGGAGGTATCTGACAGCATCCAAGATCTGCTGGATCAGTTTACTAGCATCTTTCTCTGTGTAAAAGCCTTTCTCCACAATCCTGTCAAAAAGCTCCCCTCCAGACACTCTGAAATGGACAACTATTTTTATGAGGAAGACAATGGTTGTAAAACAGTCATCCAAACACTAAACATACAGGCATTATTCAAGCAACTGGCTTGTCAGAAACAATTAATACATTGTTACATAAATACAAAGTATTTAAATACTAATTCTTAGACTCCTGCTTTTTCCCCATGGATCAAAAACCATCCAGACTCAAAGGAATTATCAATAAGAGGCAACAAAATGAGGGGGTCCACCTCTACAGGCAACTCAGAGGGCCCCCACCAAGAAAACTGATGATCATTTCACCTCTTCTACAATGCAGGTAGTTTAGATGCTCTAGGTATATGCTGCCTATAGCTAGATCCCTGGACGTGCCCTATGATCAATTAGCATCCCATCCAAGGTGGACCGCAGTCTTGTGCACTATACTGCCCCCTATAACTCAAAACAGGATAAGGCGTTAGAAGGATGTATGTTTCTGAAAAAATAACAGAGGGCATTAATGGATGTAATATATAATGTATCTGAAAACTGCACGTCTACAAAGCAAAGCATAGCCTTCCTTAGAAGCTTCTAGGAAAATGCTGGTCTGTGGAATATTACTGAACTTATTAGTCTACTGTACAGTGAAGAGCTGTCACTTAGCCTTGCATTCATAAAAAAAATAAAATAAAATTGAAACATTATCATTCATAGACTGTATCTGGAGCAATTTATATTGTTCTAACATTTTATTGTAAAATACTGTATTCTTATACAATGAAGAACCAGTCTTATTTTACAGTAACAACTTTTTTAACTCTTTCCTTCAACTTAGTTTGTTCTGTAAACACGCCCAGCGCATATTTTTGGCTAATATCCCATAATATAAACATTTTGACAAATTACAGTCATTTTGAATAAATCAGTATAGGTGACTTATACATGAGTTACATGGACCGTGGAGCTGGGGGGCTGGGGGGGGGGGGGCACCCAGGCCCACATCCAGGTAACCTTTGGAGCATCATAAAGAATGATCACAAAGAAATAACAGGTTATCGAAGGCTGAAAAACGCTGATAAAACCTTATTAAGAAAACGTCTAATTGTATCCATGTTTTTTAAAAGAAAAGGTTATGTTTTTTGGTTATGAGGCTATGGGTTTTGCAAAAGCAAGCAAACAAACAGGTGTGCATGATTTTACAAGCCCAACATGCCCCCCCCGTTCTGATGTGTTCTGCAGACCATGGTCAGAAGAGAAAGAAATGACACTCACAGCTGCATAACGAGATACAAATGGGAATCGCTCTCGAAGATGTCCTCTAGTGACACAATGTTGTTGTGGTTTATTCTGAAAAAAAGAGAATTGAGCAAAAAATTAAACCTACGCAGTATGATATTCATACTATAGAATGTCTCGGTTTCGGGGGGGCCTTTGAAGCAGACACTCTACATATGATACACTATCTCACAGAACTTTACAATGACTTGACAGATTTTCTTTTCGGAACAGAAGGGTAAAATAGCATATGTGACATTGCTGCAAGTCATGTTTGTGGTAATACTGTTGTACTGGAATACTCTTATTCATGAGTACTGTGCCAATAATACCTCTGTTAGAGAAGTGTAATGAACTTGCCACCGCTATGTTCAATAAGGTAAAGTGTTCCACATTTTTTCATGACACTTCTTAGTTACACATTTATGCCCGGAATAGTTTTGGAGCTTCGGTTTTGTAACCTTCAGTTTCAATGTTTCACCTTCTTCACCATTCATTTCATAAAACTCAAACACTTCACTTCACACTTAGGTTAGTGCAAATAAACTTATGTATAGATAATATTACAGCTTATTAACAATTTGACAAATTTTAATGTATTAACTATACAGAGTGGGTGGACAAAATGATAACACTATATGAAAACGGATAATCACTAATGCAGTAATAAGTCATTTTAAGTTGAACTACCATTAGAACTACCTTTAAAGAGCAGAGCATTTTGCTACAACTTTTCAAAAGATTTCCAAAGAGGCCCAAGAGTTAGTGCCAAATTGCAGGTGGAAAAACTGAAACAGAATCTTGTGTGTCATGGGAAATGGCATAAAAATCCAGACATCATATACCAAACAGACAAACTGCACTGGCTATGAGAAACACTGGCAGCAAGTCGATAGGATAGACAGACATTTATTATGATGATTGCTAATCACCACTAAAGTACAGTCTTGGAAATTAACCATTAAACTAAACCAGCACTTCAAGAGACCCAGTATTAACAAAAAATATGTGGTGAGTAAAGCTGGAATTTATAGCAGGGCTGGCATTCAGAAACCATTAGTATCCAAGGACAATTAATAGGACACATAACTTGGTGTAAAGAGCAGAAAACCTGAGCCCGTGAGCAATAGAAAAAGAGTAATGAGATCTGATGAATCACCTTTTTCCACCTCCTTCTTCCCATGATTAATTAGAGGCCTTTCTTTTTAGGAATAGTCCAAACTCCCCACACACACACACGAGTCTATTCTCCCATGCACTTAAGTCAAAAAAGTGTGTAGCTGCACTCTTTTTCAGTTAAGCTTATTCTCCTGTTGACTTAAGTCTGGGGTTTAAGGGTAGAAGATCTTTGGCAGTCATATGGTTTATTGTGCCTCAGAAAAACACAGCATCCTTTTGAAAAACACTTTTTTTATAGGACAAAAGTACATAACACTGCCCCATTTAATGAAGTGGGGCATACAGTAGAGGAAAGTCTGCTTTCCCACTGCTTTCTACACCAATATTATATGGAAATCAAGGTA
Organism: Gnathonemus echidnorhynchus; assembly: GCA_026776725.1. Classification (NCBI taxonomy): domain Eukaryota; kingdom Metazoa; phylum Chordata; class Actinopteri; order Osteoglossiformes; family Mormyridae; genus Gnathonemus; species Gnathonemus echidnorhynchus. The sequence goes on from JAODJU010000108.1 coordinate 25,614,580, forward strand.
GGACCGTCCCCAAACAGAACAGGACAATCAGTGGCGGTTCTGCCCTACTTGGTGCCCAGAGCAAAATATGAGCCAATGGCTGCAGCTGTCTGAGATTCCTATGTAACTGACCATCTTGCCCTTGGCAGGATCCACCCATGAGCACAATGATCTCTTACAATCAATCACGGTGTGACTCAGCCACAGGAACTTTATGTCACTTTCAGGGAACAAAATTTTATGATACTGTCCTGAAAGACTTAATGAAGTTTTCAATATAGACACCTATGCAATTAATTACATCTAGTCAAAAAGGTTACTCAAAGAGCATAAAGAGTCCCAGCAAACTCATTCTCTCTCAGCATCCCATCTTCACCAGCTTTCCCTGCCTGTGATGTCACTCACTCACTCCACACTCAGAGTCAGGTGTGATTCTTTCTGCGAACTTCCTGTTGGTGTTTGAATTAAACATTATTATGAAACATTACACAATCTATTTTACACTGAAAGGCAACTTCTTACTGAGTAGCTATAAGGTTACACATTAATTAAAAAGGTTGCACTGCAGACATGAGCTCTTTAGTTTATTGGTAGGACCCAGACAAGGGCTGAACAGGTAGATGGAGGACAGGAGCAAAGAAAGACAAATGCGACACTGCACGGCTGTGACACTGCACGGCTGTACACAAGGACATTTGCAGGGATTAGCTGACCCATTGTTATGAAAGACATTGGCCACATGTGTACTTAAATGTTTTAAAATTAACAGGAAGAGTAAACAGACTTCTGTTGTATTTCAGTTAGCTTTCCAAATAATAGAAGGGTTATAAAGGATGTATATATGCAGTTAATATTCAGCATATACTTCAGAGAGTGTGCAAACACTATTATTTTGGTACATGTATGCCGTACTCTTGGAAAGAAAATTAATGACTTCCTTGTTGACATCTCACTAACACATCTAAGATATCAGATCCTTCACGTCTTTTTTTGCCCGTTCACCATCTGTGGCCCTCAGGAGGCAAAAGTATAGTAATGTATAAGTCAGGAAATATCATGAGCAGCAGTCTGGTGTTACTTCCTAGCAATATGTTAGTTATATTAATCTCTTTTAATTAATTTTATTCATCCTATATTCAGTAAAACAGTGAATGATAATAGCACAGTCGGTTAGTCATATTTATCTCCAGTGACCAGTAATTAATTTTATTCATCCGAAATTCATTTGACTTCTGACAAGTGGAATATGCCTAGAACTGTTCCCTTGGGATCCTTATGGGTTTCCTGAACCACCTGAACTGGCTCCAAAGAACCAGCAGCTCTGATTGCCTCTGCATGTCCTCACCCTGTCATGGAGAGTGAGTCCCTGAAACCTAGGAAGGAATTTCTCCCCATTTCATCTTGTGCCCAATGTCTCCTTCTTTCAGTCATTACCTACAGCTCATGAGCAGAGGTGAGGACAGGGAATGCGGACGACCTACAGAGTCCTGCGGAGAAGGAAGCTGAAATAGGTACGATTCAGAGGGGAAACACTGGAGAGTCATTTCAGTGGAAGCATAGCTGCTGTGTACAGGATTTTTGTGGGGGGAAAGTGGTCCACATATTTAATGTGCAACGCAAAGGGATGCAAGTTAAGCTGTGGCAGTTCTTTGGTAAATCTGGTATGGGGTTTTAAGCGTGATGTGTACTTTGTTTTGTAGTGTGGTTGGTCATTTGGATTGTACCTGCTTGATTAGTGTTGCTGCCCTTCTGAGTTGAGAATTTATGCCCTGTATGACTCTGCTATTATTAAAGGATGAAATATAATTCAATAAAATGCTTATTGTAAAAAAAAAAAAAAAAAAAAAAATGTGCAGTTTCTGTTGCCAGAGTAAAAAATTGGAGGGAAGATACAGTGTAAGTACAGGTTGGGTAATAATCACATTAGGAGTTTGGTATTGTTTGACAAGCAAGGTCTAATCTTCCTGCTCTTGCCCGCCACCCAAATAACACTGTGCGTGACCTCCACCTTTCATCTTGTGGATGGTGAGCCTACAATAAGCCTCAATAGCCTGAGGCCAACAAGGTTGGATGGGACAGATGCCAGCAGGTATTGATGGGCAAATACTGCCCTTATGCCTGGTTCCAAAGAAGTGACTTAGTAATCCTGTTAAGTGTAAGATACTCTTGTTTGTCTTGTTTCCTTTCATTTAGGGTGTTAGTTGGAGTTTAGTTTGTCTGGCCTCTCCCCACAGACATGTTTGCCAAAGGTGGCCCAACCAGGAGCTGAAGCTCAAGATGGTGTAGCTCTGTGAAGCATCAAGATGCAATCCTCTCAAAAATCCAAAATATATTGATTGGCTTGTACTGAACAGTATAATGCATTATGAAGCTATCCGTATTGCTACGCCTTTTTATAAATAGTTATAGCCATGATTATAATACTTTATGAATACTTATAATGCATTATGAAGGTATCTATAATGCGTTATGATTACTGCTTTAAGTAGAGTGTTACCATTAATCCTTCAAATTTTATGTAGAAGTACTGCTTCCTTCTTCCTCAAATGCATTCAAATACTAAAGAAGACAATATGCCATTCACCTGAGAAGGACTGTAATTTCATTCTCAATGCTGTTCTCCTTCCCTTCCAGGGCTTTCTTTGGGATGCACTTGATGGCCACTGTCCTCTGGGTTTGCTTCTCCTCTGCCAGAACGACCTCAGAAAATGCACCCCTGAAACAAAGCAAGACTGATATAATGAATGAAACCACAACATCTTCCAAGTGGAATTTGGTTGTTGATACCTGTGGCCCCAACAACAGAAATATTAACAGGCAAACCATTTTCAGATTAAATGTCTTCTAAAGAAGGTCATAAACACCAGTGTTTAGAAAAGGTCAAAGTCAAAGGTGAAGTTCATGCTATACACATTTCTGTCAATGAACAGGTATTTGCCACATGACATGTCACATGCATCTGTGCAGGAATTCTATAATTAGTTTAAGTCACTGTGCATGTCATAAAAAATGTCCATGGTATGTCAGCACCAGAACAAATTTGACGGACGGGCTGAAAATTTTCATGTGGTGGGGGGGGTACCATATCTAGATATTTTAAAATAGAATAGCGATACACAAGATGTACGTAGAAAATCTGTGCGTAGGTATTATATTATCCTGCGGCATTGTCTTGTTGTTGATGTTGTTTTGAAAATATATTAAAATAACATAAGAATTCAATATACCGCTCAGCCCTAGGTGAGTAATAGATGTTGACGGTTGGGGGGGTGGCGTAGCATGGGATGAGAAGATAATCCATGTCATGCTTCTGGGAGAGATCAACAGATTGACGTATTTGTTTTAGGATGAATGCCTATATTCAAAAATAAATAGAAGGGTCCCTAGTGGGTGGCACTGAGGAGGCATGGCCTGCGAATGCTCCCCAGGACTCTGACCCTGCGTCCGCGGGATAATGCAGTGCACAAATGCAGTGCACAAATGCAGTGCCCCGACCGCTTCTGCAGTGGTACCCCCAATGACGCATGAAGCAAGAACAGGTTTCATTTCTGAGTCCTACTCCTTCCACAAAATTTTCTTGGAGCTCATCAACGTACCAAACCTGGTAAAGAACAAATACTAACTGTAAAGATGACATATTTTCAGTGGAATAAAACAAACAAAGTATTAGGCTATATCGTTGTCAGGGTCCCAGGGGGTCCCTAGAGGCAAAACCATGCAGCAAAATGCACGAGGCTGGACTCCTACGAGTGTTCGTTGTAGGGTGGACAATGAAATGCTAATCTTTCTGTGCTGCAAAAACCACCCAAATACCATGCTGGCCCTTGTAAAAGTGATGTGCGTTGCCCATCTCTCCTAGCAACGGGATCTTTCCAGCGGGGGGGCTGATGATGTGATGTATATTTGCTAGTCTTCACAAGATCCTTGACACAGTTTGCCAAGGCAGTGTTGCCCCACATTGCACAAGAGCATAAGAGGATAAGAAAAGGGACAGTTCTATCTCGTGGCTGGTTTCCCAAATGTCCTCGTGACCACAGACTGAACACATGTTGCCATCAAGGCTTCTGCTCAGGTATACTGAAACAGGAAACAGCAAAACAACTGTAGTGTGCAAAGCGTATGTGTATATAAGCTGTTTTGGACCATGCAGTTGATTGCATTATTTTATCAGCAAAGCATTCAAAACTGTCAGTCCACATTACTAATTGTACTAGAGTATTTTGCACTATAGCATTTGGTCGGTCACATTTGCTTGTTTACAGGATTGGTTTGAATTTTGAAAATTCTTTTGAAGGAAAAATTTGTAAATAAGAAAAGCCCAAAAAGTATAAGGATTTGTTATTAAATACATCAGAGGCCTAGTAGGCTATCCTACCACCTATTTATTTTCAAACTCAATGTCTTGTTATAGTATTTCTGCAAATTTTAATTAGATTCACATGGTAAATAATAATATCCATGGTTCACATTTTCTTGCAGCTAAAATCAATGAGTGTAACCCCTTTTCCTTACGTGTTGAATTACACATTTTTCACAGTTGCACCTTCTTTTTCAGGTTCAGCACTTTGGGCATGAGTGAGCTGCTATGGGAGAATACGCATATTTTAAAAAAGCATCGTTAAAAGCACTTAGGTCTCGATCCTGTTATCAATTCAGTGATCCCAAGATTGATCTAGTTCATTTACGCCTTTTCCCTGTGACTTTGAAAATATTTTTGCTGAATTTTACCTGCATCGGTACTTACACTACTTACAGTGGCGCAAAATAACATTATACACTATAAAAGCAAACAAAATAAAATGAAATAAAAGCAAATGATATAAGGAGAAATGACCTGCTGTCAGTTATGAGAACATTGCGAATTTTCTTTTTTTTTTTTTCTTCTCAAAAATTGTGGGTAACTCAGAAATTAAAGCGACTGCAGGTATGATTTATTTATTTCTGACTGTTTACAAGAACTGCATGCAGAGGGAAAAGTATGAATGAAATATTTCTATGTATTTCGGGGGGTAAGTACAAGAATAAATTTCATCCTTATTATATTGTTTTTAATTATCTTATATTCATCATGTAATGGTAACTTAATTGCCTTGTAATGTTAACATTAAAGTGCCGAGCCTGTTGCCGGTTTTACAACAGATCTGGTTTGATTGCACATGAGTGAATATATCTTAAATGTAGATTAAATAGAATCAAAATCTGGACACTTGTGAATTAAAATCGAATCAAACTGGGAGGCTATGGCCCTAAAATATGTCCCTCAAATAAAAAGATTCTAATTTATGTTTTGGCACATATCTTTACATTAAAGTCCTTCTGAAACATGACATGCGAGTTTTACATGCTATTACGTCCCATTTTTATTTTCAGCTATTCTTTTCAGTCAAACATAATTTTTTTTTGCTTTGTGTGAGGATGGTTTAGTTTTTAAGGAGCTATACCCATATGTTCCTCAAATAAAAAAGAGTTTGCTATATACACCTTTGGCTTTTCTTCTTACAGTGACTGTGCACTTGTGTTCCTTTTAGAGCTTTTTAAACATCTCTGCAAATATGGAAAGCTGCTACATAGTGTTTCATATCTCTTTCCTATTGGATAGATATTGAAATGGAATCAAATTAAATCGGATTAAATCGAATCCTTAGCTTGTAAATCGGAATTGAATCAAATCGGGGCATTTGTGTCAATACCCAGCCCTAGCCTTTAATTAGCATGATAAGCCTTGTTCATGAGAAAATACAGGACGTATTAATCATGTGCCATAAGGCAAATGAACAGTTACATGTACGGTAGCTTTGAGAGTAACACTGTCACCACATACCTCCAGGAATACAGATTTAATTCCTGCCTTAGCTCTGTGTGCACGTTCTACCTATAATTGTGTGAGTTTCTTTACATAGACCAAAGACATGTGTACAGTACATTTTATAAAAATCCTGTATATTTGTAGGTTAAGACAGAAATATTTTGCAATGGATGTAGAGGCTTATGATCTTCAACACAGATGATGAGGAAGCAGCAGATACACAGAGTAACGGCTGAGTATTGTGAGTATGTGCCTGACAAAGGTTCCTGTGCAAACATGAGTATGTTTGCTGTGTGGCTCCTAACAGGATGTCCTGATCACAAGATGTAAGTCCCCCTTTTACCGACCAGCATTCACATGATGCCCAAGGAGTATGTGCTCGTAAAAGGTTCATTTGGGTAGCTATAGATTACAAATTGTAACAACTTCAGAAAAACACTGTGCTTGCTATACTAGTCCAGTAATATGCAAAAAAATTGAGACCACACTTCAAAGATTACTAAGCACCTTAAGCTGAACATAATGATGAAATAACTTTCAGGTGTATAGGTAATACATAAGGAAATTGACGTTTTTGAAGAATCTCTGGATATACTTCATAGAAAACAGCAGAACATTTGAAGACAATGTCCCAGCTACAGCTTCAGCCAAGAAGCTGAACTCCCTTTTCAAGACTCTTGTATCAAGCATTTTCTTTTTTGCCTATGAATTTTGATGTCCTCTGAAAGACAACAATTTCGCAATGCCTGCTCATGAAGTTAAATGTTGTCCCCATACACACACAAAGCAGTCAAGGGCATAATTTATGGCACCTGTTTTGTAGATAATGACAGGAAACACAATAAGGAACTGGAGATAAGAGTCTATGGGCCAGGCTACATGACTCAGTGTTATCATTCCTTCAGGGGAAATTTAGCACCACTGATTATACTTGTTTAACTTCTTCAGATACACTGATGATGATTTTTTTCTTCCTCTGAAAGTGAAAACAGTTCCCTGCATTTCTGGCTTGTGCTCCTGCTTATGCTGATATACTTAGTAATAAGAATAAATGTAATAAGACAAACACCTAACTCCTCTCAGGACATACATATACATTTGTCACACAAGCAGAAAGCACAGACAGAAACCTGAGTGGACGTCCCACTCTTATTTACACTCTATGGACTAGAAAGAACATCAACTGACCAAATTCCAGCACTGAAAGCACCTCGAAATACAGTGCTCACAGAAAGTCTTGGGATGTTCACCTAATTCAGGAAAAATAATGCAAATTTATTGGTTTTATTAAAAAAAATATATTCATTTGTTTACAAAACAAAATCACAGATAACCAGTACTTTCAAGTAAAACATGAATTAATTTCAAGTAGTAATAAATTGAAAAACTAAATTATAGTTCTAAAAGAGATGTTCTCATTGGGTGCTTTTTAATTAGTAACACCTTCACAATAACATAAAACATCAAACATTTGTGTTTCGTATCCACCTGGGAACCCGTCACTACAATTGTAATTAATAATAAGGTGGCAAGAACAGAACTGAATAAGTCGGTCAAAAAATTATGAAACTTAGGAAATATATGTGTGAAAAATTCACATTGCTTGTCAATGGACTTTTGTTATAAAACCAATAAATTTCACAAAATTAAGTAAGCAAAATTAAGCAAGACTGCTCACAGAAACCAAGGCTTTCTGTGAGCAGTCTACATTGGCACAGATATTTAGCAATGAGACTACAATCTATAACCCCAAAAGAAGGAAATGAGAAAGGAAAAAAACAAGAAGGGTATATATCAGAGAAAGAAAGATGAAAATGAAAGATACAAAAGCAAGAAAGAGGTTGAACAAAATGAACGCCATATACAGTAATGGAATACAATGGAATACAGCGACTGTATCACCTGAGGTCATTGAGGAAATTCAAAATCTCCTTTTACAGGGCTACTATGGCATCTGTGCTTTCTGAGGGCATCACTGCCTGGTATGGCAGCTGCAGCTCTCAGGACCACAGAGTCCCGCAGAGTGTGATACGGTGTGCAGAGAGAGTCACCAGGACAGAACTGTCCACCCACAGGACGTCCACAACATTTCGCTGCTGGCGTACCAATACATTCATGCATGTGACTAATAAAAAATCTGAATACGAAATAAGTCTGAAGTAAATCTCCATCTCACATCCTTAACATTCAATCAAGTGGAAAAGGAATGATCAGGCAGTTTGTGTGCATGTATGTCTGATTGATAATGTTTGTAATAGGATGTCTGATTGATAATGTTTGTAATAGGACATTATACTGGACTACAATGTTTTCAGGTTTCTTTATTTATATTATTGGGATATTGAGGTCCATTTCTGTAATGACTCCAAGTGATCTTTGAAATACAGTGAGTTATGTATATAACGCAGTTTCAGCATACTGCCTCAACAGGTTGTGGTCAAATTGCATTACTATTCTGATAATGTGTGTTATGTAAGTTATTTTAAATAGATATTATTAAACCAATACTTACTCTGAAATTACCAGTTCAAAACCAAACCATGCATTTAGAATTCCCAGGTAAAAAGGTTACAAAAAGCAACAGACTGTGTGCTATTTGGCAAGACTGGCACGCAAAAGTCTTTGCAGAGTCTTACCAAAAGTAAACAACTGCTAAATAAATCGAGACAGCCTAATGGTAGGTAAACCATTGTCAGGTGAGGCCGCATAAATATGGATATTCCAGTGATGACATTAGGTGAAAGCAAACAAATGACAGCAGCAACCTCTAGGTCCAGGCGAAACATTGTTTACATAGGTGGGCTTTTAGACAGCAAAACAATTGAACACACAAGCATACAAACACAGACACAATTTCTCAATTTCATAAATAGATAAGCCCTCAAAAACATCCTGTTATCAAAACACAAAGACTGCCAATCTGCAACTGATCTTACGCAGTTCTCCACTCCTTTTTATAACACAGAAGCCATGTTTCCAGAGACAAAGTACCAGCCACGAAAGCACTACCGCGATAATGCATATCGTAATATCAACGAACACAAGACATGATTCCAGTTACAAAATAAAGAAAATACCTATACGCTGAAGCTTTACACATGCCAAAACATTGATACATTATGAATGTATCAAACTTGATCAGTGTTATTAATTGCAGGTTGGCAAGGAGTACTTAAATGACAGGCTAATATATACAAAACCAGAGGAAGGAAAATGATCAGGTGAACTACAGAGAAGATATGGCATTGTTTTGCAGAGGTGAATAACAGTCAGTGTGAAATCCCTGCCTAGACAGAGACTGCAGCAGGCTCATGCTTAACAAGTTTAGCCGTGCTGGAACTACAAGCCTCACATTATGAATGCTCAGGATTTGGAAGCAGCTCTTGGATAGTTCCAGAACATTTGTACGTTCAATAAGTGGCTCATTCAGGTCTTCCACGGTAGCCTACACCATTTCGGACGGTATGTGCATGTATGTGTGTGTGTATTTATCTGATCGAAACAAAACAAAAAAAAAAGAAATTTAAATTCAGTTCAATTCAATTCAATTCAAAACTCAATTCAATGTTGTTCGAAAACTGGATTTAACACCAACAGAGTGTGAAGTGACTTAACTTGGCCACAGAATGGGGAACCATGACTAAACTGACAGCCCACATCACTCCTGACATGCTATGAATACCAAAACAATACAAGGTGATGCTTCAGTGACAAAAACAAAAAATATATATATCATTAAAAATGAATTCTATTCATAAGAACCGTTAAGTAGTCTATATGAAATCTGCATGAAATATGTCTCCTTGAAATGTGCACTGCAAAATTCAGAGGTATTACCTGCGTTTTTTCCCCAAATACAGAACTAGAGAGTGTTTAGGGAAAAAGTCTAACCCATCCAACCATTGTCTGAAACTACTTATCCTATTCAGGGTCGTAGGGGGTCCAGATCCTAGGGGCATAAAGCAGGGAACAACCCAGGATGGGGGGCCAACCAATCGCAGGGCACACTCACACCCCATTCACTTACATCCACACACCTGTGGGTAATTTGGTAACTTCAATTAGCCTCAGCACCTTTTTGGACTGTGGGGGGAAACCGAAGTACCTGGAGGAAACCCCACCATGACACAGGGAGAACATGCAAACTCCACACACATGGAACCCTGGCAGAGACTTAACCCCTGGTCCCAGAGGTGTGAGTGCTAACTACTGCACCACCATGCCACCCCAAAGTATAGCCCATTGAAACATTTTGTTACAACTAGGTTAGGGAATTCCTAGGGAATTCCCAGAGTGCAAGTACAACTACGAAAAATCATGTTTCAAAACCTTACATGCCTAAGTGCAGAAGAATGTGCAGGAGAATTTACATCGAAAAACATATATAAACTTGTAAATGCTCATTTGTTTAGAAACAAGAGGGAATTCCTCATTCTTAACATCATATTATCAGTTTTTGAACAGTTTTCATTGCCAAAAAAAGCAGCCATGTCTTCCCACAATGCGCCAAATAGCAAAAGATAAAAACAAATTTCCTCTTGCATCAAAAGAACATGAAACATAACACAAGCTGACAGAAATATATATGTGTAGATCTTACACAGCCAGGCTCAATAAAGAGAGCCTCCATCTTAGTAAATAAATAAAGTAACTGATTAATAACAGAGACCACTGGGTATCCATAAAATCTATTAGATATCTGATTGCTTCCAGGAACCTCAGACACTGAAGCTCTGGAAATGATGACTCCTGTTCCTCATTTTAAATTGCATTTAATATGAGCACCTACTATGTGTGTGTGTGTGTATATATACACACAATTTACTTTCTTATTCTTTTAAACTGGTCTCACCAAACTGTCTTCACATGATAACATGATAATACAAAATATGCAAATGCAGAACTTGTAACATAAAATTAACCCATTTTCCTGCAAAAGTATAGAAATTGTGAAATTATAATAAAAACATCTCTGTAAAAATTAGTCTGTTAGTCTCAGCAGTATTTTATTGGCTGTGAAAAATAACTAGTAAACTTGATGCTTACGACAAAGCAATGTAAACTAAACATGCAAGATTCAAGAGGTTAATTTGTCACTTACACGTACAACATGTAGTGAAATGTAACACTGAAATGCTCTTGCTGTACAAATAATTAAATATCAAAAGTAAGCGCAATGTAAAATAGAATCAATTGAAATTCAGCTGGACATCAGAGTATACAAAGGCAGTGTACACGTAGAATTTTTTTACTCAGTTAAAACAATTACTGTGACAAACTTGCATCATTCCTCAAGTTTTGATGGCAGATACTTACGTTCCCAGGACATCTTTGAAGTCATAGATCTCTTTAATATCTGACGTTTTCTTCTTCAACCCATTTCCATCTTCACCCAGAGGCATCTTTCTTTGGTCTGGCAAATGCTGGCAAATCTGCAAAAAGGGGGAGAAGCAGACTAATATTTTATGTTGGCAAAAGTTTTCACTTATCATTTTACCTCATAGAATAGATAATAAAGGTCTTTGCATGACAGGGACTGTTTAAATGTTAACTATTAAACTTTGGCCCGTATGTGTATCATGCGTGGTTGGTTCAGTGGGTAATGCTGTCACCTCACAACTGCATGGCTGGGGGCTCAAATGCTGCCCCTGTCCTGCTTGCATGCAGATTAAGCACATTCTCCCTTTTCCTCCATCAGTCAAAAGACTTACAATCAGGTAAGCTGGTGTTTCTAAACTGCCTCTGGTGTATGAGAGTGTGTGCCCGGTGACGGAGCAGCACACAATCTAGGCTGTTCTCTATGTTTCAGTGTGTTCACTGTCTGAAAATGGTTCATTTTGAGAACTGAAACAACAGGTTGTAAAGGTTCAGTCTTATATGATAACATCACGGGAGATAAACACTTTCAGGGTCTTTAGACAGACAAGGAACAGGATTACAATTACGGTAGCAGAAAAGGAATGCAGTCCATCCTGTTAAAACAATGTGATTAATTTCAGTCCTTATCAACAGCCCTTGGGGCTGATCCTCCGATTAGCTGTGAGCCACCCAAACTCACTGAGATTGCATGGGTATGAACCAGCTGGGGGTAAGGAAGGCCGCAGGGATTTGTGGAGTCTGAGGTGAACTTCTCCAGCTGTCCTCTTGGCATTTCAAGCAATCCTCGCTTCCATTTGGCAACCAGGCATTGTCCCAACTGACTGGGAAATGGGACGAGATGTTGTCCCTATCTGGAAAGGGAAGGGTGATCACCTGGGTTGCAGCAACTACAGGGGGATAACACTGCTCTCAGTGCTGGACAAGGTCCTCGAAAGGGCAATCCCCAACAGGATCGGTGATCACTTGATCACACAGTGACCGGATCAGTCTGGTTTTCTGCCTAACAAGTCTACTATCGACTGCGTCCTGGCATTGAAGGTTCCATCAGGCACAAATGCGAATATTGGCTGGGTTTACCAACCTTTGATGATTTTTGTAAAACATTCGACTCGGTTGATCGAACTGCCCTGTGAGACATCCTGAGACTGTGCAGGATCGCCCTGAAGTTAGACGGCCTGTACACTGGTACTGTGAGTGCTGTTTAAAGTGGAGGCAGAACTTCTGTGTTCTTCCCAGTAGTTTCTGGGGTTCATCGGGGGTGTTCTTGCTGCTACTCTGTTCAGTGCTTGCATGGCCTGGGTGTTGGGCTGGGTCATGGGGTCCAGTGGCTGTGGAGCATCTGTTGGTGAGGAAAGATTTACCGACCTTGACTTTGCCAAAGATGCCGTGATCTTCCTGGAGTCAGTGGAGGCTCTCAAGGGACTGAGTGAGGAGTCTAAGTAATAATAATAATAATTAATATTTCAGTGATCCCCATGGAGAAATTCTCTTTATGCCTCCCGAAGAGCAGCCACCCGCAGCAGTACCTAGGGAACTGGGGGTTGAGGGCCTTGCTCAAGGACCTGCAGATGCGCCAAGGGTAAGTTGAAACCAGCGACCTTCTGATCACAGGCACAGAGGCTTAGCCCACTGAGCCACACATTGTGAGTGTCCTTAATGAAAAGCAAGATCCAGGCCTTTAATGATGTCTTGGGCACAGCCGTCAGCAGTGTGTCTGTCTGTGAAGGGAACGTCAACCTGGTTGAGAAGTTCATTTACCTTGGCAGCGATATTCATGCCTCTGGTGACTCTTCCTATGAAGTCATGGATGGATTGGGAGATCATGGGGGTCATGAGGTCATTGTAAAGGGGTAGGGAAGAGTCGTTGCTGTATGGCTGCAAGACATGGACTCTACCCAGTAACTTGGGATGAAGATTGGACTCCTTTGGTACTGGGATCTAAAGAGATCTTTGGGTTGCTCAGGGAGTCCTGAATGAGGCACATTACCTGCATTGTCAGTTACGGCACTACGGCCTTGTGGTGCGTTTCCCTGGGGGTGACCCTGCTTGCAGGATCCTCATTGCCGGGGACCCAGTAGCTGGACCAAGCCAAGGGGACGCCCATGTAAAGTCTTCAGCTATAGGTTTTAGGGTATTTTGGGTAAATGCTCAGCTCCTTTTTTGTTTTATAAATATCTCAAATTTTATCACAAAAAAAAAAAATCATATTCCCTAATTTTCCAATAAGGTGGAGCTCTACTTTTCTGTCATTCAGTTAGATCAGCTACTGTCTTCTCTTTGCCTTGCTCTCTCAACTCTCTCTGTATTAACAAAAATACCAAGCCCAATACAGGCCATGCTTTTAGCAGCAGATAATCCCGGGACACAAATAAGTTACTCACTTCTAATGCAGCAATTAAACTGTTATGCTACTGTTTACTATATAGGGTGTCGTAGTTACTTTTTTGTAAATAAAATAGGGATGGGCTGATCCACTTTATTCAGTTCAGATCCAATCCTGAAACACAGCTGTCAACAGCTTCCGATACAAGAGCTCTTTTTACTTTAATATTTTTACATAATTAATATATATAACCATTTATACTTTATGCATTATTGTTTTTAAAACAAATACAAATGAAAAAAAAATGTATGGCAAAATATTTTTTAAATTTGCCTACTAGAAACATACATAATGCACTGTTCCACCTAGTGTGTACATCTTGTTTAAGCATTTTTGAGGCATTTGCAGTTCAGCTTCAATATCTTCCGAGAGAGTATACGCAACTGGCAAATGCTTAATGCCCCACAATTGTTCTCCCACTGGCAACACTGCATTGCTGTCTATCACAAGCTGTAGTGAGAGCACAAAACAGCCCAAGCAAGTGTACCCTTTTAAGGTACAGAAATGGACTATGAGGAACATTTTTGTACCATTGAGGGTACATTACTGTTGTTTGTACCTTGGGGAGTCCATTTCTGTACCTTAAAAGGTACAGAATTGTAAGGTACAGCCCTAATGACAAGACAAGATACAAACCGGTACCCTTTTTTCTGAAAGTGTAATTATGTAACAACCTCACTACAGTAATACTCCTGTTGATCGAGTAACAGTTATCATGGCCACAGATGAAACTGGTACCTCTTATCTGATGCTGCCATTGAGTTTTGATAGAAAATAAAAATCAATTACAATAGAAAGGAAACTAAATTTGTACTTTTCCAGAATGAAAAAGCCACAAAAAACACAATTTCTTGTAGGAAAATAATAGGTGTAAATTAATGGACCTTTAGCTACAGCTCCTGTTGGATTAAAAGATGATGCAACTTAAAAGATGACAAATTACATAGGTGTTGTGTTTTCAGAACAGTAGGTGTTAAGTAACAATAGTTTCTTTAAACTGGACACAGCTTTACTAAGTGGACTTTCTTTCAATCCACAATTTTCTTCTTTACACTTGTAAAATTTGTTAATTGAATTATCAAAAGAACAGCTTTTCCAGATTATTTACCAAATAGTTTCTGTATTAGTCACAACTGGACATTGTTTTTTCAACATGAGACACAAAACATTCATAAAAATATGGTTTTACTTAGTGCCCTATGAATTAGAAAACCAGAAATATAAAAAATATTAAATGAAAATGGCTTAATTTAAATTGTATGCTAAAACACTTTGTTTTCTATCATCAGAAATGAGTGAGTGTCTCAGGGTTGTATAGTATTAAAAAACCCCATCAATGATAATTAATACTGACAGGTGAAGCAGAACAAAAATTCTATTTCAGTATTCCTCCTGTGAGAGTGATTGCAGAATATCTGCAATTAATAACAAGTTACCCCATAAATGATTGACAGTCTATTTTCTGAGATCCAGCCCTGTACTCAGACAAAACAATAAAGTCCAATACAAGTTGCAAATACAAGTCCCAAGTATTAAAGCTTAAAAAAAAATCACTTTGTATATTATTGTCTCCAGGATAAATTATGAAATCCTTTCATGTTTTATTTCCCCTCACCAGGCAATTTAGCATTATGATGAATTTAATATAAATGTCTTGTCTAAAGGTATGATAGATGTAAAACTGCATGGTCTTTCAGCTTTTTAATTTTAAGATATTGCAGGGTATATTACAAACCTATATAACATACAGTATAACCTTATGTTTTGCTGTTGATATTCTGAGTCTTTTTGCAACCCATCTTACTCTCTGGTGGCAGAGATATTGTATTGTTAGGAGGGAAATGATTTATCATGACTTGTCCAAGACCAGCTCTTAAATCAATTCAGCAAAACAAGTAGCGCATGTGAAACATAAACCTCACACGCATGTAATATTTCTACATTACCTCAAATGCTCAAATCTCAATTAAAAGAAATGCATAGTCTTTGAAAAAGCTTATAATAAGCACATATAAAACAGCATTATGCAATTGCTAAAAATCGTATAAAAATATACACAATAGCAAGTACTTAAATTGTGCATGCTTCCATTGCCGGCTTATTATAATACAATCAGTAAACTTTTCTACGGACACTCCACACATTTAATTGTCAAGAACTGACAGAGACATGACAACAGACTGCTAAGTGTTCTGCTCCATTAAAAAAAAAAAAAAAACATACAACAAACCATAAAATAATTATAAATATCGTTACCAAAACAAAATGTAAATCATTATTCATAGAAACTAAAACTAATATATTTAACAAACAAGATATTTCCACGAACTGGATGCAAGGGCATAAGTTTGGGTTGATTATTAGGGGGGCTGAGGTCTCCATCCATTTAGGGTGGTCCAGGGGGTTGTATTTGTTGGTTTTGATTATTGGTTATTGATTTTGATTATACCCCCAGCACCCCATAATTTACACCCATGAGTGGATGAAATAAAAAAACACCATATAGACCTGTAGTGAGATATACAGTGTACTGTTCAGCTTCTAACACAACAGCTACATGAGATTTATTGCCATACAAAACTATTAGCATTTGTGGATTCATTGTTTTTAACTATTTTTTAATCAATAAATCATTTTCAATAGTCAGTAGTCATCACAGTAGCTCATACTGCTACTAAGACCAAGAACACATGTATTCGGTTGGAATGCATAAAGCAGTGGAATTTGGGCCACCATGATCCAGTTGCATAGTAGTTATTATTATACATCGTCACCTTGTTTTATTTATAGCTACTAAAAGTTTAGCCAAAAGTTGAATACGAAATTGCACGGTGTGGCTTAGTTGCGGTTTCCTGATGCTTAATGGTCCACCTGATAATTACTGCACAGGGCATCTGCATCATTGAAGTGGCAGTCAGATAGCCTATCACTTACATATATAAGTGAAGCCTTTTCAGAGTGGAGTGATTAATTGATAAAATGAACACTATAACAACGTCTAAATCACGCACAGAGCCAAACGTCGAAATGCCGATGCACGTGCATATATAGGTTCACTTTTGTTATACTTACATTTCTGTACGTTTTATTCACATACGCGTTTTACATATGTAATATGAATTTAATTATATGCCTATACATAGATTAAATCTAACGAGCAATCCACCATAATTTATTCTGAACATTTTAGTCCCATAACAAGAAGAGCACATTGTCATATTGTGCAATGATTTTTGGAAACAAAAGTCAAGATCTCAAGATCAATGCTCTTATAACGATCTCATTAGAAAAGATGGTCGTCGCATTCCTTCAGTGTAAAATGGTGCCCATTTAGCATTGCTTTAATTTAATGAGCCACAAATGTACCTGCTAAATATTCCTAGCAAGTCCTTGTAAAAACATGGCATACCACTGCCGGGGACCATATAACGACTAGTGTACAGATGATCTCTTAGGCAGTATCCAGGCGTCTAACAAAAACGCGATTAACAAGCCGTCAATTCTGCTAACACATACATAACCTCCCGCCAGCAAATACAAAATACCACGCACTACTATTATGGGCTAGGTTTCTTTCGAGACTTTCAAATATAAAGTAAAAAGCTTATAACATTGCTGAAACATAAAATTGCACAAAACTGCATGATTGCGTGGGCAATACACTGACCTTAACTTCGATACCCCAGTGTTTCTTTCGATATAACGCGTTAAATATGTTATTAAACTACATGACTATGCACAAAATGGGAATTATCGTATTCGTCACGTGTTTATAAATATTGCGACGGTGCGCATGTTTTACAACCAATAATTCGATCTATGATGTCGCAGATTAGCCAGCCAATGTAATCAGTACCGAAGTGTCACGTCCCTAACAGCCCGGTAACATCATACCTGCAGAAACTGAGGCAGCTCGGCGATCTCCCTCTCTCTCCACAAGTCCGTGCAGTCTGGCCTGGATCACAGGGTTGCTTGATGCTACTACTGTACGTCCCTGCACCAACAGTTCATCGGAGGAGGAGTAAATTGCCACTGAAACATGCAACTTCCTTATGGTATACTCTTTTCTGAAAAACCTGTTTTAAAACCTCATGACTACAATTAACCGCGGCATCTTTCATTTCAATTTCACACTACAAACACTACAAATAAATCTACAATTTAAATTCAACACGCGCACATTAATTATTTACCTATATACACCCATACTTATACACAACTTATTTGTCTCATCAGACTGAAATGTAGATAAAAATAGAAGCATGTAGACATCAGTAATATAAATTTTGAGTCAAACTTAAGAACAATCAATGTTCTTTTTATTTTACATTTTAAAATGCCTTGTACTTTCCAATTGCCAAATGCAGGTTTTTATTGTTGCAAATCTGAAACCTATTTATCTAACGAAGTAATACGAATTATGCGTACTTAAAACTGGATAGAATAAGAATAATGAATTGTATGTATTAAACAAATACGCTAGAAACATGTATATAAATTTAAACGGCAACATTTAAATTTCAAATATGGAAAAGATTTACACTGCCACCTTCTGGCGAACAACAGTTTTAAACATATTTTTATCTAAGTCATATTTATTGTAGATATCACATACAGTTCTTATTGCTTGTTCACATATGATGAATCTGACTAAAAATAACTATTTCCTCGCACATTTATGCATGAAAGTGGTGTTGTATATCTCCTAGCATGCCAATTATATTACATAGTTCGCAATCTTATATTGTTATTTTTCTTCTTCAACATGTTATCATTCGTTCTTTCGTTCATTTATTCTTTCATTCTTGTGTTTTTCTTTACATTACATGTAGGGTGACCACCTAATCCATGTCAGGAGGGACACCATGAGCTACAACAGGGTTTGTAAACTACCATTTCAATCATT
>JAODJU010000108.1:25642049-25659668 GCA_026776725.1 Gnathonemus echidnorhynchus
ACAGAGAGACACAGCGTCCCTCCCAGCATTAACAGAGAGACACAGCGTCCCTCCCAGCATTAACAGAGAGACACAGCGTCCCTCCCAGCATTAACAGAGAGACACAGCATCCCTGCCAGCATTAACAGAGAGACACAGCGTCCCTCCCAGCATTAACAGAGAGACACAGCGTCCCTCCCAGCATTAACAGACACAGTTTCATTACGAGTCTCATAACGTACCTGCTGCTTTTTTTACTTTTTCTCCTTTTGTTTGGCTTTTTCTCCTTTTGTCTTCTTTTAAATCAAGTCTAGGCTAAAAATAGGAATATTGTTAATAAATGATATAATGAAAAAGACTGAATCGGTCATCTTTCTTGATGTGTTGTTCATTTTTTGTTTCTCAAAAATGAAATCTGACTCTGATCTGAGCCTAATATTTTGACACAAAGTTGTTATTTTGTGTTTTTTTGCTGATAAGATACACACCTCCTGGGTTTCCAATACTTCTTCCTCCTCCACTGTCTCACTCTCTGTCCCCTTTACTTCACATACATCATCTATATTGAGAAGTCCACAAGTGGGCCCACTGGAGATGAAGGCAATGCTGCTTGCTGGATTAGGACATCTCACACCTGACAAAGAGACACTGGATTCATAGTCTGACCCATCAATCACCCTGTATGTTCACAAAACACCTTTAACAGAATTACACATACAACCTGCAAAGGCAAAGCCACCCAAGTAAAACATACAGCTTACTCTTAATGGTCTCCATATTGCCCTGCTGAAGTTTGTCACTGGCCCATCCATTCTGCATCTCTGCTACTAGAGTGTCTGAGAGATAAGGAGGGAAGACGTGGTTCTCTGGAGGTTTGGAATGGTAGCTTAATTTGGCTCTGGCAGGAAAAAAAAAAAGATACAACCCTTTCAAACAAGTGCTCAGAAGACCGATCAGATTACGTTTAATACCTTTGCTTTAAAAGGTTCAAAGTTTTTCCGATGCAAATACAACCCAGTCTCAGACTTAGTGGGTTACACATCACAGTAACTCTTAAAATCTGCCAGAGATCAGAGTTGGATTAGAAGTCTTCACCAGAACTCAAGACATTTGAATTTCCTCATTTCTCTGTCAGCAGCACAGTATGTATTTAAGGGGATGCGTTTTTTGCAATTTTTTTTTTCGGGTTAATGATAGTACAGTAATGCATAAAAATATCATACCCTGTCCAATCACACAGGAATACTTCTGCAGCCTGATCTGAATTGGGGATGCCACCTTTTTGCAAAAATCCTCGCTTCTTGGCAAAAAGGGTTAGAAATTCCTGGTGGTTTTTAAAGTTAGGAACGTTATACTGAAGCATTACCTGAAAAATAAATAAATAAATAAATAGAATGACTCTCTCATACACATCATAACTTTAACAAGTCCCATTACATGCTAGCTACTAAAAGATATGAATAACATTTCACCAAAGACAGTTACTGGAGCCCAGTAGATGGGCCCAGGGCCTTTTCCCTGCCTCACCTGCTGGCTGTTGCAGTGTTTCAGCAAGACTCTGACTGCATCCAGAACATTCTCCCTCTTCTCCGTGGACGGCAGGTCCCTCAGCGCCAAGGTAACTGCAGGATTAGACGGAGATGCCAGGATACCAGGACTGTCAATCACCTTGACATTTTTAGAAATGTGGATCTCTTGCTTGCATCTAAAAAAGAGGAAGAAAGCACTGATTAATAAAAATATTCATTTATTTGTAGAACGGGTGTAAATTGTTGGCACCAAGGCAATTTGAGTCAGTTACGACTATTGAGGGAATGACACACAAATTTAATTCCTATCATGATTAATTACACACTATTAATGAAACACAAACAAAGCAGAATCTCAGAACATACATGTTTACTGTTACAGTTACTGTTAAACAGAGTGAACATGCCAGTGTAAAACTGCCAATTAGTGAACTTCACAGAAAAAAGTCAAGCACAGTAAAAGTGCCACCTGTTGGGGGAGGGGGTTCGTGTGCTGGCACAGAATAACAGAATGACGTCACACTGTATTTTATTCTGTGGAAAATGAAAGACTGGTCTGTGGGCCAGACTAAATGAAGAATCACAAACAGGTCGAGGTACTTTGAGAGCTCTTCTAAGTGGTAAAAGAGCCAATGAAAGCTCTCGTCCTCCATTAAGGGAAACGACTTTATCAGTTTAATATTTACTGATAATGTTCACTTTGAATACTGATAAAGTTTAATTTAATTAATATTGGCCAAGACTGGCAGATTGGACTAATGCAGATATCGTTTTTAATGAATATTGCCCGATAGCGATATGTTAACCTTGCGCCGTGCATCTCTAAGGCTAACACTCAAAAATGATCTTAACCGTTAGTTGGAGCATTCCACGCTATGGAAGTGACAAGTTTTGGAAAAACGCCATGCAGCAGGGACAGTCAGGCTGTGTCTGCTTCATGAATATCAATTAATCTTCCCCTGCCACCTTATGTT
The DNA here is from genome assembly GCA_026776725.1 of Gnathonemus echidnorhynchus. NCBI lineage: Eukaryota > Metazoa > Chordata > Actinopteri > Osteoglossiformes > Mormyridae > Gnathonemus > Gnathonemus echidnorhynchus. The sequence continues at coordinate 25,644,532 of JAODJU010000108.1, forward strand.
TTGGAAATTTGCATGCTACTTTGTGTGCCTACCTGCAGTGCATGAATGCAAGAGCATGCAGCCCGCAGTCAAGGACGTTTATTTTATCCCCAAAAATTTGATTCTGATTTTACAGACCGATGTATTAAATCGCCCTCCTGATAATCAATTCATCACAATAAACTGATGCATCTTTACACCTCTAATTAGAAGCAGTTATACCAAATTATACCAAACATACAAGTACAAATCCGTGGAGAACGTTAAATCTAATTTTTAAATTGCACAACCTTCAGAAACTACAAACTTTTAAAGAAACGTTTTAGCACTAATAAGCACAAAAGCTATTTCTTCAAGTCAGCTTCCAAATAGTAGCAAGTCCAGGCTCATTTAGATCCCTAATCCATGAAAAAAATGGAGCAGAGTCTTGGCCCCCCAGGTTACACACTCACCTAGTCATTCCCTGCAGTACCCCTGCATTGCAGGCACGGATGCCCTTCAGGCTGTTGATGAGACTGCTCTTTCCCACGTTGGGGAAGCCTGGGAAGAAGAAAACACTGTGTGTAAGGCAGGAGGACACTGTGTGCTGGCAGATCAGACGAGTTGAGTCAGAAAACCACAATCCTGCTCCCCCCCCACAATGTAGGGTTGGAGTTGGGGGGGGCGGCAGGATTCAATCACCCTACCCTAGAGGTGTGCAACTACAGAGCTGCCCATCGAGCAATCCTGATTTTGTAACGCTTACTGAATAAAACAAAACGGATTAAGGCATTCTTACCGACAATACCGACTTTGAGTGGCCCCTGATGGACAGCAGCGAAGTCACCAAGTAACTGCAGAAGACAGCTGCCACCATAACAGACGACCCCTCTGGTCTGATCAACAGCTCCACTCCATCTCCTTTTCTTTTTATCTTGCTGCGGACATGAGGATGAGCAGAGTACATTATTCAGCCGCTCGTGTATGTAATACACCAGACATTTTAAACCATAATCAGGCCACAAGGTGTATGGGTTCTTTTCCCAGCTAAGCTTTCAATGGAAGAACCTTCTTGCTCAGTCTGAGATGTTGCCTAAACGAATCATGGCATGTGAGCAGACTTCTGGAATGTCACTGCAATTTGCCAGCCAATGAAAAAATAAAGACCAAGACTACATCAGCAGACTGATAGGCAGACAATCCCCTGACCTAAATGCTATAGAGCTGGACTGGGGTGAATTGGATAGAAGAGTAAGTAGCCAATGTGGGCCCAGAACTAGTGACAGCTCCTTCAGGACCGCTGGAGAAGCGTTCCAGGTGGCTACATCTGGACGCTGGTCGAAAGAATACAAGAGTCTGCAATGCTGTCATTGAAGCAAAAGGGGGATTTTTTTGAAGAGTCTAAAATTTGAGAAAATTTTGAGATGTTGAACACTTTTCTTGGTCATTGCATTATTATGATCTTATTTCATTGCATTATTTCATTGTCTCAAGGCCTTTTATCTTATGTGTGTAACATAGCAAATATAGAGACAGATGCATTGCAAAAATTTATGTCCAAACTTTTGACTATAACTGCATATATCAAAATTGATTAACTTTCCAGCTTCCTGGGTCATTCTTATTTTGCCAAGGCATGCATTATAATTCTGTTTATGATGAAGCTTACTCAAGGAAAATGTTGTCATGTTGAAATTTAGTCATTTTCACAGAAACGTTGAACAGGGCATAACACTGTGCAAATTACTCCACCAAAGTCGTAAGGCTAGAAAAAAATACTAATCCTGCTAGAATCGCCAATGTTTGGGGCTCCTGGTTTATAACCAAATATTGCCACATGCTTTGCACTCTGAGTGCTGTGACCCACTACATACATACCACAGTTTTATCCTGTAACAGAGTGGATGCTTTAAAGGCCACGGTTGGGATCTCTTGCTGTAGGAACTGCAGCCACTGCTCTGCATTCTTTTTGGGCACAAGATCTAAAGACGGGTGCAGTAGCATTTCAGGAAATTCATTTCATGAAACGATATTAAACAAATTTGAAAAAAAAGCAGTGATGCATGCATCAAGTTATTACTAGAGCAGAGGTGGGCAACCTTATCCGCAAAGGGCCGGTGTGTATGCGGGTTTTCGCTGCAACTCCGTAATTAGATTACTAATTAGAGGAGTGACTGGCTGAAGAGTCCTCACACCTGGGTTTGAACAGCTGACCTACAGGTTATCCCAAAAACCTGCATACACACCGGCCCATTGCGGTTAAGATTGCCCACCCCTGTACTAGAGCAATCTGTCAATAAAGTGTTAAATCATCAAAAATGTTCACAGAACAATAGGTGATCTACCAATTTTGTTCAACACAAGCAGCAGCTTCTTCTTTCCTTCGTAGCTCAGCACCACCTCCTCCAGCTGTGGACAGCGGCTGCCTAGTGGATCCCTGGCATCGAGAACCTCAATGATTACATCAGAGGCATCAATGACCTGCAACACAGCAATGTACACAATTCATATCACTGGGGACAGGTGATTTGGCCAAACACTGTCTATGTATCAACAGCTGATGACCACTTGATCTGAGGGATGCAATCTGAATTCTCTCAGCCAATCAGGGATCAAATCTGTTAATGACTGGTGGCAAAAACTTGATTTTGAAAGTCAGTGACCCTCCCACTCCAGGAACCTAAACATCTACATCTGCTCACGCAGGAGGTTGGTAATAAAATAAATTCAAGAAAAATTCATGTACTGAACCAGAAGACAAGCAGAGAAATTGGAATATTAATAGGAACACTGTGGTTTTGAGTTGCTTGGCTAACACTGAAAAGCTGTTATTCTTTACCAACACAATGACCTTCCTCACCTTGTTCAATTCACTGCAGAGGAATTTTCTGGAGAATTTGTCCATGGATGTTTTCTCTGGATTCTTTGCGGTCTCCTGCAAAAATAGCCTTCAGCCTTGACAACAAGTCAAATGGTTTATAAAGTGCCGTCATGTCATTTTACTGCAGTCTGTTCACCTTTTTCACTTTTTTCGGCTTCGGACCATCCTCAGGACTAGCTGTCTCTTTCTTCCGTTTCTCTGCCCGTTCCTTTTGCTTCTCAAGTTTTTTTTTTGCTTTGATCTCTTCAAGCTGAGAGGAGGTGAAAGTCAATTATCATTTAAAAATAGGCCCAGACATATATTGGTGCAGAACCCCTGCTTTGTGCCCAGTGCTGTCTGTGATAGGATGCAGGGCACCACATGACCCTTAAAGACGGATGGACAAAATATTAAGTAACCTAGGTGTCTAACAGAGTGAAGTGTTTACGTAGAATACAACTAAACCCTGCTGAGCTCACCATCAGTTTCCTCTGCTCTGCCTCACGCAGAACTTCCTCCTTAAAAGGTGCAACATTAGGGACTCCAGGATCCTTTTTCACTCTTTTTGTTACTCCTTTCTTCTTTGCCTCCTTTCGTAGTTTCCTGTTGTGCTCCCGAACCTAACAAAAAGTCAGTCACATAATCATGAATAATATTAAATTACAAAATCACATCTCTATGTTAGTAATGTTTTGGGTTTATATAAGAAATATTACGATGTGACTTATTGGTGCAGGGGATATAGATCAAGGAACTGGTTAAAATAATATTAATTAGCTTACTTATGGTGCTACTTGCACCCAAATTTGAAGGAATTCACTGGGGGGACCACACAGATAAATAAACAAAACTAGATGTGATATTAAAAACATTTACATTCAGAAAGCAAATAGATATTGTAACTGGAATTTAAAAAGGCTGTTCACCCTGAAATTGAAGAAATATATGTTTTAGAGGGGCTTTATTGCTATATACCCATCTAGGTCATTCTGCAGGGAGAAATCTAGTTGTCAGTCTTCTCTCAAATATAATAGGAGTGAATGACATTCTTTCTGTGGGAATTAAAACTCCAAAAAAATAAATTTGAAAAATTCAACAGCAATGTCTCTTACCAGAAATCATTGCCCGGTTATTGTAGATATTTCACAGACTGTCTAGTGAGCAGTTTAATGTACAAACCATTTCCTTCTACCAAACTCGACCCATGAATTGTACCACTGTGTAGAAAATGTAAGTCAAGTGTGTGGCCTTTACAGTGGGTAGGGAATGACACATGCTGTGTAATGCAGTGACAATCAAGGAGAAAAAGGACATCATCTGAAGCTTTGCTGTCAGGTTGATCAACATGAATATTAATACCACCACTAAATAGCAGACATGAGGAGACAGAGATAGAGGCGGTAAGGAGTTCAAAAAGTTCAGAGAGAAATGTAGGGCTATGCTTTGGACGGTAAATCAGCAATACTGCAATAGAGCAGGGCAATTCAAATGCAAGATATTCAAAAGACGTAACCATAGTAAGATTAACTTCAGTTAATTCTCATTTTGAGATTACAGCAAGACCACCACCACGTCCAGTAGGTTTGCATATTTTACTGAAATTAGGGGGAATTAATTGATTCAATACGTAGTAATCGCCCGCTGGCTGCCAGGATTCGGTGAGAAACAGCATGTCAACATTGTTACCCATGATCAGTTCATTGAGTACAAATTACTTAGGGGAGATGGAGCGAACGTTCGTAAGTGCGCAGTTAAGTTGTGGTTTAAGTGGAGTCTGTACTAGAGTACGGAGATTATTATAATCAACAGCACGCTGAGTAAAGAAAGCCTGTCGGCGATGAGTTGTCCAGAACGAGCAGAGAAATGTTCAATAGCGCCTGGTACTACGATGGGTATAACGGCGACGGCGTAAAATGCCGCTCGGCATGCAGCGCAGGCCGTATTCACATCATGTTGTGGCGCATCGGTGTGTGTGTGTGTTTGTACACTGCAAAATTATCTTAAGATTACAAATGAAAATAAAACCTTGCAAAACATACCGAATACTTATATAAAACTTACCTTTTTCTGTATTTTGTAACGTTTGCCACATGACAATCGTTTGCTCGCTTTCTTCAACTCTGAAAAGTATCAACAATTAAATTATTTAACCCCAAAGTCTACCTACATGAAAATAACCGTATTCACCACATGAGCAGTTATCGAATCAACGCTGGATTAATGCATAACATAATCAATAACAGTATAACTGCAAATGGGAAACAAATCAACCCCGACATAACGCCCAACCAACTCTGGAGCAACAACGATCTGTATATAAAACACAAAAACAGCAAGTAATAGGTTTTTCTTACTTGGACGTTTCATGATTATCGCTCACTCCTTTACACGTGGTTCAGACAGACAGACACTACGGGGCAAGCGCTACTTCCGCTTCCGGGCCACTGTAGCAGCCCTGGAAGTAATTTCTGTTTCGTCCTGGTTCCCTTGTTGCTGCATTCAAATATTTAAATTAATACTTTATTTATGATGAAGTTCGGTTTTGACAAATATTATTGAACATTAGGTTCACCGAAGCTTAGACACGGGGTTAGATACATGGGCTAAGTCCTAAGCGAATGTAGGTAACTTTCGGCACCTGAGTGAACTGCTGTTTGTCTTTGTTTTTGTCAGTTAGCCTTAGCGGAGCTTGATCGTGCCGCTCTTTTACTCCGGCGCTGAGTTCTTAACCGGGACGGCGGACGAGCTCCTGTTTACGGTAACCTGGGATTCCTGTCGGCCCTTCAATGTATCGACAGTTCTTTGACTAGCGGTTATGTTGTTTAATTACTTGGTATAAATGGTTGCTTATAATCCAGTCCCAAACTGCCAAATAGCCACCACTCATGCCTGCACAAGACATTTAATTTTAACACCAGTTTTCTCTCGTCCGGCGTTTATTTTCTCAAATCACTGTGCCTAAAATGCTTACGATACATGGCTTACCAACTGAACCCAGTATTTTAGTCAGCTAGAGGGTATTTTAAGAACTTAAGCTGTCAACCAGTATATTTTTGGACTTCATTACGGGGTACGAACATCAGCGGTGTTGTATCCATATTTTTCATTAATTACTTTGTTATTGGGGTGCTGCGGAGTAATATAATTGGCTTGTTGGGTAAATTATATCGAGGGTTTATCTAATTTAGCCATTAAATGCAATAATTAATCTCGTAGAAAAAAATGAACTATTGGTTCTAAAATTAATCTATCTCTTAAATCTAAGTTTTAAGAATCAAACCTGACTGTGTTATTAAGGAAAACTTTTATGTGTAAATGATGCGTGTAACCTTGATCAGGAAAGTGTATGTAAGGACTTTTAATCTTCTGTGAATGACAGCGGTCAGGCATCGCTCCGATGGGGTCTAAAAGGCGAAGGACCACTTCCCCGTCCAGCAGCATAAGTGGAGACTTCGACGACAGTCAGACCTCGTCAGGCCTGGGAAGTGGCCGAAAGCGAAGGAGAGGCTGCAGTATTCCCACCGTAGATCCCGTAAGTGCTTTTTTCATCGTTACACCTCAAACTTTGCATTTCATTTGTATCTTATCGCATAATAAGAACAGCTGTCCCTCACCCAGATTGCGGTGTGTCATGAGCTATACAACACTGTCAGAGATTACAAGGATGACCATGGGAGACTGCTCTGCGAGCTGTTCATCAGAGCACCAAAAAGAAGGTAAGGAGCATAACTTATCAGTTTTCTATCAGTTTTTGTGGCTGTTCATCTGTCTGTGTGAATCCTTGTATGATATAAAGTGTCTGTCGATTGGGCTTTGAACTTTGAAACGTAAAAATATGCAAGAAGAAACTTCCAGATTTAAACACTAGGATCATTACATATGTCAAGTATTTCAATATATAAATGTATAAAAATGTATTTTGCATGAAAGTGTGACGTCCGTTAATATGTCTAATACGATCATTTTCTGAATTTTTTTTTTTCTTCTGATCAGAACATAAAATGAATGTATGAATGCCATCCATCCATCCTTCCATTCATTTTCTATACCTGCTTGTCATCATTATTATTTTTTATTCTACTAATGCTTAGGAACCAGCCAGATTATTATGAATTGGTGACTCAGCCCATAGACATGATGAAAATCCAGCAGAAGCTAAAGATGGAGGAGTATCATGATGTGGACCAGCTCACATCCGATTTCCAGCTAATGTTCAGCAATGCAAAGACTTACTATAAGGTGACTGTTCTTAGGCATGGGAAGATAATCAGTAAATGTGTAGCTATCATTATTATTATTTATGTATAAAGTATTTACAGATCTTGTCATAGTTTTTTCTAAAATTAATACCCTTTGTTGACTGAAGTGCATTTGAACAGAATTATTTGATGTGCATTAATGCCCTTAGGCTGACAGCCCGGAATATAAAGCTGCCTGCAGACTTTGGGAGCTGTATTTGCGAACAAAAAATGAGTTTGTACAGCGAGGGGACCATGATGATGATGATGAGGATGGCGAGGATACTCTTGATAACCCAGGAACCTCCACAGAAGAGGAAGTAAGGAGATGGCGTTTTAATTTAGACCTGCAACTTTAGGGATGAAATATGTACATTGTGGGAAATTGACAGCTTCATCGTGTGTTCCCTGCTATTTAAATCATTCTCTGTGCACATTATCAGACCTCAAGCTCCAATCTGAGGGATGTTCTGGATCAACTTCTGGATTCAGTCGTTACTTACTCAGAACCCTCAGGACACCTTGTCAGTGAACTGTTTCAAAAGCTGCCATCCAAAGTGGTAAGAAACACCTATGTGAGGGAGACATGCTTACAGGTTTGATGGGAAAGCGTATTGTAAGTGTATGTAGAATGGGAGCACACTAGGTCATTCACTCTTTGTTCTCAGGGGGAAAAATTGCGACAACTGATGTTTGTATCTGGGATGGCACAGAAGTTCTGATGCATTGGAGTTGTAGGTTGTCTCAGACAGTTAACATACATTGTGAAAATGTCTTTCTCTTTTAGCACTACCCAGACTATTACGCAATTATTAAAGAACCGATAGACCTCCGAACTATAGCTCAGAGAATACAGGTATGTCACTCTGAATGATGTCATTTATTGGTGTTCTCTAGGATCTTGTTAAAACGTTTGACTGATTGTGGATGTCGGCTTAATTTATTTCCTCAGACGGGCTACTACAAAAGTGTCAGCGCCATGGCCAAGGACATAGATCTTTTGACAAAAAATGCTAAAACATACAACGAGCCTGGATCTCAGGTTTTTAAGGTATTTAACTTTTTATTATTTTGCTGTGCAGTTGGTTAATTTATAACCACATTTTCTCCTTGAAGTACAGTCGACCCTTCCACATCACGATCTGGATAAAACGTGTAAAAAAAAAAAAAAAATTGTTCCCCTTGGTCCCAGGCAAGCAGAGAGAAGCAAAACAATACGAGAAATGCAAGATACAAAGTTCATTGCGAGATGATATTGAGAGGCAGGCTGCCGTAAACACACTCGGCATCCTCCAAACCAGCACTACAGAGATGTTTTATGTATTTATGAGTTGCTAAACTATTTGTGTTATCTGTTCGCCTTTGCTTATCATCTGTGGCTTTCGGAAAGCTCCTAAAAAAATTCCTATCTAATTTCTTATACCAACCCTGCAATATTTCGAAACTGCAATGGGGAACGTCACAATGCAGAAAGGTCAACTGTATATCATTTCCAACTGGGCAAAAAGCTTATTTTGATTCCATTTGTTGGGAATGTAAAATCTTGTGACGCGCATATCTAATACTACTGTTTGTATGATACAAGTTATTGTTGGAAAATGTTGCAAAGCAAGGGAATTTAATTTGTGAGGTGTATTCATTCTTATTTTTTTCTAAAGGATGCAAACACCATTAAGAAGATCTTCACTCAGAGAAGGAGTGAACTTGAACATACTGAGCCAATCAAATCCAGCATTCGCATTAGGTACCTCATCCTTTTCCTTGCTGGTGCTGCTGCTGCTGTCACTACTGGTTTTGCTCTCCAAATTTGTGAGCCTCTGCGTAATGATGTTGCACATCCCATGGCCTTACTGAAGTTGGTTCCTCATTACATAATCTCATTCAGTTGCTTTCCTGCTTCAGATAATTAGTTTTTGTACTGTAGTTGCTTAGTCTTAGAATGTCCATTTAACAGTTGTGAAGGATCATAATCCGTACTTTTTTTGCATGACTGTACGTGTCAGAAACCGGAGGTCAGCACAGGGGGTCACCATGTCGCTGCAGTATGGCCCTGAGACAGACGAGGACACCCTTGCAGGTAATTTCAGAATTTCATTGCAATAACAGGAGCTATGATAGTGATTACTTGAAATGCATGAGACGAATATGCAATGATTCACAAACTGCCTTTGTGACATTCTGTTTGGTGCAGGTTTATATGGGATCAGCATGTCTGCTCTTGCCTCTCCCCCTATGTGTATGTAGGCACTGTCCGTTACGACGAAGGTGAATCAGGGGCTGAGAGCATTCACTCCTGCATGGATGTGAACAGCCCCATCTTCCAGCTGTATGAAGTGGTCCACGGTGGCAGGAATAGCCAGGGACAGCTGGTCGCAGAGCCCTTCCTGCAGCTGCCCTCCCGGAAAGAGTATCCAGACTATTACCAGCAGATTAAGCAGCCAATCTCCCTGCAACAAATACGGTACAATGTGCTTAAAATGGGACAGTCTTAGTTCTATTTCAGCTTGAAAGAATACAACATACACGATATAACAATTTTTCCTTTTCCAGGGACAAGATGAGGAACAATGAGTATGAAAGCATCGAGCAAATAGAAGCTGACTTCATCCTGATGTTTGAGAATGCTAAACGTTACAACATGCCCAACTCTGCCATTTATAAGCGGGTCCTAAAGCTACAGCAGGTCATGCAGGTTAGTGATGCTGACCCTAAGCGTCTGAAATTGACCATACTGTGTCGTCTCCCCTGTAATGATTGAATACAAATTGTAGAATGAGTAAGCTGTTTGAATCTGCTTGTTATAGATGAAAAAACGGGAACTTTCAACTTCTCTGAGGAGAGAAGATGAAGATGGTGACAGCTTGTTGTCTTCCAGTACTTCCGAGCTTGGCAGTGCCACAAGGAAAAGGTGAGAACCTCATTTTTGCACCCAACTGTCCTCAAGAATTGTGTTTTCCTTTCATGAAAATTCCAAACATCTGTAAAGATTACCATTTCAGTACATAGGTTATGCTCAATTATTTACAGGATGGAAGTGTCGTTCAACTTGCTTTGTATAGTTTGAATTCCTTTAAATGTCTCAAAAGTATCTTTAACAAAAGTGTATAATGAAGAATCCAAAACTGCAGTTACAGTTCACACTGGCTGTCACCAGAGGAGCTGCTGAGATTCAAGTTTTATGTTAATTGTTGTACTTTATCTTCACTGCTCTGACAACTTATGATAGCCACAAGAAGAATATAAAAAAGAATCGAATGAAGATCCTTTTGAATGCAGTCATGGAGGCCCGGGATATGGCCACTGGCCGCAGACTCTGCGACCTTTTCATGGTCAAGCCATCCAAAAAGGACTACCCCGACTACTATAAGATCATCTTGGAGCCCATGGACCTAAGGACGATTGAGCACAACATCCGCTCTGAGAAGTACCAGAACGAGGAGACACTGGTGGAAGACATGAAGCTTATGTTTCGCAATGCGCGTCATTACAACGAGGAGGGCTCACAGGTAGGTGTTCAGAGGTCCGACCTCAGGCAAGATCGTGGCTCCATGTTGAGAAGTGGGTTAGTCTGACCACTTGACTCTGTTACATCCAGCATTATCTTACAGTATAATCAGTATTCATATATTATTGCTCATATTTTTAGATTTATCTGGTTAATTTTAGGCCCAGCATTGCAGTTGTGGAATAATAAATCTGATGTCCTTACATCACTGTTAGGTCTACAATGATGCAAACATCCTTGAGAAGATCATAAAGGATAAGCGGAAAGAGCTAGGTCCTCTACCCGATGAAGACGACGTAGGATCACCCAAGCTGAAAATCAGTAGGTTATACACCAATTTAACAACACTGTCTCAGTTAAATGAACTTATTAATTTAAGTATAATATGCGCTCAATCAATCCGATTATGTTAAGCCAGTCACTGTACAGTCTGATATTGTCAGTTCAAAATTATTTGGAAAGCATCAGCTGCGTAAGTTGAATAAAAAGCTGAAACACAGGTGCGATGCATGGATAGTTATTACCGTCGGTCGTAATCTACAAGTTTATTTGAAATGCAATATTTGTAAGTTAATAAGGCCTATAATGGCGTGAAAGTGCTTTCATTTGCTATAGCTGGTAATCATCTTCTCCACCGCTTCTAAGGGAAAAGTGGGGTTTCCCCAAAAAAGTCGAAGTACCTAACGCCACTGCAGCAGAAGCTGAATGAGCTGTATGAGGCGGTGAAGAACTACACCGACCAGCGTGGCCGCCGCCTCAGCACCATCTTTCTGCGTCTGCCGTCACGTGCCGAGCTGCCTGACTACTATGTCACTATCAAGAAGCCTATTGATATGGAGAAGCTGAAGAGCCACATGATGGCAAATAAATACCAGGATGTGGACTGTCTTGTGGAGGACTTTGTGCTGATGTTCAACAATGCCTGCACCTACAACGAGCCTGAGTCCCTCATCTACAAGGATGCCCTGGTGCTGCACAAGGTCCTTCTGGAGACGAGGCGTGACCTGGAGGGAGGAGAAGATGCTCATGTCCCCAGTGTGACCCTCCTCATCCAGGAGCTCATCCACAATCTGTTTGTGTCTGTACTCAATCACCAAGATGATGAAGGCCGCTGTTATAGTGACTCTTTGGCAGAAATCCCTGCCCGCGATCCAGCCAACCCTGATAAGCCAGCCCTCAACTTTGAGATTATCCGGTCTAATGTAGATAATGGTCGCTATAAGAGGCTGGATGTGTTTCAGGAGCACATGTTTGAAGTGCTGGAGAAAGCAAGGAGACTGCATCGGTAAGAGAACAGTAACTTTAAAATGAACCAGGACCTTGTGGAAACTGAGTTTGTCCTCCTTTGTTCCCCTAATTAAAGTTAGTTAGTTAGTTAAACTTAGCACATTTGTGGTTAGCAAGCAGGTGAAATTTAAAATAATGCCGTGCTGAACTTTCTGTATCCTGCATCTCCTACAGAACAGATTCCGAAATATTTGAAGATGCTGTTGAGCTGCAGCAATTTTTTATCAAGATCCGAGATGAGTTGTGCAAGAACGGGGAAATCTTATTGTCTCCAGCCCTGAGTTACACGGCAAAGCACCTGCATAGTGACGTGGAGAGGGAGAAGAAGGAGAAGCTGCCCTTGGAGTTTGAGGAAGACAAGCTTAAGCGAGAGGAGGAGAGGAGAGGTATGTGTCCATTTTGCAGTTAATTCTTGTTCTTTGACACCGCTAGGATATGATTTATCATCGGCCTGTCAGGTTCTGGCATCAGGCTATCCGATTCTAGCAGCTAATGATCAATCGGTTGAAAAATCACAGAAGCTGAGAAGAGTGAAGATCCAGTAGGAGCAGCGTGGCAGTCAGGACTTCAGCGCACCTACAGCCAGGACTGCAGCTTTGAAGACAGCACATACCACGTGGGGGACTATGTCTACGTTGAACCAGCAGAGTCAAATCTTCAGCCCCACATTGTCTGCATTGAGCGTCTCTGGCAAGATGATGCAGGTGGCAACCTTGGCTTTGTTCTTGTAACTGAAATACATGATCTGTTTTTTTTTTTATATAGTGGTTTCTATTTTTGTAACAGAAACATCCTGTTTTCATTTTTGCCATATCCTTGCAGGTGAAAAATGGCTGTATGGTTGCTGGTTTTACAGACCAAATGAGACATTCCATTTGGCCACCCGCAAATTCCTGGAGAAGGAGGTTTTCAAAAGTGATTACTTTAACAAAGTTCCTGTCAGCAAAATTTTGGGAAAGTGTGTGGTCATGTTTGTGAAGGTAATTAATCGGCTAACTTCAACCATCTGTCACGTTTATGATGGGACATTTTCAGAAGTGGCTGACCGGCCCAATGTATCTTGGCACTGTAAAGGAGAGTGGGGATTTTTTTTCCCCCTGTGTGAAGGAAAAACATACTTAAATAACTACAGATTAACTAGGGAAATCCCTCAATCTTGACAGTGCAGCTCTTTCATGGCACTAAAGCTTAGGAACTGGAACATAATGGAGTATGTTGCTTTATATGAAAATGTAAAAAAATGACAACTTATTCAAACTATATACAATGTTGGTTTTAATGCAGTATTTTCCCCTGGGTTACCCACTGGTGTTGTGTCTAATGCTGCAGGATTACTTCAAGCTCCAACCAGAAGGCTTCAGGCCAGAGGATGTTTTCGTGTGCGAGTCTCGTTATTCGGCCAAAACCAAGTCATTTAAAAAGATTAAGATGTGGACGATGCCAGTGAGCTCCGTGAGGTTTGCGCCTCGGGATGTGCCCCTGCCAGTGGTTCGAGTCGCCTCTATGTTTGCCAATGCCCGAAAGCAAGATCAGGAGAGGCCGTCTGAGGTGACGGGGGATGACAAAGAAGTCAACATTTGCGGCATCATTGATAAGGTGAGTCCCAGTTAGACACAGGAGAGGAAGAAGTCTGCATCACTCTGACCTTGGATGTCGTGAAGCAGGCGAGTTTGGTCTGTAAAATGTCTGCTTTTCTGACATACTCATTTACTCCAGCTGTCATGCATACAGGAGCGAGAAGATGTCCCTGTGGACGTGAGCAGTGGAGAGCCTGGCTGTCACTACTATGAGCAGCTTCAGTTCAACGGCATGTGGCTTAAAGTTGGCGATTGTGTCTACATCCGATCACATGGCCTGGTGCGACCCAGGATTGGCAGGTAGGCAAAAGTACTTATGAGCAGAGTTGGGTAATTCAGGTCCAGAGAGTAAAAGTCCGGACCAAGATTTTGCTTCAAACAACCAGTTGAGCATAAAGAGTCTACTGTTTACTTTCAAATAACTTTGTTTGTCGCTACCTTTTATATATAAATGTTGTGCATGATTTAGCGTAACATGCTGTTTGTTTCTGCTGGTGGGCAGGATAGAGAAAATGTGGGTACGCGATGGTGCGGCCTACTTCTTTGGTCCCTTCTTCATCCACCCGGAGGAGACTGAGCATGAGCCCACCAAGATGTTCTACAAGAAGGAGGTGTTCCTCAGCAATTTGGAGGAGTCCTGTCCTATGACTTGTGTCCTAGGTATTCAGATCTTCTCTAAATGCTTGTCCTGTATTATAGCTAGACCAACCACTGTGACAGGGGTAACACCTGTCTTATTACTGATATTGCTATATTTGTTAGTGTTGGTATAGTGTAATCCATAATGTTAGGTTTTTTTATATCAAATATAGTTTTGTGAAAACACCCATTGAAGAAGTTCTGGTGCTAAGTATTTCCGGATGACAATTTTTGTGAACACTTAAGAAGTCTATAATAGTAATTTAAATACTATTGATTTTCTGTGATTTTTATGATACGAGCAAAATATGCAAGGTCAAATATTCAGATTAGCACTGAGATCACTGCCAAGACAGTAAGCCACAGAGACAGATGGCATCCATATAAAATGTTATGTTAACTAGAATGTGCCATCTAAGTTGCCAAACTAAATGTAAGGAGTATGCAAGCTATAGTACAATTTCTCTCATCGAATGCCAACAACAGTCATTCCTACTACAAGGCATGATTTCACACTCCAAATCTGTCCTGACATGACTGATATGTTACCCAAGTACCAGTACAATGCGGAATCGCATTTGTATTTGCACGATGTTCATTCAGAGAAAAGCAATATGTAATGTGGTCTTAGCAGGAAACACTACCTGTACTCAAAAACAGCTTTCCAAGAGAACGAGAGTGATGTCCTATTTGTAAACGAATTATTCTTTTGAACTAGTTCTTTTCAGTGAATAGGCTGAACCCGTTTTCAAATCTAAAAGAACTGAACTTTTTATACATCGACACATTGCACAGAAAAGTCTTAGATTCTAAAGATCAACGTATTTGACAAATTATTGCATTTAAAAACTCACAGCAACCTTTTTAAATTCACTTACATTTGCTTTTCGTAGACTGTATGTGGCCATATTGCCTTCAGTGCCCCGTAACCCGCTGTATTTGCGCTGTGTGCGTACCCGGCCGCATGGTTCCCCTCCGCATACCCTAACCCGCTGCATTTGCGCTGTGTGCGTACCCGGCCGCATGGTGCCCCTCCGCATACCCTAACCCGCTGTATTTGCGCTGTGTGCGTA
>JAODJU010000108.1:25676571-25691888 GCA_026776725.1 Gnathonemus echidnorhynchus
CCGACCCCCCCCCCCCCCCCCCCAAAAAAAAACCAATATCTGTACTGTATTAGGTCTGTGGGCTAGGTAATGCGATGCAACACTATCACACTTGCTTGGTGTGTCCAAACGTTTGACTGGTACTGTACCTTTTCACTAGATTGTAGCATTCATGCTGAATCTTTCAATTTCTGAGTTCTGAAGTTTAATTTGGCTCCTCCAACCTCTCGCAGCCGGGTTTGCTGGGAGTGTTCCAGAAGCTTATTGCTTCGAAGGCCAATGATCACCAGGGTTTCTACTTGTTGAACAGCATCATCGAACATATGCCTCCGTAAGTGAGGACATTCAAATATTTATCCATGTATAATCCAGTCTCTATTGTCAGTGTTAGTGAGCAGCCTTTATATTTGATATTTGGTATGTATTGTAGGAACCAATTTTAAGTTTTGATTGTGGAGTCTTAATTAAACCTGTCCTGCATTTCAGGGAGTCTATCACTCAGTACAGGAAACAAATCTTTATCCTGCTGTTTCAAAGGCTGCAGAGTTCCAAAACCACCAAGTTCATCAAGAGTGAGTCCAGGGCCAGGGGGTAGCAAGTTCTGGCTTTAGAACAGTCTAGAATGTATGGAATGTGACTGCTATATGACATGCAAGGCAACAGCCCATCTTTCTTGAAGCCATTGTAGTCTACTTGCGCTGATTATCTTAAGGTAAACATAATAATACAGGGTAATTGTAAAGCCTAAGTCAAGTCAGGATTAAAAATTGCAATATTCCTGTAAAGCTGGCTGAAGGTAGATATAAAGTATTTGTTTGGAACGGGACTTGAATGCCTTCCTGTACAGTTAATGTCTTGCTTTTTAACAGGTTTTTTGGTCTTCATCAACCTATACTGTGTCAAGTATGGAGCAATTGCATTGCAAGAGATTTTTGACAACATACAGCCAAAGTAAGTCTCTGCTCGTTAACTTTAATTAGAGCATTTTCTCTCTTTATGGAAAGATTTGCTTGAATGAATTGCTTAATCATTTAGTGGTGGTGGTTTGTATCTGAGTAATTATCAATCCTGGGTGTTTGTTTCAGGATGTTTGGCATGGTGCTAGAGAAGATTGTAATTCCAGATGTGCAGAAGATCTCTGGTCAGGTGGAGAAGAAAATCTGTGCAGTTGGCATCACCAAAATTCTAACGGAGTGTCCAGCTATGATGGACACGGAATACACCAAACTTTGGTGAGGAAGAAGTCTGTTTGTGGGTTAGGGTTTATTATTTTTATTTATCATTATTATCAATTTTATTATGCTTCTGGTTCTGCAGGTCGCCGCTGCTGCAGGCTCTGATTGGTCTGTTTGAGCTGCCAGAAGATGACAGCATCCCTGACGATGAGCACTTCATTGACATTGAGGACACTCCTGGGTACCAAACTGCCTTTTCCCAACTAGCATTTGCTGGAAAGAAAGAGCATGACCCTATTGGAGATGCTGTTAGCAACCCCAAGATTCTGCTAGCCCAGTCTCTACACAAACTGTCTACTGCTTGCCCTGGAAGGGTGAGTGACTAGCTCCTCTCTATGGTATTTGAGATGCCAAATATTCAAGTAGAATGCTACCAAACTATTTACTCTCCCACATGTCCCTTGGCAGGTTCCCTCCATGCTAAGCACCAGTCTCAACGCAGAGGCCCTCCAGTTCCTCCAGGGCTATCTGCAAGCAGCCAGTGTGCAGCTGGTGTAATGGGGCCCAGAGTGATGGACAGAAGTGTATGTCCTAAAGAGATCCATTTGGAAAATGGACTGGGACTAGACAGGACACAGTTGAATGGTTGACTTTACCAGCATCTGTCAGACCGAAAAATTACAAAGCAAAAATGTCAAATCTGGTTCAACACGTTTCATCTGGACTGGAGCTTTTTAAAGAGGTTTTTAATTGTGCAGGTATATTGCATCAACAGTGAAAGCAACTAAAAATGTTGATGGGCATGGAAGGTGCCTTCAAGTGGTTGGCATGCTTCCTTGATGCAGCTGGTTTGATTTAATGTGTGGACAGGGTTGCTACATCACACAGCAGAGCTTAGTGAGGTTTCATGCTTTTAAGTGGATTTGTGCATCAAGCCACTTGTCAGTCTCAATATCAACATCTAATCAGTTCCTCCTGTGAAGTAACAATGCCATTATCGAAGGAGTGATATACCTTTGCAGTACTGAAAGTCCCCTAGCATAAATCTGGTCTGCACACCGGTCTGCAAAACTAATGAAGCAGGTTTGGGCTTTTTGCCATTTACATTTGTTTTATTCTTGGGAGCTTCAACTGTGTAGTACTTGTTTGCTAGGGGAGCCCTTCCCCTCTTCTCTGTTGCGTTCAGGCTGCTTGGATGTAGTCTTGTCTATGTATTGTCCACGTTTCTGCTAATAAAGAACAGCACTTGTATGAAATTTGGTGTGACGTTTTGTGACTCCTTTGACTTGACGTTTATAGATCTTAAGGTAATTCTCATTATTTCCATGTCCCTTAAATCATTTTCGATTGGGATTTTCAGTTCCTAGTACAAATACTACAGTATGTGCTGAACATGTTATACTTTGTAACTAATGGAGCACAGTCTCAAAATTACTAACTAGAATCAAATGATTAGAACAATATGGGGGTAACCAAACTGAATCGGATCAGTGCGACTGCTGGGCACTGATATCCTTAGTTATGCATTTGGTTACAACGCATCAGTCCAGGGCGCCACTGATGTGCTTACATGTTAAATATGAGCAGCACAGATTTAAAGAGCAACCAACTGCACATGACTGCAAGCGCATAGGTCCGCTGCAATAAGCGTTCGGTAGGCAGCCAGAGTCCCCGAACTGAGGGCTGGCTTCCCGTGGCCGGTGGCGTCATTTCCGGGAGAGGGACAGCTGAGCCTGAGCCATTCTCTTTAGTGTTTGCCTTGTCTGCCTTTCCCCCTCCTCTCACCACCACTTCTCAAACACTTTATGTCAAAGAACAAGGGGAGCGCTGTGTAACTGCGGTGAAACCAAACACAAATACCTCAAAGCACTGTAGCCCATGGAGTAATTAAAGCCCGGACGGACAGGATAAAAGGTGAGACTCATTCGGGCGCCTTTGTACGGGCAGCTAAAGCTTGCAAGTCGTCCGATGTCGTATTATGCACTATAGTGATTCAGGTTTTCGTGTGCAGCTGTCTACAATTCCGCAATATGAAGCGTTACATTTTGTTGGAGTACCAAATCAGGCTGTCATCTGGGGGGGAAATGTGTGCTACATAAGAAAAATAACCTCCGGTGTTGCAACATGCACCCGTTGACCGGCCAGCTAATGTTTCCCCATGACAGCCCGTTAGCGAGCTCGTTTGGGGAATATTTGCGGACGGATGTAATTATCTAAGACTGTTTTTTTCTCTTTTTAATTCAGTTCATAACATGAAAATCATCAGGAGACATTAGTCCTTGGTGCTGCAGTTTGTTTCCACCGGCTAAACCGCTTAGCCTGTTACCGGAGGGTGACTAAATGCGACCGAGCCGTGTATTTATTGTGAAAGCGGTGTCTTATAAGCTTTCCGAATGTCACCGTGTCCCCCTGACTGTTCGCATCCTTCGCCTCGTCCCCCTGCTTAGTGGGTATAATTCGCCTTGACAGGTCTGTAGGTCCCGTTTTCCAGCATTGAAAGCCGCTAGGAACATGGCGCAGAAATAGGCTGCTTCATAGCACCTCCTTAATCTATTGTAGTAACATTAGGATTCACGCTTGATTTTTCCAGAGCGCGATGTCAGCCGGCGAAAGAAAGTTTGCCAGGCAGCTTGGCGACTGTGGGATTTACGGAATCTTCTAGGCCGCAGACGTGCAAACGAAGTCATTTCTGAGTTGGTTTATGTTGGTTACAATGTTTTTTTTAAAAGCCTTTAATACCGCATCTTTTTTCCATAGAATTATTTGGCTTTAATATGTCCCGACGTTCAGTTGGTCTTGTTATAAGAAATATCGCCAGTGCATAGCATGTCGACAATTTATATGCAGTATTCCTAGCCAGTGTTTTTTTATAATTATAATAATCATTATTATTATTGTTGTTGATGATGATAAAAATGATATGATATATATATAAGATGATATATATATATATTGTTCACTGACGTGGAAATTCGGACTCTAGATTTATAATATACATGATATTAATTATCCTACAGTAATATTGATTGTATCTTCTTAGCCAGTTTGAATTAAAGCATCAGCTCTGACAGTAAAATAATTAATTGGTATTCTTGTATGCCAAAACTCTGCAATCCTTAAAAGATGAATGATGTTAATAAGACTGGTCAATGATAACTTTCGATCATTCCCCTCTTCAGGAAAAGCTTTGCAGCCTCTCTTCATACCTGCCTCACACTGACGCCCTCTACTTCTGCTCCTCGAAGCTCTCCCACCCAAGGATCAAGATCGGCAGCTGCCAGCCACTCAACATGTCGCAGGTCCAGTTCCAGCAAGCTCTCAGCAGTCCCCTGCCCAGCACTGTGTCCATGCCGCTTCCCCAGCCCCAGCCTGGCTTCAGTATTCCCTGTGCCTCTGGGACCCTCCCCTCTGAGAGTGCTAGCCACCCCCTGCGGAGCTCTGCCCTGCCGTCTGCCTCAGTCACTCCTTTCAATGCACCTGCAGGTACCAGCGTGTGCGTCTATGTTAGCTGCCAGCTGGCTAGTTACTCTTGCCATAAGATGAGTTTTGTTTTATGGTGTGAGGACACCCTTTATTTAGCCAAAAAAAACATACACCTGCTAGAGTATGAATGAATTTGAAGACCATACCAGCTATAGGTGTAGCTGCCGGTTGCATTTATTCTCATACTTTGTGGCCTGTTTTGAAAGGTCATTAGCTGGCAATATATTAAAGTAGCACTAACAGCCTGATCAAATCTCAGCATCTTTCGGTTCAGTACTGTCTTACACTGTCAGCTACATGAATTCCGTTTTTCCAAGTCAATTGCTTGCGGAAACCTACTTTAAGGACTATCAGTATACATTAAGTTGTCTTTTTATTTGGTCCCCCTACATGATACTAGGTAGGACCTCGTTTTGTCTCCAGAGCCACTTCAAGGGTTGACAAGTGCTTTGGAAGATGCCTTTCTGCATACCACTGTTGTGTTGAGCAGTTACAGTGTTAGCCTGAATGAGATCGGTAATTCTCATTTGACCTCTCTCACAAAGAAGATGTTTTCATAAACAGAACTGCCATTGGCTGGATGTTTTTGTTTATCGTACCATGTCATATAAACTCTAGGTAAGGGTTCTTGGGCATAACCTGACACTAATAATCATATCATGCTTAAAATCATTTAGATCATACATGTTGACCATTCTAATGCTTAGCCACATTGTAACTGTGTCTACATGCTTATTGTATGAAGTTGTAGCCACATGATTTGCTGTTTTGAGGAGCAGGGTGTTTGTCTTAACTAGCAGGTGTGCATAATAAAGTGGCCACTGAGTGAATGTTCCTAATTAATCCTATACATAAATAGGGGCTGTTGAAATTAGCAGAAATTAACTGTGGTACTGAGAATTTGTACGTAGTTTCCTATATATATATATATATATATATATATATATATATATAGAGAGAGAGAGAGAGAGAGAGACAGAGAGAGAGAGAGAGGAATAAAAGGGGTTTTTCGACTCTGCTTTAGCTGGAAAATAGACATGGATCTGCATAACAATGTTCATGTTAATTTTGCCTTTGTTAGTTTTTATTTTTAAAATGATTATTTGGGAATACACATGACATATCAAATGGACGGATTTGATGGATTTTATATACGTTACTTTGATTATGTTAATATAAATTTTGGCATACTAAATTATTAGTTTTTTTTTTTCTTTTTCTTCAGTAAGAATCAATATGTTAAAATTAAATAAGGTCAGCAGTAGTTGTTTTTACCTCTTTAGTTGATGACTATGATGACCAAAGAATATAAATATAAAATTTATTGGCCACTACCTGAGCAGTTTTGTGTTCTATATGATGCAAACTAGTCAATTGCTACAGGCCAAGCCGTCAAAAGGAACAATGTAGTCCAATGAAGTCGGTCCAGAAGAAGCATCCAGTTAAAGGGTTGAAAGGCAGATTACTTATTGGGACTTTTGCAAAAACTATTTGGAATTCTGAATAGTTGTTGGCTTATAATCAGGTACCCACGTATCCATTTACATAATAAAGGTTAGCACACATTTTAACCTTTATATGGTGAATGCGAACTTGCGTACCAGCTATGTCAATCCTTGCCAATAATTACCTTACAATTGCAAACTGTTCAGTTTCAGCACCCAACATGGCAAACCCCAAAGAGAAGACCCCCATGTGTCTGGTGAATGAGTTAGCCCGTTTCAACAAGATCCAGCCAGAATACAAACTCCTTAGTGAACAGGGACCAGCTCATGCCAAGGTAAGCACAAAAAGATGCACTTTTCACAATTCCTGCATTGTTAGTGTGTTAAACTTAAACTTTTCAGCCGAGCACCATTTTCTCTTTTAAGAGCTCACCCTGTGTTTTGAGCAGTTCATCTACAGTGAACAAAAAAGTGGCTTCAGTAGGAACGGCGTTTGAAAATATGAAGCTTTTTAAGCTCATCTCAGCCCCCCGCTTCCCGTTCATTAAGATTTTTTCAGTGAGGTTAACGTTGGGGGAGCAGCACTGGGAAGCTGAGGGAACAAGTATCAAGAAGGCCCAACACTCAGCTGCTGCTGCCGCTCTGTCCCAGACCACACTTCCCAAGCCCGCCATGCGCAGCCCCCGCAATACAGGCAAGAATCCAGGTATGGTCCCTGCAGAGGGATGCTTACAGGTGTTCTCAGATGTTCATCATACATCTCGCATCTGTCACACTCGCTAGATATCTGATATTTAACTCCTAACCTGGAACCTGTCAGAACTGCAGAATACCCATCTTTTATATTATGTGACATATGAGTCTTAGAGAATCTTCACAATTTTAAAGGGTGTGCTGACAACACTGGTTAATGAACTTTTGAATGAAATCGAATGACATTTTTAGAATAGCTGTTGAAATTGCAGAGGAGTTGTGTTATTTTTACATGGCTGTCACTGTAAAGACTGACTTTACCGTCCTAGGAAACATAACAAACTATGTGACTTACGACCACTCACATATACGACCGAAATAAAAAATAAATAAGTAAATGTATGTGAAAATAAATGTACGTCCGGCTACCCTACCTACTGCACGCTGCACATCGTATGATAGTTACCATGGGAAAATACAGTGTATTCTATAATTGATAAATGGTAATGAAAATAATAAAAGTGAAACTCCAGAATCATGTACAAAAATGTCTAAAGAGTTGATTAATTGACTGAAATGTCTGCTGCCTTCTGCTGGTGGTAAACTATGTGCAGGGCCGGGCTGAGAAAAGTTTATATTCAGACACTCTTCCTCATCCCAGAACACCAAGACCACCCACCCTGACGAAACGTATAGAATTATAGTGATACGAATGAAAACAGAGCAGATTGGGCCAGCAAAGTATGGGAGACTATGACTTTTGGTTTATTACACTATTTTGATTAGCTTAAAGACTTAACTGCGATGCTTTTCGTACTTTTTAGTTTAATTTATTATATATGATTTTCATGTTAGAAGTCGGTGCACTGTACTGTGTGTACCAGTCCCAACAAGTGTCCATTTTGACAATCTGCATGCACATATTCAAAATAATTTAGGTCACTAAATCTACTGTGTGATAACTGTTTGTTTACACGAGTGGCTAAATCACTAGTTGAGATGCTTGGAACTACCAAACAAGCAAAGTATATTTTACCTGAGGGACTACCAGATGTTTCATGCCCTTATCCAAATTAGATAAAATATCTCTAAAAAGTCAGTTCCCTTTGTAAGATTTTTAATTGGCTCTTGCTTTTAACAAGAGTTGCTGTGCACTAAACCACCCGTTGTCTGAGATAAATGTGGGAGTGTGAAAGTGAGCCGAATCTGTAAGTCTAATGCAAGCGACAATACTAGCTTTAGCTATTTTCAAAACTGTTGTGGCCTAATGCATTGCTGACATTAAGTTGTTCGCTAGCTAGACAAAAACCTTCCTAATCTGGAAGGACATTGCATTTAAAGCAGAAAGAAAATATAATACAATAAGGGTATAAAAGTCGGAAAATTTAAGTATTAAGATATTCAGTTAGCAAGACTTTACCTTTGACTATAGCTAGCTAGCCTGCTAAACAGGTAGGAATGAAATGATTAACGTAGTATAAGGTTAGACATACAGCTATTGAAACATCCAATTTTGTCTGTGTGAGCTTAGGTGCAGCATGAAGGCACAAGTGCAAGTAGTGATTCGGCAAAATGAGCACTGCTTCATTATGGTTTAAAACAAGAGAAGAGAACCATCCAAGTAACTCCAGCTGAGTATCAGCAGCAACAGGCCAACTGAGTCATTATTAAATTTATTATTATAACAAATATAAATGGAAAAGTACACTTGAAGAACTTTTTCAGCTGGTTAAATATGGGGGATATTCCACAGGGCATTGACCACAGCAGTGACAAAATGGGGGGAGTCGGTTGTATGTAGGAAATATCCAGAAACAGCAAATAAGTTGATTTCAGGCATAAATAATTTTAGGATCAAAATTGTTAAAAAGCACAAGTAGTAGACAGCCTACACAATGAGTGGGTGGTCTGTCAGAAGAAATGAAACACTGTTTGGCTGGGGTATTCTTCCGTCATTAGATAACCAATATTTGAAGATGAGGTCCCTCTTCAACACAGCTTGTGCGAGTGGATGAAGTAGGCTTCGCCTCTTGCTATGAGATGTGTACTATTCAAAAGAAAGAAAATGGATGTAGCCAAGGGGGTAACTTTGGCTGGAACATTTGGGGGCTTGAGGTCTCCACGCATTACGGGGGAAACATGATTATTGGGGGGGTTGTATTAGCTGGTTTTGATTTATTGGGGGGGACTACAACCCCCCCCCCCCCCCCCCCATAATTTACGCCCATGGATGTAGCGACAAAGTATTTGTCAAGAAAAGCATTTTTTTTCCATTTATGAACTTTACCGTTAGTAACATGGGGACCCACTTAACAGAAGAACACAAGGAAAATAATTTGAAAATTTAATGTTGATAACTGGATATTCTAGGCTAAGGTTTCATAAGGCAGCAAATGTGTAACTTAGGATAACACTGAATGACAGTGGTTTGATTCATTTGTGGGACCAGAATAAGTTGAGCAAAAAATTGAGAATGAAAATCTATTGCACAGTTACTCATTTAATAATTTCTCCATCCATAGTTGATGTGTATCAGAGCAGAGTTCAATTAATATTTATGAGACTAACCAGACTTGAAAACAATTAATTATTGATACACTATTAGTAATTATAAATTTGCGTTTTGGTCTGAGTAGTAATCGTGTGAAAATATATATTTTTCTGCATTAATTTACAGACAGCATAACACACACTGTGGAGCTTAATGCACTTTGTATGAAACTGGGAAAGAAACCCATCTATAAGCCCATTGACCCATACCCTGGAATGAGACCCAGTTTCAATTACACCATCAGAGCACCAACTCCTTATCCACGGTAAGAGCTGCCTGAGTCTGGCCTATGCCAGATGATCCAAACATGTCATTGTTTGTAAATGTGTATGCCAGTTCAAAGCAAGCTAACACTCTGAAGGTTGTCTTTTGATAAGGCCTTGTTGTAGGTGTAGAATTTTATTGTGAAGAGCAGCTAGCAAATTGTATGTGTGTGTTTTTTTAATACAGTGTGGCAGGTAAAACCCACGTCTGACTTCAATGACTGTCTTTTCAAGAGGCTCCATTAGTCAAAGTTCGGATATGTTTCCAGTCAGAGACCTTGATTGTTTAAACCATATGTTCAAAAAAGATACAACAGTGTAAATTGTGCATGTTTGCTAAATATAGAAATCTAAAGTTTGTGAGCCAGTAATAAAATGCAGAAACCAAGACGCAAGTACGATGAAAATGTTGGTGATGCTGCTGCATTACAGAATTACTGTCCTGTGTGTGAAGATCTGTTTTTATAAGGCATTTCCTCTGACGTGGGACAGGTACTACTACCCCTTCCCACCAGTAGGGCCAGTCCTGTACCACATGGAGCTGTCAATTGGAGGCCAGCAGTTCCATGGGAAAGGCCGGACGCGGCAGGCGGCCAAACACGACGCGGCCTCTAAGGCCCTGAGGACACTGCAGAAGGAGGCCCTGCTAGAGCAGCTACCGGAGGTGAGATGCTCATTGGCTTGAAATATGAGGGTCCAAATGCATTTTAATTGTTATCCTGTTTGTTTTTAAATGTGCTCTGTAGAGAACCTGTAAATTCATTATACTATAATAATGTATAAAATATCCTTGAGGGGTCAGTAAGGTGAGTGCACTTTTTTGTTTGTGATTGTTTTGAAATGTAGATTTTCTGCTAAGAAATTAAACGGCAAGCTCATTGTATCGCAGGTGAACGGTGAAACATTGGAAGAGAACCTCAATAAATCGGAAATCAGCCAGGTGTTTGAGATCGCACTGAAGAGAAACATGCCAGTGAATTTCGAGGTGGGAAATATTACTCCTGCTGTCCAAAACAAAGAAATGCTTAAGTTAATCATGCCATGAAATTTTACAAATGTTTTTTTGTTTTTTTTTAATTCCTGTCTTCACAAATCTTTCTAACTGTCTGGTCATTGCTCCCCCAGGTGCTAAAGGAGGCAGGCCCCCCACACATGAAGAGCTTTGTGGTACGGGTAACTGTAGGTGAATTTTCTGCCGAAGGTGACGGCAAGAGCAAGAAGTTGGCTAAGAAGTGTGCAGCAACAGCAGTGCTGGAGGAACTGCGGCGACTCCCCCAGCTGCCCGTCATGGAGAAGCTGCAGCCACGCATTAAGAAGAAAACCAAGTCCATCATCAAGGTCAGCGCCATGTTGCCTCCATGTCTGGGGGGTAATTGAAAGATGGAAAGGACAATCAGTGGAAGGTTTAAAAAATTTTACATTTTACATGAGATTAGAAGGTAAAGCCAGTGCAGAGTGAATCTGAAAACAGCGGGCCGTAGTTTGGGAGTAGATCACTGTCCTCATTCAACACATCCCTTTGGATGTGATTTATGTTAATATCAATGTTGCATGTTATGTACATGCAGTTGTCACATCACAAAAACTGCGATAAGTGAACTGGGTTGAGACCATCATTCAAGTTACGCAAAAACATTTTTATACCGTCCTAGGAAACATAACTTAGTAAGCTTTTAATTCTAATGATTGTTACTTTTTAAGATTAAGATTTTTTTTTAATTACATGACTTCTGTATGCGCTCTGTAAGACAGCCATTGCTGAAATCCTTGTTGTTGGTCTCACTGATAGACGGTGTGGGGCATTAGTGAGGAATATAACAAAAATAATTGAGGAGGAGGAAATGAACAAGAACCGGTCACCAATGGACATTTTTCTCTGGCTGTATGGGAATATTTTGGATTTCATAGAGACGATATTGAGCAAAATCAAGTTGTCTGCAGTGCTTTGTGTCTGTTGGCACAACTCACAGCAACACCACCAACTTATTTTACAGTTGTTAGAATATAAGTTCTTTTTAGCTATACAGACGTTCCTCTACTTATGAACTTTCAGACATGCGAACAAAGAGGACTGTAAGTCCAAATTGTGTTTGTTGGGCTTCCGTTTCCTGTCCGCAACATCGTTTTTTTTTCTGTGCGGCAATTTTGCCTAGCATGACTTCCGGCCGCTACTCCCACCGTGCAGCAGCGTAGCGTGCGTACTCCCAGCATCTCAGTTCTTTGTACTTGCGTATACCCTTAAAATGATGTTGAATAACGACCTACGAACTTTTCAAGTTACGAACGGCCGTTTGGAACGTAACTCGTTCGTAAGTAGAGGAGCGTCTGTATTTATTTTGGGTAAATTTTCAACTCCTTATTGTTTTATAAATCTCACAGTATTTATTGCAAAAATTTCAAATATGATGTGAATTTTGTCCAATGTCATTTTACCCTAATGTGATTCCTTATTTGGGCTGCACGGTGTATCATTTCGACATTGTCGTCGCAATGTCCACATGCGCAATAATCACATCGCATTTCTCGGCACTGCTTTGTGTCTGTTCACACAACTTGCAGCAGCACCACCAGCTTATTTGACACACACTATTGGTCGATAATAAGTTCTATTTGGCTATAGTTTATTTCAGATAATTTCCTTTTTAAATCTATAAATATCGCAAAATATTACTTGTGGAAGTTTTACGTATTGTGATATCGTGCAGCCCTAGTGTGGCGGCGTGTGGCTGGTATGAGCTTTAGGGCTGATGCTGTGCTGGCTTCACCCTCTCCAGCTGCAGACCAGCCCAGAGTACGGTCAGGGCATGAACCCCATAAGCCGCCTGGCACAGATTCAGCAGGCCAAGAAGGAAAAGGAGCCAGAGTACAGCCTGGTTACAGAGAGAGGGCTGCCACGACGCAGGGAGTTTGTCATGCAGGTGAGGGACATTTTCGTGCCACCCAGCGGTCTCACCTGGGGGCCTGAGACAGTTATGCCGTTTACTCACAGTGAGACTGAGAGAACGATCATCTGCTCCATGCTTCTGTGTCCCTCCAGGTGAGAGTCTGCGGTCAGAGTGCCGAGGGCATGGGCCCCAGCAAGAAAATCGCCAAACGCAACGCGGCGGAGAAGATGCTGGAACTGATGGGATTCAGGGTGCCTCAGCCCCAGCCCCCTAAACCAGCCCTCAAAACAGACGAAAAGGTCGGCATCATGGAACCATCTTCAGCTGATATGCATAATTTCAGTTTTATTACTTGACCGCCTGGAAAAACACAAGTTACCTAAATTCATTGTAGGGCTTGTAATCCTATATAACCTATAATGATCAAGTAACTGGATAGGGTGCTTTATTTCTGCAGCCTTGTATGTACTATTTTTCTGTATATTTAAAGCCACCAATCAAAAAACCAGGAGATGGGCGAAAAGTGACCTTTTTTGAACCCAACACAGTGGAAGATAGCAGCATGGGTAAGTGTTGAGATTTTTTGTTTTTTTTTCGGCTTAGTCATGCCATTCTCACCTCAGTGGTAGCACGGAAACCACCATCTCTTGTAGTTTCTTTGACGTAGCGACCAACAACCAGCTTTGCATTCTGATTCCCAGCCCTCTGTCTCCCCCTTGTCCCAGGAACCAAGGAAGACGAGTTTCGCCTGCCCTACATGAGTCACCAGCAGCTGCCCGCAGGCATCCTGCCCATGGTGCCTGAGGTGGCACAGGCAGTTGGTGCCAACCAGGGCCACCACAACAAGGAGTACAGCCGCGTGCCGCCTAACCCTGCCAAGGCCACCCTCACTGCCATGATCGCCAATGAGCTGCTGTATGCTGGCACCTCTCTAGCCGCAGAGACCATTCTGAAGAGCAACAACAGCCTGTCACCCCTGCCCCCCGGGCCCCTCACACGCCCATCAGAGCAGTTGGGCTTCCTGGCCACTGTGCAGGGCCTGCAGGTACGTGGGGCTCATTGACAGTGTGGGGCACCTTCTCAGAATTTGTGTACAGGTTACTTTGCTTATTGACTCAGTCGTAAATAAACCAAACAAACGTGTCATTTGCTGCGCTTATGTGATATGTCATGACCATGTCCATGAAAATTGTGGGCATCACAATGTTAAATGAATGGTGATCAGAAGCTATGAGATGATGTAATGTTGTGAAAATGCGCTATGCAAATAAAATTTAATTGAACTGAAAAGCTATGACTTTCGGTGCCTTTTTTTTTGGCTTTGCAGGTGGAATACAAAGATTTTCCCAAGAATAACAAGAATGAATTTGTGTCGCTGATCAACTGCTCCTCCCAGCCTCCCCTCATCAGCCATGGGATCGGGAAAGATGTGGAGTCTTGCCATGACATGGTGGGTCTCCTGTGCACCTTCCTGTGTTCTGGCCACTTCTGCTTCTGATGTGCACACTTGCTCTGTACAGCACCCTCTGCTTAGGTAACTCACACTTCTGACTTGTTCCCAAACAGGCTGCACTGAATATACTGAAGCTATTGTCCGAGCTGGACCAGCAGCCCAGTGACAGGACAGGAAACGGACCAATCAGTGGGCCAGTTCCCAGGTTAGAAATCTGTTGACAAGGAAATGTGTTCACATGTTAAATGTGCGTCACGATTCAGTCCCTTTTTGAGAAGCATGTCAATGGTTTTTCTCACTAACATTTACTCGGGCAGGATGAGAAAGTTCTCAATTCTGGACTAGCACTTCTTCTGTCCCATCTTGGCAGAAAATAGCTTAAAATGTACTATAGGATTCTAGTATGAGACAGTACAGTAATCCTGTCTTTCAATTGGGACAACGTGAACATGAATTCTTGAAGAATTTGTTTGGTTGTATTTTTAGAACTAGAATCGTGACTTGAATTTTACTGTCGTATCCCTAAAGAAGGAGAAGGACTTTTGTGAACAAGATGAACCCGACATATTTCTTGACGTTATTTCATTTTTATGGCTGTTCACTGACCCAACCCTTTCCCCCCCTTTTTTTTAGATGTGGTAAACAAGAAATGGAGGGTGACACTCTCCTCAAACAGACTAACTCAAGCACCCTAGGACAGACTCTGGATAACTCCATATAGACACTGGTTAAAGGAGGAACTGAATAAAGCACTAGAGAAAAATCACAAACCCATTGTTTTAGAGGGCTACAGTGCAAGTTACTGTAGTATCAAAATCGCAACAGTTGCTAAAAATTCTAACATTTTCAGTTAAATATTGAAGAGAACCTTAATGTCATTTAATTGCATTCATAATTTCTTTTCCTAGGAAATAGCTGTAGCTGCTACAAGGTGGTTAATATTCTCCAGGGTATTTTGGAGAAAACAATGAAAAATGTGATTGATTTTTTTTGTAGTTCACAAGGGTTGAGCTGCACCTTAAAAACTGTCCTTTGTTGTCTTCTCTGGTGCAGTAGTTAGGGAAAAAGGTTTCAGTGCAGCATGGAAGGACTCGCATGCAGAGAAGAAGAATTCAGACTAGAGTCTGGATTTTAAACACATCGGTTTGTTACATTACAGGGCTACACAGATAATGAAACATTGTGAAAGTCCAGAGTGCAAAGGTGCAAACGTTTCAGTCCATGTTGGACTTTCGTCAGTGCAAATGCACTTTTTACATTTTCATTGTCACAGCCTTGTAACATGACAACAAAAGAAATATTTAAAATCCAAACAGTCTGATTTTGTTTTCTAGTTCTCTGCATGCAAGTCATCCCTTGCTGCACTGATTCTTTTTTGTAGGCCAGTTTC
>JAODJU010000108.1:25699153-25714575 GCA_026776725.1 Gnathonemus echidnorhynchus
TTTTTAATTTGCTGCGCATTTTCATTTTGTTTCTGCTTTTTCTTTTGTTTGTGTTTTGTCTCTAGGGGCCACCGTACTGAACAGATTAAATTCGAGTTCTGAGGTACCACTGTACATACAAAATTGTAAAGCATCCACTTTGTAAAAAAGTGGATAAATGTTACAGCACCAAAAATGTCTGATAAGAAAAAAAATCCTTCAGTAAATTAAACTAAACATTATTTCTGAAAAAAGTGTTTTTTTTTTTAAAATCAGATTCCAACAATTAAACCATTGGGAACATTACAAAGTCACAAGTTGTGTAGCTGTGAAATAGTGAATTATTTTGGTTAAAGTGGTAATTAAATACGTCTGTTTTTTTTTACACCTACTTAAAAAGATGTGAAGAAAGTCATCACTAGAGGGCACACTGAGACTGAAAGCTCTTTAAGGCCTATTTTCTATAGGCCTTTCATTTTTCACCAGAGGGCACTCTGAGACTGAAAGCTCTTTAAGGCCTATTTTCTATAGGCCTTTTGCTTCTCACCAGACTCAGTTGCAGCATTGGACATGAAGAAGATATATGGATCACTTACATACATTCCTTTTGGTCATAGTTCTTGAATTATAATTAAGCCTTCTTGCCTGTGAACTGAATGCGAGCATATGGTTAGCGTCATGAACTTTAATTTTTATTGCTATAAAACAGAAAGATGCCTGATTTGGATCCATATATGAAGCTGTATCAATGTCTGCTCTACAAAGGCTGAGCTTTGACTGTTTTGTAATACAGTCCTTCTGTAAAGACTGTTCCTGTGCTTCCTCCACCTCTCCCTGCTGTCACTGTCCCTCCTCCTACGTCCACCCAATTTCCCAAAAAGCAGTTACTACAATCACAGGCAGCAGAAGGCTGAGAGTGCAGGGGAATGAGGAGGCGTATCCAGAGACAGGAATCTTGCTTCTTTCCCAGCATCCACTGCTTCCTGTTCATTTCAACATGTGCTCTTCTGACTTTGGTCAACATCACATACATTCAAACACATTGTCTGTTGATATATGTTTATTATTATTATTATTATTATTATTATTATTGTTGTTGTTCTTAAAACCCTATATATTGGATTCATGGGATGAATAAGACAAAATGGTTGATTGGGGCTATGTGGATGAATACACAGAATATAGTTTATGTTGATTTTAATAAGGTCAGATATTTATGATAATGTTTTTCCATGATGTTTTTGTTTCCTCAGATAAATATTACAGGTTAGTCTATGTACATGTAAATATTTGGTAATTCTTTACACCAACTTCATAATATATTCATAGAACCTTCTGAAGCAGCATGTAAGCATACCATAACATCGTAACATACCTAATATACATTAATAACAATCATCATATGATTATACAGTTATAATATTTGTTATTAATGTATATTCAGCTATCATGTCTTGTTTGAAATATTATGAATGCAATGCTTTAACACGTTAAGGAATATTCATATGCTGCTTATAAATGTTCTTTGAATGCAATATGACAGTGTACTGACTGTTCTATAAATACATTAGGAAGTGCAGTTAAAGTGTTACTGAATGTTTCATGATATATGCAGAGTATACAAAGTATTTGGTATACAAAGTCTAAATGTGTTTTACACATTTTTTCCATGAGTTTTGAGTTAATTTATATAAATGGTGTTTATTTTTTGTACTCATTACTGTGGATATTTTGAGATCTTTATTGAAATATACTATATCAGACTGTCTCAATGGAAAAATCAATATTTGGACACATTTTCCAGTAAATGGATAGTACTATTTTTTATGTCTTATATGTCCTGTCTGTAGAGGTGGTACTCAAGTAAGAATTTCATTGTGCTTTGTACACTGTACTCTGTACATATGATAATAAACTCTCTTGACTTGACTTGACTTGACTTGAGTATGAGTGCTGTTCATCCCAGCCAACTTGCAAAGCCATAACAGCAATACTAATGAAATGCTATTTTTCACATTTAATAGACTGTGGTAACAGTAACTTTTAGTTACTCTCCGTAGGACATAATGCACATAGCTATGCAATACTAGGGAAAACCAGTACAATTACTTTCAGTTCAGCAAAAGAAGATGCAGAGGACAATTACAACAAATCAGTAATTACTGTAGTTTATTTAATTTTCTGTAAGTCATGGCTGGGGTTTCTTCAGAAAGAAATACAAAGATCCTCGGACAACTAGACACACTGGATTCTTACGAGACTTAAACAGGTTTTGAGTGTCACACATAGTCACAGCTTCATAGTACCACATGCTGAAAACAACAGAAGGTGATACAGAAACAACAACGTAGAAAGTCAACAGGTAGAAACGTTACAAAACACACAGCATTGAGACCTACAAACAACATCATCAAAGGCTATGGGAAGCAAGGTTCAAACACCACTTCTCCTTTTGCTTGGGCAGGGTGCATTACTGTCGTTTTCTTTTCATGCTAATTTACATGGTGCTTTCTATTTTCGTTTTATTAAAAATATTCACTTGTTTGTGCTTTCGGCAGTAAAAATAAACCCCCTTTTGACAGTTACAAACTGTTTCAAAACAGATTCTTGTAAAGGTCCTGACCCTAAGAGATGAAGGTCGTGTATGGCTAATTGCGATCTGCTGAATAAAGATATATACAACTGATATAAAGTGCTCTTAAAGAAAACATTCATACAAACAAACAATCAAATACACAGGAGCATAAAAACAAATAAAAGGTAATAGATTTGGTGAATTATCTGCAGCACTAGTAGACAGTCCGTTCCGTATAAAATATATTCCTCCTCAGAGATTGCTGTCCTCAGAGAGCAGAAATGCTTAGATTGGACCATGCTTGAAGGAGATTCCTCACCTTTCCCACATTTCAGCAGGCATTCCTATTTTCCCTTGAGGGCTTGTGGATCCATTTGTGAGGATTCTCTGGCTTATTTTGATTACAGGTAGATTTTCAGTCTGTTTGATTTAAGACCCCACTTAGGACACACAACCATTAAGGTATGTCTCCTGTAGGTTTGCTTCATTTATAAGCATTTAAAAATAAATATTTTATCAAAATATATCTTAGAAACCTAGTTTAAAAAAAATACCAACCATATATTTTGCAAGATATGATCTGTCAAATACAACACTTACATATGTGTGTGTCCAGCATCAGAGTTGCAGTAGATTGAATTAACTCCTCATTGGCCCTGGGGACCATCTATAACCATTGTGGTCCTGCTTTCCTATTTTGGATATTAAAGGAGGTCTGATTGGCCCTGATTGGATCATTGTAAAAGGGGCAAAGGATAACAGGAGTGAAACTTGGACTTGGCGTTATAGCCTAGCCCTATGTGAGGTCATATTCACAGAAACACACACAGAAAGTGTAGTTTCCAGTAGGCAGCCCACCACTCCCAGTCTCTCCCAGCAAACAGCATTCCTCATCTTAGACTTACACCTGTATGTGTGGAGTAATTTAATAAATGGACAAAACTGGGTTGATTGTCATTTCAGTACTTCTCTTGTTCAAAAATTAATGGGTACTTGGTGCAGAAGCCAATGAGTATTCACTTTAAAAAACACTGTTAAAATAAAACGGACATAAAATGAACATGTATGAATTGACAAATGATGAGCATAAAGAAGCCAGAGAGAAGTAGCATATGTATCTGTGTTATTGGCTTTTTACTTTTCAATATTTCCTAGTTAAAAAAACATCAACTGTAATAGATAGGAGACATAATGGTATTTAAACCGCAAGCTTACTTTCATGGCTGAAATATGTTCACTTCAATCTCTGTGTAATGTTTTCTTTAGATGGAGTATGAATGGTTAGTTTGAGAGATAATTTATGTCAAATCTAACTGAAAACTAAAGGGTCTGGTAATGTACTGTACATGCATCAATCTACTTTATGAGAGTTTTTTTTCAAGTATTCATTGTGTCTGATTAACTCAGGGAATTTCAGATATCAAATCTCTTTATCATAGCAATCTTTCTTCGTGCAGATCCTTGTTAGAACTTTGTCAGGCCCAAAACTAGAGGGCACAAAAGAAATGGTGCAGGGAATCACAGGGGTCGGATTTCTGCTCTGCCCTTCAGTCAAGACTGGCCATTACTTTGTACTTTGCCCCCCCCACTGTCGTGTGATGGCTGATCTTTCAAAGTCTACCTTTCCAGAGCTGTGGCAGGAGCCACCAAAGGCACCGGTGAAACTGAGCCTCTCTCAATGGAGCGCAGTTCCCTCCAGCTGGCCCAGACGGTTATTTATAACCCCAGAGATGTATCATTACAGCAGGAGACGCATTCAAATCCGCCTTTAACCTTTTTGCCATTGGCACATTTCACGCTTCATAAAAAGCTCAAAATTAGTGTTCTCACATGCACACATAGTTCATAAATGGCTCTGCTTGGCAACATCAGTGGAATTTGTCATGTCATTTGTTGATTTTTTTTTTTACCTTTCATTGTAAAGAGAGGGAACAGTCAGTACCATTGACGATTAGGCTTGGACTCAGGAAAGAGAGCACATATAGTCTGAAGGCTATCTTAGGGTAATTGATTGACTCAGAACGATGTGGCTATCCTGTTTCTTTCTT
This sequence comes from Gnathonemus echidnorhynchus, assembly GCA_026776725.1. NCBI lineage: Eukaryota > Metazoa > Chordata > Actinopteri > Osteoglossiformes > Mormyridae > Gnathonemus > Gnathonemus echidnorhynchus. The sequence goes on from JAODJU010000108.1 coordinate 25,703,756, forward strand.
AGACTTTTTCCTGTCAACTGCTGTCATCTTACTAAAGGGCATTCGCCTGTAAAACAAACATTCTAGCAGCCTGAAAGGCCAGCAGCTCTGGCAGCCCCCATCTCTGAGGAAAACAGGTGGTGGTAAAAAAAAAAAACAATTCTGGGGGGTTTAATTCCTGTGCTTTTGTCTATCAGTGCATTTTTAAGTCTGGCTATCCACATTTTTCAAGCATGTTTTCCCAAACAAACAATGAAATAAACTGCAGATTCATACCCTACACAACATAAAGAGGAATACAACAGCTGTCTTGTACCTTTCTCCACCCAACTGCTGCTTCCCCCACATTCCTAGGTTCAGACCTCCTTGCAGAACTCACCTCCCATCCACTAATTCTACGCTATTTAAATGGTATCCAAGCAGCAATAATCATTAACCCGCTGCCCAGGTAACATCTGCCTCTATGCAGTCATGGCTATTTTCTCCACATATCAGCTTTTCTGAGCTAGCAGAGACAAGAATGTGCACACTGTACGTCATTCTGGAGATACGCTAGTTCTGCCTTCTTGTGAAATAGCGTGGATGAACGTTTTGGGTTATCCATGTGCAGTGTGCATGCGCATAAATAAATGAGACTGTGTCTGGCTCTGTGCACAGAAAAAAGCATTTGGGAATGTCAAACAACTCATCCCCTCCCCACTATTATCCAATTAGACCAGCCTTACTGCATGAAGCCTCAGGATGGGGCTTCGGTCACCATGGAAACTAGCTGTAGATATTCTCAAAGACATTGTTTTTGATACCTGTGTGCATCACATCAGTTGATTCTGCTGTGTGCTCAGATGTTTGCTACATCTCTCTTTTTTGACAAGCCTTCCAAAAATTAAAAAGAAATATATGAAACTTTCACTATCAAAGGCACAAAATACTGTATATGCAATGTCTACCATTTGTAACATGTAAAAATGCATAAAGCCATTAGCAATATAAGTACATTTTAAAATACAAATGAAAAAAAATATATGCCTTTTATGGATAGCATGTTTGACACTTAAAACTCAAAATTGCATATACGGTAAAGTGCTTTGACACAATGGGCTTACAGGATGTGTTGTGATGAATGCAGAAAAGCATTACTTTCCTGTGGGCTTTCATTGGATAGTCAGGGGTAGATGATGTGAAACCTGTTTGGTCGACGCTGCATTGGGAGGCACCATAACGTTCCATGTTTGGCCCTCGAAGCTGGAGATGACACCACACATCCTTCATAACGTCCCCTCCAAGGGAGATGGTGGTTGTGTCTGAATTCAGGGGCTGCATCCTTCTAAGGCTGCATTCAAGGATCGAATGTGTCACAGCAGGGCCACAAGGCTGTCCCATTTCAAAGGCCTGAAGGTCTATAAATTTGTCCTTCTTTTGCCAAGTTGCGAAGGATCAATCCAATGGATCCTTCACAGCCCAACATGTCCCAAGATTCAGTGACCAGAGGCAAAGTGGATGTGTCCCGGCTAGACGATAGGAGCGGCGCTTCGTAAGTCAAGGGTTAGGGCGGGAACAGCTGGTGAGGGCCAGACCGCCCCATCTGACAATCCTCTCCATTCGACCTTCGAAGGATGCAGGCCCTGAATTTGAATACAGCCGGTGAGACTGTTGGGTGACTCTTCATAGGCTCCCACCCCAGCTGGACTGCATCTCATCGGTCAACGTGTCCACAGAACTAATGAATGACTTGGCTTTTCTGTTAACCTGTCCATTGATCTCTCTTCCTCCAGTGCACCTGTGTTTGTTTTGCTTCCCAGGGAATCTTGCAGCCCTCCTTGATCTCAAACTCTTGCCCAGCTTTGGACTAAGCATATACTGTAGGTAGCTAAAGCAAATGAGCACTGAGAATCATTTGTGCCGTAGTACATGGGAGTCTCCACCTACTCTGCCACCAGTTCCATATAAACAGAAAAAAAAGAAAAAAAAACTCTTTGGCTCTTCACATTATAAAAAGGACAGAGGGAGTGAGATCTACAACCATTTATACACACTGTGACACCACAGCAGAAAAATACCTCATTCTATTGTAAACACTCACTAGTAATTGTGATTTTTAGATGCACATATGCATGAAATAAAACTGTAGTTGTTGAAACCCCTTTTTCTGATCTTTTTCAGATTTTTTTTCTATTTCCCCTTTTCTAAATTCCTCTCCATCCACAAAACAATTAATGATAAAATACTGGATGATTTATGTGTAATAATTATGGACAATATCCCAATCCAGTCCCAAATACTCTAAGCAGATGAGCTTGTAGTTTCCTTACAGATGTGTGCTACATGTTTGTTGAATTTGACTGGGTGCTTTGACATGAAGCGCAGTTATGAACAGGATGGAGTGGCTGCAGTTTGTTAGAAACTGAGTATAAAAATTTGACATACTATTCCTCCTGATTTTGATTTGTAACAGTGATTATTTCTTTTGATTTCACTCAAAAAACAAAACTGCAGATTTGTAAACTTGTAGATTCTTTTCAGAAGTGTAGAGCTGATGAATTCTTCACATGCTGAGATTTGTCAATGTTCAGAAAAAGCTCGTTTGTGACAGACAGCATTTCAGAGACTGTATTTCTCCAGTAATGCCCCAAAGTCTCCACTGTCCAATGTGTTGAAGATTGTTGACTGATACATCCTTACAAATGAAATATGTAGGCAAAAGAATTTCAAAATTGACACAATTTGTATGTACCTTTTACATTGTGCATATGTGTATACTCATACATGTGTTCATCTCAAGTATACACACAGACACATAAAGTAGACAAGGCAGGTTTGCATATACCTAAGGCTGGTTTTGGGTTGGACAAACACTGGGAAGTAAACAGCAAATTGCTCATATGTTTTTCAAAGCTCCCTAATCTACAATATGTGATGAGACCAGTTTACCGTATGTGATGGGACTAGATAAGCTGGATGAGCTGGATCAGACTAAATGGGTCCCCTATTTCCACCGGCTTGTAATGTGTTCTCTGCTCCTTTTGTACCCTACCATTCCCTGGTTTCAGCTGAGTGACCCACAACCTCCTGGATAGGACCCTACTATTACCCTGGACAGCACATGCTGTATAACCCTGTTCCCTGGAGAAACTGTTACTGATGGGGAAAGGTGGTGGGGGGGGGGATGGCACAAAATTGAGGGAGGGTTTCTTTCCATTAGCCTCTATAACCTTATCATGTTGGGCAAAGGCTTGAGCAACACCCACCTTTGCTAAGAGCCAGCATAATTTTTAATGAGCTATTCCCATTAATGTTACTGGCATGGATTAAAGTTTGTCAAGTCACACAGTAAAGCCCCTGGCAGCTTTTAAAATTTTGTATTTTTTAGCCACATTACTGGTCAGCTTTCCCATGTGTTTCCGCTCCATCTTCAGTTCACTTCCTTGTACTCAAATGCTTTCATCACATTTGTTAACTCGATTCCGCAGCCCTTGAGCTGTACGCACATCCTGGGTCACATGGTTCTCTTGCCCAATTACAGACCGACTTTCTATGGGAAACATACAGTTCTGGCCCATAATCCTCTGTGAAGTTTCCAAGTGGTTGGTCCCTTGCTGGAAGCTGCTATTAATGCTGAACTTTGGGCTTTTTTTGTCCAGCAGCCGTGTCGAGGGACTGGAGTCAGAGCCATCCTGCAAGTGGTCGTCATCATCAGTGTCAGCATCAATATATTTACTGATGGATGTGTCATGAAATGTGAAGATTGCAGGTGTCATGCTCAGGCTCTCCGGAGATTTAGGTGGAGTCTTGCTACTGGCTGTGTTATAGATGGATACCTCTGGGCTTACAATGGAACGATCCGACAGGATTGAACTGTCTGATAGAGGAGCACCTCCCATTTGCATGGAAGAGGAAGAGGTGCCTGCTTCTCCTCGTCGGAGGGTGACCTTGAAGGAATGTGCCTTGAGAGGGTTATTTAAGCGGTAACCACGGGGGCTGTCCAAGAAGAATCCATGCCTGGAACTTTCTGGATTTGTGGCAATCTCTAGGATGGAGCTACACCCAGGAGGCTTGCTGACACTATGAGTTGAAAGCACAGGCTCATGTTCGAGGGAGGTCTGCATTCCGGGGTTGGCCCAAAACTGTGCTGGCAGGTTGACAATAGGACTGTGTGAGAAGCGAGTGCTTTCTGGGAAGTCAGTGGCACAGCTGATGTAACTGTCAATGCTCGACTGGCTTTTCATGTCTATGATTCCGTCTCGTGTGGCATTCCCAGGGATGCTATCCATCTCAATTTCCTCCCTCTGCCTGCTGCCCTTTGCTATTGACCCTCTATCTTTGGTGTTGAGGTTAGGCTGAGATTGGGTCTTGGCCATCTTGTGGTACATTTCCTCCAGCGTCTGCACATTCAGGTGCTGTGGGCTAGAGGACCTGACATTGGCTGGAGAACCATGCTCACTCACATTGAAGGATCTATTAGAATCTGTTTCTAAAGCTGCATGCTTTGGTGTCCACTTCCATTGGTTGGGAGAGAGGTGGTTGTCCTGAAGCTTCTCCTTCCTAGTCATATTCTCTCCATTCTTTTCTATGACTACATCCATAAGTTCAACACTACGAGCAAAGGCATCCTTCATGTTCATTGACACAATGCTGCCATTTCTCTTAGCTCTTTCCAGGGCTTCCCTTCTTTTGATAGCTTTCTCTTGCCTCTTCTGCTCTTTATAGAATTCAGAGAAGTTGTTGACAATAATAGGGATGGGCAGGGCAATCACCAGTACTCCAGCAATGCAACATAGCCCTCCCACAATTTTTCCCAAAAGTGTCTTTGGGTAGATGTCTCCATAGCCCACTGTGGTCATGGTGATCGTGGCCCACCAAAAGGAGGCAGGGATGCTTTTGAACTTTGTGTCATCCTCATCCTTCTCCGCAAAGAAGACCAAGCTAGAGAAGATCATAATACCCATAGCTAAGAAGAGGATAAGCAAGCCCAGCTCGTTGTAGCTGCGACGTAAAGTGAAGCCCAGTGACTGGAGGCCAGTGGAGTGCCGTGCCAGTTTGAGGATACGGAGGATGCGCATGATGCGGAAGATTTGCACCACGCGGCGCACGTTCTGGAACTGCAGCACGCTCTTGTTAGACTCGGTAAGAAAGATGGTGACGTAGTAGGGCAGGATGGCCAGTAAATCGATGACGTTCAGGGGCCCTTTAAAGAACTTCCACTTGTTCGGCGAAGACAGGAAGCGCAGCAGGTACTCCATAGTGAACCAGGCGATGCAGACTGCCTCCACGTGAGCTAACTGGGGGTTATCCGTCGTCTGGCCAAATTCGTCGGTGTCCTGCAGCTCTGGGAGCGTGTTGAGGGACAGGGCAATGGTGGACAGCACAATGAACAAGATGGATATTATGGCCAGGATCTGAAAAACAAGAACATACACCAAGGGACCAGGTAAGATATCTCTGTCACCATAAGTATAGAACATTCTACAGAGAGCCCTGGAAAACACACAGAAATTAACAAAGAATTAGCATCATTCATTGACCCTTCTAGACACATATACAGCTATAAACTGACAATGAAAAGTAAATACTTTTGAATAACATGTTCATGAATGTCATCAAAAGTGTGACTCATGTGGTATTTCCTTCACTGACTGATGTTAAATAGGGAGTATATTAATGAAATCTTCCAGCATCAGTTATATGGCAGATGGGTGGAAATTATTTATTTATAACACACTTATCAGACTACAGTAGCTTCCTGCATGGTAATATCAAAGGGAATGCCAGTGCTAAAGTGGCAGAGTACTTAAACATGACATTTAATACAAGAAAGGTCAAACATTAATCTGAAACAACAAAAAGATCAAAAGAAAGGCAGGACTGACTTGGATTTTCACTGATTTAAAGGGGTAAAATCGAAGTGGCAAATGACAGATAACCTTAATCTGAAAAATGAAGATTGGATTGCAGTATAATACCAAATGAAAAAATAAAAACCAATAAAACAAAGACCCCATTTTGTACTTCTGGATAGACAGTATGAGACTGTAGACATGCAGGTATCCACCAAAGCCCAGTGGAGGTGTTTAGCACCACTGATGAACAACATCAAAATCTCCCCACGTGTAGCTGTGGAGCCACCCATGAGGAAGGCAGGCAAGACACAGCTGGTTTCTCCCCATTGCTAGACATCCCTGAGGACAACCATCCAAACTGAACCAATTGTCTGCAACCATAGAGAAAGCCACCGACCGTCTTGCAGAGCATAGCCATCAGTGGTTGCATGCAAACCTTTGCTTGCCTTCACCTCACCCAGACCCGACCCATCTAAGCCTCTCCTGCAGTCCAGACTCTGTGTATTATCATTCCCACCTTGACAAGTATCCGTTCACATCACATACAACCCAGTATCCTGACGATCAGGAACTCATTTAATTTCTCAACTAGTTTGTGAAAAAAATATAATATGAAACAATAAGTGGAAATTTGTATTCATTGCTTTCCCACTGACACTCATCTATGCCAGAGTCATGATGGCCATGATTTCCGTTCCAAATAGATTAGTGCAGAAGGCAGGGCACACTCTAGATGAAATGTAGGGCATTCTACACATTACAAGCCATCCATCCACTCATCTTCAAACCACTTTTCTGGGTGATGACCACAGTGGCACCATACCGAGCAGGTCAGACTTGACCTTTCTATCCAAGGCCACAGATTCTAGCTCCTTCTAGGGTATCCCCAGGAATTCCTTAGCCAGCTGGATGGAATAATCCTTCTAGTACAGGGGTGGGGAACCTGATCCATGGAGAGCTGGTGTAGGTGCAGGTTTTTGGGATAACCTCTCGATCAGCAGTACGGTCCCCAGAACTGGAGTTGAGAACTGCTGCTTTATTATTGTCTGATTGGGAGGTCATACCAAAAACCCACACCCACACCGGCTCTCCATGAATCAGGTCCCCTACCTCTGCTATAGTGTACCTCTGCTGTGTCTGTCCTTGGGCCTTCACTAAATGGGACATGAACAGGTCGCTTGGAGTAAACTCTGTGGCAGATTTATAAAATGCCCAACTCAACAAAGGAGCAGAATCAGGCTCAAGATGGTTTTTGTCATAGAGTGCCTGATGATTTTTTCATGCACAACACCAGGCTTGGCTCAGCCCAATATTTCAATGAAGCACCCACAACCTCAGCAAATTTATAATACCACAAGTCACATTTTATAATAAGAAAAAAAATTATATTAGGCAAATGGTAATAAGCCAAACATGAAATCTAATCAACAATATTTCTACAATATTTAAGCAAAATTGCATTTGTCCTATGGCAAGAGAACATTGCAAGTTAATGGTTGCATCAGTGTAGCTCTGAGATCCATTCGGTATTAGGAAAGAAACTGACAGCAGGCTCAGCCAGACCATGTATCACTCAGGTGTCAGAGGTGTTCCTCTGGTTTGGTTTGTTATTGTGCTGCACAGAGCTGGGATGTGTGAATGTTCCTGTGTGGGGTGTGGAGGCGTTAATGGTGAGACGTATGCTTGTCTTCTATCCAATACATTTTTTTGCATCCTCTTGTCTTTCTTTTTGTTGTGTTTTTTACTACACAGCGACTGCAAAATATTACATCTGTTTCCAAGCACAGTATATCATAAAGATGCCATTCACAATCTCTGACCATTCATACAACATGGAGATACTGCACGTTTCTCCAAAAAAGGGCTCCGGTGATATTGTGTTATATATTCTAAACAAAAGTATGGCCAAAGCATGGTAATATTGTTTACTCAACGTAATAGCACCACAGTAAATAGGTAACCTATTATCTGTTGCCTGAGGAAGACAAAACACAGAAATGGCAATGTTCTCCAATGTATGACGCATAGTATATACAGAGTAAAGATACTATCTGTTGCCTGTACACAGAGGAGAAACTACAACATGGAGATGAGGCAGGTCATCAGACTGTAATTGTAGTGTAGTTGTAGTGGTGAGCAGACCACATTTTCAGTGGTGATACTTGAGGGTCCCTAAGCACCGATTCTCATTAATCCAGTGCAAGGTCACAGAGGATCTACAGTCTCTGGCCATTTGAACATGGGACTATTCCACTGACTGGGTATTCATTAACAATAATTACTCCAGGCAGTAAGCTACTATTAAAGACCTGCTATGGCCTATAAAACGCAAGCGAGAGAAATTTTTAAGTTGAAACACACAGCAAAATTATTCAAATGGAAAACAAACTTTAACTATGCAATAACTAGATATAGTGCTCAATTTGTTGCTGGTTATTACTAGCAATTCTCAAAATAATATAGACACATCTGAATTTATTAGTAAGTTTCCTCTTCTGCTTCCACTGTTTGGGCTTTATTATGTAGCATAGATATTCTAGAATATTGCACAATGTTTCATCAACCAATACACCTTTACAAAGCTTTTTCATCAAAAACCAGTGACATGACGACAGCATTACAGAAGCCATATAGATCATTTTAAATAAAATTCTTGCAGTGAGCAATTACTGAAGCATCACACTGTACTTAATAATAGCATATCTGGAAAATGATCACATGGAAAGAAGATATTCTTTTTTTGAGGATGTGCGGCTCAGTTTTGCTTGTAATTATTAGTATCCCATTAGGAAAATCATGCGACCAGCATGTCAAAAATGCAGCTTGACAAACCAACGGGACTGAGTTGATGTTTCTGAATTGCATCGAATGGAAACAAGCAGTGTTTTTACCCACTAAAACAATTTGAAGTGCAACACATTTGTTCTTCTGTTCTGAGTTTTTCCAATTTATACACCTACGAATGAGTAACTGTTAACCTCTAAGGTTATTATAAAGGCCCTAGTTATACCTAATATTTCATAATTATTGGGGGCATACCACACATTAGCACCTTGGTACCCGCACTCTGAATTCTGCTGAGCTGCACCATATGAAACCAGGCACACAGACACACTCACATACAAGGACTGTGAAATGCTAGGTGAAACAGATCCTCCTATAGACGTCCTCCTGCCTCTCACACATCAATCAGTCCCGAGCTAGAGCAGACAGGTCTGCTTCTGGAGATACAAACTTCATTGGTACATGGCAAGGTGATGCTTGTCAGACATGCAGCTTTCTACGACATTACATCATGACACAAACCCCCTCCAGATCTCCACTTCAGAACACCAGCCTCAAATATTCTTGGGTTTAGCTACAAGAATGTATTAGACAACAGTTCCTCACACCGCAGTGGTAGCAGTTATTAGCAGGACTGGAGCTGTGAAGTCTTTTAGCACGCTTGCGGACTGTTTGCGCTGTTTCTCCAAGGTGGCCCCGCTAGCTCTGCAATTAGACCAGTGACTAGACCCTCTCCTGTCAGGGGCCACCTGAATATTTAAAATCTTGCCCAGGAGCCTTGAGCATAAATAGAATGAATGGTGAGGGAACTGGCAGTATGATGGGTAATTCTGCCTCTCTCTTCGCCTTTGCAAGGTCAAGTGTGCTGAGGGTCAAATCTTTCAAATTTGAGCTGACAGAAGGTGAAGCCCAGCCAACCAGTCGCCCTTATCTGACTCTTATCAGGGGAACACTCCGTTACTATACAGACCAGTCAGAGGTGAGTAATAACCCAATTTGTTTACCTGTCTCTTTAGTGAGTTTTACTATAGGCCTGGGTTGGAAGCTCATGCATTGATTAGTGAGGCATACTTGACGCTATAGAGAACATAGCAGGCATCGATGCAGGGCTGGCAACTAAACCTTTCTATAGATAAGCCAATAAAAACTGAGGCGAATCTTGAGACTGGGCCTATTCACTTGAGTGTCACCACATAGACACAGGGGCTGGATTTAGTATAGCTCTCAGGAGAAAAGGAAGGAATCTATCTTAAGTGGCTCATTGGGCAGGTACATGGACAAGAATGACAGCTCAATGTGTGAATACATAACAACTAAAATAAGGTGCTCAGTGCACAGAGTAAGAGCAGAAATCGACCCAAGAAGCATGACCTTCACCAGCAGACTGAGGACACCAAAGGATAAATGTAATAGGGCTTGATAATATTGTGGTAGGAAGTCACGGTCACCCTGTGGTCAATCTGATGCTCTTCTTTGTAGTCCTGATTGGAGACAGAATTCCCCCTGCCCTTTCATACCAAAAGAAGAAGAATTTAAACCAAGAACAAGGAGAGAGATGTTTTAAAAATCTTATTTCTTCCATCAGTTCCGATATTTCCCAATAAGGATATTTTGTTTTTCTTTGTTTCCTAACATAATTTTCTAAGTCATCAAGATAAGATAAAATAAGATAAGACAAGACATGTACTTTGTTGATCCAAGGGGGGAAATTGGGTTGCATGCCGCAGCAAGGAATCCAAAACCCACGCAAACAAAGATAAAATGCAAAACCTAGACGAAGTGCAAAAACAGTGCAGACAAGTAAACACAGCACAAACAAATTTAAAACGCATACAATACACAACCAGCACATCCTGAAAACAGACAATTAAAACACTAAAAATAAATTAATGAATGGTTTATATGCAGTTAAAAATAGATTGTAATGCTTTACATTAATTGCACCTTCATAATGACTTTATAATGCATTTGTAAAAACATTCAGTGCACCTTCATAATGCATTCATAGAACATCTATAAGCATACCTTATAAGTATATCTTTTTATCCTAACATACTTTGCCAGCTGTCATACATCAATAACAATTATATAATAACAAACAATAAACAAAAAATAAAATTATAATTTTATAATCATATGTTTGTTATTACAGTTTTTTACGATTGTTTACACTCTGAAATAAAAATTTCCACATAATTTGCAAAATTCTACTCCAAGGAGCAA
>JAODJU010000108.1:25723725-25736563 GCA_026776725.1 Gnathonemus echidnorhynchus
TGTTTATTTTGAGAAAAACAATCAAATTCATGAGGAACACATTAAATAATGTGCTGTTGTATTGTTTTCAATGTAATTTATATATATATATATATATATATATAAAATCCCCTGGACATTTTGAAAGAATTGATATACACATTTCATTTTACATGGATGGATATTTACGGTGATTTAGTAATGAATCATAGCCAATAAACCAGCTGTTCCCCTGATACCCAAACCCAGGGTTTCACAGATATTAAATTCAGCGTATAGAAAATCTGTTTAGTCCATACTCTGTCATGGAATAAACAGCATTCAGGTCCATTTTCACTTGGGCATGCTAGAAGAGCGGTTTTCCTGGCAATCCTCCAAGTCCCTCTTTAGGCATTAGCAACACAGAGAGAAAAACTTTTGCTGTAGCCTACTGCTGTCCTTGGTGTAAGTGCAGGCAGACATCCTGACATCTGCAGACATCTGCCTCATTCACAGGAAATCCCGCTGGATTAACCATGAGGAGAGCAGCATAAACAACTTGCCTCATTCAGAAATTATTATGTCATGGTCTGGTCTGGAATTGGAATCATTTATAACTGCACCTCCAGTTTTTACAACGTAGTATGTTAGGTAATGTTTTTCATTAGTTACATTATCTTAAAAAAGAAAGAAAACCAGGTCTGTCATCTTTTCTTTCCTGCAGGGGTTTGATAAAAATTCTCAGATTTCAATACTAATCTCGCTCCTTTTTCTTCTTTCGTTTTTTTTTTTATAAAAGTTTTTTTTTTTATTAGCCTTGTTAATCCTGTCATTTATAGATAGATAAATGGCCCTGTTGGTACAGTATTTGATCTTCAGCTCATTGGGTTAATTTATCTGTATGCATCCGAGCATTTTATGTTGTGTTGTGTGTGTATTGATTTACTCTCTTCTGAAGACTAGGGGAATCATCCACTGGGTGACAGGACACAATCAGTTGCACACCTGACTGTTGCGTCAGCAAACTGTTCATTTACAGTGAGCCCTGACTTCCCCTTTCTACCTAGAGTCCTTTATCTGTTATAGACAGGAATGGAATCGCACAATTCCTAACTCCGGAGAAATTATCACATAAATCAGATAATAGGTAAATGGATGTTTTGAAAATATGTTGGTAAGTAATGATGGCACCACTGTAATACCAATAAAGCACTTTTATTAACTGTTCCTATTAATGCAGAAAGCACAGTAAGGAGCAAATACATCATCGCTATATACCAAAAATGCATCCCACTGAGACACCACGCCATCCCACTGGGACACCACACCATCCCACTGGGACACCACGCCATCCCACTGGTACACCCCGAACTCCCACTGAGACACCAATCCTTCCCACTGGGACACCCCGAACTCCCACTGAGACACCAATCCTTCCCACTGGGACACCACACCATCCCACTGGAACACCCCAAACTCCCACTGAGACACCAATCCTTCCCACTGGGACACCACGCCATCCCACTGGGACACCCCGAACTCCCACTGAGACACCAATCCATCCCACTGGGACACCACGCCATCCCACTGGGACACCACGCCATCCCACTGGGACACCCCGAACTCCCACTGAGACACCAATCCTTCCCACTGGGACACCACGCCATCCCACTGGGACACCACGCCATCCCACTGGGACACCACACCATCCCACTGGGACACCCCGAACTCCCACTGGGACACCACACCATCCCACTGGGACACCACACCATCCCCCTGGGACACCACACCCTTCCACTGAGACACCACGCCTACCTGAAATCAACACAGATCAGACTTATACTGTTGCACTATATTGGTTTCTGTTTGTCCTGTTTACTGCAGCTGGCATTAGTACCAGTGGGAGCAAAATTACCTCCTGCTGATAGTATCTCTTTTGTTGGCCATTAGGTCACTTTAGTGTCACCCTGTCACACCGTCTCACTCCAGTATAAAGACACACTACCACACCAATCATTTAGAAAAGCATATTACACCACCAAATTACATCTTATTCAGGAAACTGATTGTCAAATAAACTGGAGAGATTATGGCCAATGCTACACAATCTGAAATCATAACAGCCCCTTGATATGAGACTAACAGGAGAACGTGTGAGCTTTGTATTTATAGCTATCCGCAGGGAGAGACTCTCACAACCTGCTCACATCGAGGTGCCTCTCAGGTAGAGAAGCTTCCAGCATCACTCAGAGTGCCAGGGTGAAGACAGCCCACTTTGGATACCTCTCTCAATTAGTACGGGTGCCACATGGCGTGATATTCATAGAGTGCCTCATCCACCGGGGAGATCACACATCGAAATCCTCAGGAAAGGGCAGGGCGATGAGAATGATGGGGCTGTGTCTGTTCTGAAATGAGGACTTGCTTAATTAACAGTAAGCACACCATGCAAAGGTGAGATGTGGGGGGGTGGATTAGTGCTGTGGTGAAGGCAACCCGTGAAGCTTTACAGCACATGTAAGATCAGAACCAAGCAAAGCTCAAAGTGCACCTAATCTACTGCTCTACAATATGACGTGCATATGGGAAGGACCCAGCTGAAGTTACCTACAGTATGACTGGAGCACATACCGTAGCAGGCAATGGATCATACAGTCTTGAGCCAAAAGTGTAAATGCTTGAATAACTATAATGTATGTCACTGAAGAAATTAGAAAGAAAAAGAATTTATGTATTTGAATTATTGTTCTGGAGAAGACTGATAATAGTGGAGAAAAAAAAGATTATCAAGTGGGTAACAGAGCCAACTGGACAACTGCGCTCAGGAAAATCATGGAGCACATGCAACCAGAATGTATGCTAACGAACACTTACACCACAGAATTGCTGGTACTGGCTCGTCGTTGGAGTGTGCTCTGGGGGGGGGGGGGTTATACGAGTCTGTGACGTGGTCAACACCCCTCATGTATCAATGGGTAGACTTCTGCACTAGTCAACTAAAAGAACAGAAGGTCTTGTAGAAGCATATTGAAAGTAGCTGTTAGTCTATGTGACTGGAGCATCATCCTGCCTGCATTACTAGCTGAGGTTAGTGGCTTTTTAAGATCATACTGAATCGATTATTCATATTTAAGGCGATACCTACATATACTAAGCAATTAATGTAGTAGGAGCCTAGTCATTGCTAAGTTATTTCTTGTCCACTGGTCATCCCTAACCTTCTAAACCAGGCAGATGTCTGCAGATGTCCACTGGGACCTCATGGCCAGACCTGCCGCTCTTCTCTCTCATGCAGTAAAATGGCACTGAAATGGAGAACCAAGCCTGCAACTGGCAGGCTGAGTAATTAACTAATAGCTCTGGTATTCTATTCTCAGAGATCTGAGATCTTCTTCAGAAAGAAACATTAGAGTTCTCAGTATTGGATGTCACTTGGTGTCATAGCTTTCCCACAGGTGACCTCTGTATTGTACACCTCCAGCTTTTTAACAAGAAGAATGAAAAGGAAAGAAGCTATTTGTTACCAAAAGGTATGATTCGAAAAGGAAGCCAGGAAAGAAAAGCAGGTTGTAAGCAGGGTCTGCTAATCTCTTTTCACTTGATAATCTGACAAGCGGTGGAAATGCATCTGTTTTCAGAGGAAGTGAAGTTCCAAAAATTCAGTTTTCTTGAGTTTTAAGTATTATAACTTTGATTTAAAATCCCAAATGAATTTAATTCACTAAGTTGTTACTAATAATTACAAGAATGGATTTTTTTCAATTTCCGCAAAACTCAATATAGAAGCACTTTTACTGGCCTTTTAGGAAGAATTATACCCAATTAAATGATATTAATATTGATAATTAACAGAATATTTCATGTGAATGTAAAGACAATTGAATTACATGGATGTTAAAGAAGGGCAGCAGAGTGGTGCAGTGGTTAGCATTGTTGCCTCACATCTCTGGGACCTGGTTTAAATCTCTGCAAGTCTTCCATGTGGACGGAGTTTGCATATTCTTCCTGTTTTTGTGGGATTTCCTCCGGATACTCCAGTGTCTCCCCATGGTCCAATGACATGCTAATAGTGATTGGAGTTACCAAATTGCCCATAGGTGTGCATATGTGAGTGTGCCCTGTGATGGGTTGGTGCCCCATTCTGGGTTGTTCCATGCCTTACATCCATAGCCTCTGGGATCAGTTCTGGACCCCCTGTGACCCTGAGTAGGAGAAGTGGTTTCAGAAGATGGTTGTATAATGAAGATAAACTGCAGTCACAGTTCTCCTAATACAAACATATTCTTTTTATTATTTAGCGAAGGAAAAAAACAAGAACATAAAAAATTACAAATGAGAGGCCAATCAGCCCATCAAAAAACATACTGTTCTCATTATGTAACTTAAAACTGCCACTGGTCTTTATGCAGTTGGAGCTGCAGAATTCAGCCCACTCTCTAAGAAAAAAAAGCTGAAAATTAAGCTATTTCAATATAATTTTGGCCTACAGGCACCAAATGTATTAAGCTTGCAATCTAATTTTAAATGGCTATTAGACAAATATTTTGATTGCTGTTAAGTATCCATGGTAGTACTGTGCAAAAAACATCGCATTAAACAATATGATCCCGACTGTGCCTGAACTGATTATCTTTCTTTAAAAAAATACCTAATTGTAAACTTTCCCAAATTAATGTGCATTTAAGATGCTTTTACAATGTTTTATTCATAATGAGGGAAACTGCATTACATACACTTTAGTTTATACCTATCTACATCCAAAAATGCTAATTCCTGGTTAAATTTAACCTGTTAATCAATTTTACATAATTAGGTCAACCAAGTGACAGTCTTGAGACCACTAGATTTTTTCATACCAGTACACTACAGTCATTGTAGTGAAAACATTTATATTCAACAAACCAGAACACACTGTGTTGGACATCTCCCCCCTCGGCAGATAAGTAGCTTTAGTGTGGATTTCTGCCTATTTGCACAACAAAGGTGTTATTTATAAGTTAATTGATTTAGTTCAATGGTAATGTATTCATTATCTTCAGGGAAGGGGCCTCAGTAAAGTCTGCTGACCCTCCCCAGCTCTTATTACTCTGCAGTCCAATAGGTTGAGCATAAATGATTGATGACTTGCTCACTCACACTACACTTTCACCATAATGAAATTGTGCTTATAGGATTCAATGGAGCTTTCACCTGAGGTCACCAGAATATATGTACGAAAGCGCACTTGGGAAGAGTTCAGATATGCTGCCTATTTTTCTGGTCATATATTATACTACAGGATCACGAAGTGGCTGGGGCAAATTCCTGCAAGCACAGTCCACCACACAGGGAAGACTCTAGAGCAGTCTTTTTGCTCCCTCCCAACTCCCAACAAACCCATACCAGGTAGTCGGTCTCCTAGATTGCCTGGGAGCTGGGAGGGAGCAAAAACGTGGACTGTCTGGTGTCCCCAAGGACTGGATTGGGAAACACTGCCCCAGACAGACTGCCAGTCGAGTTATGGGGCACACAATCACACACAGAGGTAGATCAGCTTAAATTGCATGTTTTTCAGATATAGGAAACTGGGCTTGAAATCAAATCCACAAACCTGTTAGGCCAAAACACTACACACTGTGCAGGGATTCAAGATATATGTAATCAAATTTCCTAAGAGATCATAAGTGAAAATATTTAAATCTCCAATAAGCAAAATGGATTTTTTCCATTGCACTGGGAGTTGGATTATATATGAGTGTGAAGCATCAATATTATTAAAATAATGTCATAGGACCTACTAAGAAGTGCAATGCATTTTTAAGAATCAAGACCTTTTTCCTTTAGAGAATTTCTCACCCAGAATATTTTTTACCATGCTGCAGTCCTACTGTGACACATCAAACAATTGTAATTCGGCCAGCTATGTTCAATCGCTAAGCTTATTACAATTCACATCCTTTTTAAAGGATGAATTTATTGTTACTCATCAGAATATTTGCTGCTCTTTTGTGTTTAGAGAGAGAAGCTGCAGTTTATCTGTTCTTTTCAAAATGCTGTAAAGCAAAATTAAGTTAATATTAACCTCTTCTGTAACTGATGAAAGAATATAACCGCCAATCGTGCAATGCCAAACAATAACAGCAAAAAAATATAATTACACTTAACCTGGAACCTTCCGTATCCATTAAATATTCAGTTGTTAAAACAGGAACACTTCTGAGCTGTAAGTTTCTTTGAATAGCCATGTCACTAAGACATATTGAAAGACTACCCTTCCAGTATATTCAGTCTATTTAATAAGCTCCTGAAATGTAGAAACAAGTTGAAAAAGATTTTCAAAGGCTCATAGAGATACTTTTAGCCACAAATAGGAGTACCCTTGAGAAAGGCAGGTCATGTAACTGCTACAGGAGACTCCTAGTCTTACCATAGGATGTAGGTCTGGGCCTCAAACCACTACTATGCCAGTGACTTCTATGCATGCAGTTCAAATGTCACAGATTATATGTTGGATATAGTTTAGCTGCAACACAAATAAACTGTATTTAGAAATTTGAAAAGAAACTAGAGAGTTACAAAAACATTGAAATAAATAAATCAAAAACAATAGTAATTATTAAATCCTGTAAAGAAATGGAAGTCAATAGCAAATTCATTGTATAACCTGAGATTTTATTTATGTATATATATGTGGAAAAAAATGAAGAACTGTATAATGCCACTCTGATGTAGATCATTTATTATGATATATTTCTTCAAAGTAAAATGAAAAAAGTCAGTTTATGCTGCACTTTAATCATAAGAGACACAGGCGGTTAGATTGGCTGTAAAACAACAGGAACTTCCGTTAAACTCAAAGGGATCTATTCTTCCATCACGCACTTAAGTCAAAAAAGCGCTTGCAAATTTGTTACGGGTGTCGGCTGCAGGCGAGTGGGGAGCAGGTGAGTCCAGCCAGGAAGTCGGGCGAAACGGGATTTTATTCATACGAACGGGATGCACACAAATCAGCACTACAAACGTCAATGACTGACCTGGGGATACTAACACAGATGCGGACTAAATACACCATACAAGCCGAAACTAACAGGAAACAGGTGATAACAATCGGGAAGTAACATGAGGTAACGAGGTGGGCGTGGCACACAGGAGGCGCGAACGAGCAGGTCATGACAACATGCTTCTGAATTACATGTATGTGTGGTTGTACAAGAAGTATAAATATTTCATTATGCAAGAAAAGGGGGGTTATGCCCACAATGACTTTGGCAACAAGCAAAATGTGGAACATGGACTATTTACACTGTCAGTGAAACTGAAATTTGCAGAAATCTTTTTATTTGGAATATGATGCATGGCAGTCGCCTACTACACTTATATTTGGTCATTTGCACGAACATAAGGAACCTCCGATAAAAACAAAATGTTACAGTGAAATATAGTGTTTGAATTTTGTTAAAAGTAGTTGACATTACCTTAACTTACATAATACAATTGAAAATTTTGAAAATTAAAATTGAAAGAATTATTTTTTCATTTAGTCTGATTTGCCTGCATAGCTGTATAGCAAAAGCAAGTGTCACTTGAATCCTGCTTAATGGCAATATACTTGTTTATTCTGTACTTACATGTTTATATGTACTATTGTGCTATATAATTCTTAGATAATTTTATATAATTATATGAACAACTCAAATGTGTTTTGGAAGGTAACGTTTACTTATATTTAAAAACTGTAAAAGGTTTTGTTTTGCTGAAAGACTTTCATGTTTGTGAAAATGACCAAACATAAGCATAGTAGGCAACCACCATGCATTCATTTTCCAAATAAAAGGGCTTCATGTGGAATTCAATTAGGTTCACAATGTAAATCAATTGTTGTAAATGAATGTTCCACGTTTTGTTTGTTGCCAAAATCATCATACATATGAGTGTTCATGAGTTTTAGCCCCACAGTGCGGCGATAGGCATCACAGGTTTTGTGTCTGTCTGCCTTACAATGATGTTGACTGAGCTGTGTAGTATCTGTTAGATTCTCAGAATGTCTACTTCCATTTAATTATACCAGCTGGTTTTACAGGGGTCAATCATTACTTTTAGAAATGTGAGTAATGTTAGAGCACTAAGAAAGGCAGATGTAATGTCATTCAGAAATAGGTGAAAGGCGATTTTTGCTGTTGCACGACAATGAGAGTAGAGGTTGCTGAAGTTGCAGGAAGCCACCAAATTAGTTGCTAGTTGCCAGATATTATTTTTAGTCACTAAGGAAAGTCAAAAAGTCACTGAATCTAGCGACAAAGTCACTAAATTTGCAACACAGTACAGCTAGCATTCAACTGAGCAGCCAGCTTACCCAGAGAGCAGCTGTACATATCTCTTGAATGGAGTTAAAATTCGCCAGGTTGCAGTGACAGATGGCTTAACACTGTATGTGGATTCTGTGTCTAGATGTGTTTCATAGACTATCTGGCAACTTGGATATCGTCAGACAAGCATACAAAACATATGAATCCGTGTATCACAATTATTCATAATAAAGTTAGAGGGCCAAGCAAATACACTTGTATATCCTTGTGTATTTCTATATACAACTGTGTTATGTTATGTAATTATATTAATTATTCACATGCGTTTTGGATTGTAACAATTGTTTCTAAACGTATGATAGCCTAAATGTTAAAAAGTTTTGCTTTGTTACATTTTCCGCTTTCTGAAAACTGCATTATTGCATTTGGCCGTGTAGAGGAACACGTCGTACAGATTTTCTTGGTTGCTTTGAACAATTTCTCTAAACAGTCTTGATGTTCTCCCTGTTGCCTGTGCATTTCTCAAAACAGTTCTCACACTGTAGCACAATAATTTAGATGACCAAGAAAATGAAGCGATTGATTCAAAACCTTTTATTCATGTTTGAAAATGCAGTTTTCTGGTTAGGCATTTAGTCAATGCCACCAAAATGTAACGTCTCTAGAGACAAAACCAGTCAAAATGTCAAGTCATGTTGTCAACATAAAAATATACTATGGAAGTATTTTAAGAATTAAAATTGATCAACTGTTTACTTTCTTACTTCATTATCATTTTTCTTTAGCCAGCTGAATTTGCTTGTGCACCAAACCTCATGTACTTATGTTCTAGAAACCATTACAAGGTTCTACCACACTGGTATTTTCTGCAAGACAGGAATATTGTAACATATGTAATGTGGATTTTTTTTTATTATTCAGGGCAACAGAAATTACAATGCAATGAACTAAACGCAAATCTGGAAGTTTTCAAAAAGCAATTAAGTTATATGTTATGGTAAACATGTACACACTATTTTAAGTGTTGGAAGGAAGAATGCCAATTATTCATCATTGGTTGTCTTGTCACTCCTACTGGTCTGGCCACATATTTTCATCTACATGATGTCTGATATTCTCCCTTGCAATACATCCAGCAAAAAATCTTCTTACGTGCCCCAACCACCTTCTACAAGAATCTGCAGTGATGTCATCACAACCAGCATCCATTGAAGCGAGTACAGGAACATGGTTGTGTGGCTGGTGACAAGCGGTTTCTCATTTTATCATCCAATAAAACCTCTATTTTTGATCTATTTCCCTTATATTTCACCATTGAAGGAACCTTTCTGACCACTGCATTAACATTTTTGCATGGGATGACTTACACTATTCACACATACGCAAATGTTTTGCAGAGTAGAAGTGAACAAACCAGAAGCGTACAGTTCATTTTGGCAACTTGACTAATACAACTGATTTTTGGGCTAATTCAAAATCAATATAGGTCTACCTAATCCCAATGAGAAATGACATTCTTTGGTGAGAAACTGACTTAAGGGTGTGCAGGTTTACGTATTTGGTTATGAGAAGTGCCATTTTTATTTGACAATTTGTCCAAAGCAAATGAGAAAAAATGTAATACAGCTCTCCAAATGCGTAGTGAAAAATGCATTTAAGTGCACTTAAGTCTGTGGTAGAAAGTGCGTAAGGGTCATTTATATGCGACACGCCCATATTTTACTCTGCCAAAAGTGGGTATCTAGCCTAAGTGCACTTAAACTCCGGTCTTATGTCGATGGGAGAATATGCATAAGTGAGAAAATCCTTAAGTGCCTTGGAGAATGACCCCCAAATCACTAGAGGTTGTAAATCATACAAGCAAAATTTGCTGTCATTTGCTTAAATGTGTTAAGTTCCATTCTTCTCCTAATAATTTAGCACCTGCTGTAGTACGGTCAACCTAATGGCTTTAAAGCTCTCTTTTAATCTAATTATACCTCCATGTATGGACCACTCCGTACGCAAGGTTTTTAGGTAACATCAGCATGGCAGTGAGCAATGTTCAAAAACAAACATGAATAAGTACAGTAGTGTTACTCAAAGGCACTACATCAGATCATGGCACCAGATCTAATTGTTTTTTTATTACTTACGAGCAATGCAAGATATCAGCTCGACTTGAAACAAAAATGGTGTAAATAGCTAACTTTCCTAAGAACACACACACACACACCAAACACACACAACAGGCGTACTGTACACTGAGACAACAGGTTACTTGACAAAGGGGAAAAGCAGCTTTAAAACTTTTCAACATAAAATTTGATTATTGTTGATTTTACATTAATGCACAACAGGCTATAGTTTTTGGGCCATATTATTGTAAGTTCCAAAAATATAATATTGAACAGGTATTGTTGTCCTCCGTGTGATTTTCTGTAGCCTATACTGCATGTGGACAAGCTGCACATTTGACCGATTGTCTTTGATAAACAGTTTCTCTGCACAAACTAGACATACGATGCTTAATTAGCCATCTATGCTGCAACATATCTGATACAGTCACAGAGGCTTCAGACTCATTTTCAGTCTTAATGATTGATTTGTGACAGGTTCAAACAAAAAACAAGCAAAACCAATATCATATTGTTTGATGATAATCTGATTATGATGATCTAAAATCATTATTGTGGGTGCACTTGAACTGTGCAATTTTAAATAATATAGCCTACCCTAACCATTGAAATAACATCGTATACTGCACGAAAAAGTGGTACTTTTATTTAACGTTATATTAGGAGACTTCCACTAGATGACTTATCCGAAATTAGTTAAATAAAAGCGAAAACATATATTTGCCTTTTAACGACCTTCATTAAATCCTTAGCTGAAGATCCATTTTGTTCCAGTCGCCAGCTTTGAAATGTCAATAAGATCCTTTAACTCGAAGTCTAGGGTTGCGGTTTCTTTGATTGGATGGAATGGGGATATACACATTTTTGCAGACTGATACAAATTCCCCTATTACGATTGCATTCATAACAGAATTCTGGTGTACATCATTAAATAGACCAATCATTATTTTAATTCGACTTATCAAAGGCCTTCCGGTTTAAACAGTAGCTACATGAGAAACTGGACGATGTCAGTTTTGTTTTTTATGTGTTGACAGCTGTGCTGGCTGGTTGGTTAATCTCAATAAATGACTTTAACTAACAAGGATGCATTGGGGAATGAGCTGAGTAATATACTGACCTCTTTTCTGACAAAATACTTGTAAACATTTACTTTAATCGCAGCAGATCTCTCACCTTGGCTGCCACAGATGAACTAGGTTTCTCCAGAAGATCCCAAAGTTTCTTTCTTTTCTCCGCACAAAATGTGTTATCAAATTCTTCTCCTTCTCTTTCCTTCAAATTGTCCGCTTCGCGTTTAAGCTCCTCATTCATTTGTTCTTTTTTCTGATGGTATCGAGCCTGACAGCAGGACTCCAGGTATATCTCATCGATGCCCCAGTAGTCCAGTTCCTGGCTGAAAGATAAAGCGCACATCTCCTCCATCATGTGTAACTTGCCGGTGCGATAAAAATTAAGGATGGAAGTAAATGCTCCTGGGTGTCTGTCAAAAAAATACTCATTATCCTCCAAACTGTAATCGTCGCATATCTCCATCAGTAAACTGTGAGAATTGCAATCTCTTAGTTTACCCAGTCGGGTGCGTGGCAACCTGTCCAGGGTTCTCCATAAGACCTCATGTGGAAGACCCCCCACATTTAGCCTCACCCTGCGGCAACAAGCCTTGCTTCGGATTATCTCCACAGTATCGGGGGGCAGCGAAGAAGTCGACCGCGAACCCGATTTATTCATCCCGGAGTAGTATCTTTACTCCAAATATACGGCCGAGATCCAATAAGTTCAGTCGGTCCAGAAGAAAGGATCCTGGGGGAGCGGGGGGTTAGCTTCTACATTTGAATTTGTTTTCCTCCATTTTTGAGACTGCGAGGAAAGACAGAAGAATAATCAGAGACAGTTTCTAAAATGGAGACACACCCTGACGACCAATGCTGATAAGAAACGACATTTTTTTTGCGCGCTGTCATGCGTTTTATCCACAAATTCGAGGAGCAAATATATAATTTAATCTGCTCTAGCAGCCTTCCTCTGTTGCGTTGTAGTCAGTAGCAGGGGGAGGCGCAAAGTGAGCGCTATCCAGTCCAGCAGTGCTGAATCCGCACCCCCTTGCTTTGCACCCTGTTGTTCGACAAAATTGTTTTTTACTTTCGGGTTCACCAAAGTAATCCACGGGATAGACAGCAGAGATGCAAGCATTTAACTGCAGTTTACCCGTGTTGTTACACAACAATCAGATGGTTTCATAATCGTCACAGTTAAGTAAGATCTAACAATATTCATAGTTTAAATTGTTTACTATGGTAGGTACCACGATTTATCCGGCAATGCATTGTGTCGCTACTGGAGCGCTTGGATAGAACAGCTGTATTTATTCATGCATTACCATTGATTTCATAACCAGCGAATCGGATATATATATATATATATATATATATATATATATATATATATATTATATGTGTGTGTGTGTGTGTCAGCGTT
>JAODJU010000108.1:25742845-25759797 GCA_026776725.1 Gnathonemus echidnorhynchus
AATAAATCCCTTAGCTAAGGAGAAATTAAACCTTAAGTGTCATACTTAAGGGGAAAACTTAAGGTGTTTTGTGCAACTGGCCCCAGGTCCTTAGAGTCCTGGGGGTATGTTTTGTGGGGGAGATCTCTGGCCTCCAGCTCTGGTACCACATGCTCACATCCCACAAAATATACGACAGAGATGTCTGTGGAAATCACCTGACCAGTGACGTCATCCCCTGGGCAGAGTTAGTGGTCGAACCATACAGCCATAGAGCAAGACATGGATGCTATCCAGTGACCTGTGATGAAGACTGGACCCCTTTGATACTGTCTCTCACAACGAGGCACATTACCTGCATTGTGAGGAAGCATCAGTTACATCACTGTCGCCATGTGGCGCATTTCCCGGATGGCGACCCAAATCGCAGGATCCTCATTGCTGGGGACCCAAGCAGGTGGACCAAGCCAAAGGGACGCCTGTGTAACACCTGACTGTGGCAGATACATGTGCACTTTCAGAGGGTGGGGCTGGAACACGTGTTGTTGAAGATTCCCAGACACTCCCAGTTCACCCTCCATCAGGGCTATCAAACACACCACACACCTGCAATATAACAATTGACTTTATTGATTGCCCGTCGTAGTGCACATTAAATATCACAAGTTGACTCACACACTTGTAACAAACCATCAACCATCTCTCCGGAGGTAGGTGTAGCCAAAACGACAAACAAAACCCCACAAGGTTAACTTAAACCTACAAAGAAAACAAAGAATATAAGTAAAGACAATACTCCTCCTAACTTCCTCTCTAAACAAAAAAACACTCACAATAACATTCAACAAACAAAAATTGCCCTCACCCTTCTGGCGATCAAGTCTCAAAGTTTTCAATCAGATACAACAGTACAGTAAACCATACACCAAGAATGCACACAAAGAAACAAAACCCCCAGATGATTCCTGGAAGGAACAGGCAGTCCCCGCCAATCAGCATCTCTTCTCAGGTCTACTTGCTTCACCTTTATGGCCGCTCATCCTTCATTCACCTGAAGATACGTACAATTGTGTCTGACAGCCACGCATTGGAACACACCAACTGAAGGGAGCAACACCACCATGAAGCAATCAGATACATAGAATAGTGTAACGTAAACAAAAACACTAATGGTCATAAATGCGGGCACAGCCGTAGCAACTTGGATCTGCTGTGAATGCTCTGAGGGTTTCGCTATCCCGCCTTCTCTGGCTCTCCAGCTTCCCCCTCCCATGGTTTCTTCTGATGGCTGCCAGTTGAGTTGCTGCTCCAGCATCTCCACTAGAGCACTGTAGTCCCGGTGCTCCTCGTTGGTCAGACCGAAGGGGGTTTGGAATGCTTCCCCCTCCAGCGCCAAGTGCACCGCTGTCTCCGCACCACTCCACGCACTGTGCCAGGTGTACTTCTGCAAGGCAGGGCTCCAGGGGCTCTTGTCCTCTGTAGTGGGGCAGCTTGACAGCTGTCGTCAACCTGTCATTCGCTAAATTAAAATTTGGCAGTATGTCTCAGTGCAGCGTCGCAGCTCCCTCTGCTATGACAAGAAATTACCGTGCATTTTAACCTTTATACCTTTATACCGCAAACAAAGCACAAATTATCATGCAAAGGTTAAAATGCACAGTAATTTCTTGTCATCTGCGTTGTGAGTGTAGCCTCCAGGATAGCAATAGGACAAGCGGTTTCAGAAAATGGATGGATGGATGGATTTCTTGTCATATCAGTACAAATGCAAAGAAAATAAGTATGTATTTGTGCTGTTACAAGAATAGATTGCCACACATATCACTTTTAAAGGTGAATGCGTACTTGCATACCAGTTATGTGCATTCCTGGTTATAAATATCTTGCTTCTTTTTGTTATCAAAAAGCATGAAGACTGTGGTTATAGTGTGCCATAACACATTCATAACAGTTCATTGTCTGCTTGAAATAAAGGATAGATTCATATCGGACGTTGAAGCAGTTTTGGGAGTTGTCGTCAGGGCTGCCCTTTATCACCGATTCTGTTCATAACCTATATGGACAGAATTTCTAGGCGCAGCCAGGGCGTTGAGGGTGTCCAGTTTGGTGACCTCAGGATTAGGTCTCTGCTTTTTGCAGATGATGTGGTTCTGTTGGCTTCATCGGACCACCACCTTCAGCTCTCACTGGAGCAGTTCGCCGCCGAGTGTGAAGCAGCTGGGATGAAAATCAGCACCTCCAAATCCGAGACCGTGGTCCTCAGCCGGGAAAGGGTGAAGTGCTCTCTCCGGGTCGGGGAGGAGGTCCTTCCTGAAGTATCTCGGGGTCTTCTTCACGAGTGAGGGAAGGATGGAACGGGAGATCGACAGGCGGATCGGTGTGGCGTCAGCAGTGATGCGGGCGCTGCATCGGTCTGTCATGGTAAAGAAGGAGCTGAGTCAAAGGGCAAAGCTCTCGATTTACCAGGCGATCTACGTTCCTACCTTCACCTATGGTCACGAGCTGTGGGTAGTGGCTGAAAGAACGAGGTTGCGAATACAAGTGGCTGAAATGGGTTTCCTCCGCAAGATGGCTGGGCTCTCCCTTAGAGATAGGGTGAGGTAATTTGGGAGGGATTCAGAGTAGAGCCGCTGCTCCTCCACATTGAGAGGAGCCAGATGAGGTGGCTCGGGCATCTGGTCAGGATGCCTCCTGGACGCCTCCCTGGTGAGGTGTTCCGGGCATGTCCCACTGGGAGGAGGCCCTGGGGGAGACCCAGGACACGTTGGAGAGACTATGTCTCCCGGTTGGCCTGGGAACACCTTGGGATTCCCCCAGAGGAGCTGGACAAAGTGGCCAGGGAGAGGGAAGTCTGGGTTTCCCTGCTTAGACTGCTGCCCCCACGACCCGATCTGGAAAAGTGGTAGATGATAGATGGATGGATGGATGGATGGATCTGCAGACAAAGCCTCACGAGAGTTATCAGAATTTTTTTTTTTTTACATTTCAAAACCATTAGTTTGTTACATCGTATAAAATTCGGCAGTGGAAATGCCAAGCAGTAAGAGGGCTCATATGCTGGCCAGTCTTTGGTCAATTAATTAACATTAAATTCTCCTGTTGGCTGTTGACTGTGTTTGCTGTTAGCTGTTAGTTAGTCCAGGTGAAAACCCTGTTTTGAATCTTTGTGTGTACTTTGCTTTCCCTCATGTTTGTTGTAAGTGTTCCTGCCATTGTTTAGACCTATCGTGCTCAATTTTTGTATATATTTCTTTTGAGTTTAGTGTGAAATAAAGTTCCCTGAGGTGGAAAGCCACTTTGTGGACCGTTGAAATATTTAATAAGGTAATGCTTATATGAAAGACCACTCAATATAAAATACTATTTATTTTGAACAACAAAAAACATGAAAATCAAACACAGGGATTTAAATAAGCAATTTGATAATATATATCACGCAAGTATAATTGTATAAAACTGTATAATTTTACAGTTTAAACAGTAACAATTAAACAGCTGCCTTTGTAGCCTATAGTGTGGGTATGAACATCCCAACATGATAAAACACAAAGCTACTTCTTCATTCTGTATCGGATTGGCAATTCTCCATTAGGCTGTAGCATCCCAAATCCATAACGACTTGGGTTCAAGGGTGGCATCGAGGAATTGGGGTCACACAGCTCCATGTCCAAGGAAGTCAATACCACAAAGACAAACCTCAAAATCACAGAAAATGAAAATAAAGTTAGGTCATACACTAGAATCTAAATCAGGGGTGGGCATTCCTATCTGCAAAGGGCCAGTGTGTATGCAGGTTTCTGGGATAACTTTAGGTCAGCTGTTCAAACCCAGGGGCGAGGACTCTTCAGCCAATCAGTCCTCTAATTAGTAATCTAATTACAGAGGTGCAGAGAAAACCTGCACACACAACTGCCGTTCTTGATAAAATTGCCCACCCCTGATCTAAAATATCCTTTTTTATATTTAAAAAATATAGAGACTTGTATTTTTAACCATCCACAGTTCACATATGCATATAGATTGAAATTTAAGTGGGGCTGTAGGTTCTAGAAATGTCATCGATTAACTACAATTTTCCACCCAATAATATAATTAGTATGCACTTAGGCTGAGAGGACCCATTAATCCAATTAATAATAGATACAGTGTAATATATATCATACAACTACCATTGGAGTCATGTAAAGACAGCCAAAATACTTGGTGCACTTTTATTTTAAAGTCATTCCAGTACAACAGTCACCTAAGAGCAATTTAAAATGCAGCCAAAAACCATGGGATAGTTCAGGATACACCATTCTAAATGGCTTTTGATCTTATTTTGAGAGAACTGCTGACATTAAAGGTATTTACTTTGGCCAGCACCAAGTGGCAAAGAAATAATTCAAAGAGTCGTATCTGACAAGTTACAGACCACTCACTGTTTGATGGCATTGATGGCAAAGTGTTGTCCCACACAGATGTTAGCACCTGCACCCCATGGCAGGGTGTAGTACTTAAGCTTGTTTGTGTCCTTAAGGAAGTCATTCTTTTTAGTCCCATTTTTGTTCAAGAACCTGTCGTACTTGAACTTCTGCAAGTAGAAACAAGATTGCATAAGGACACATTTCCATAGAGTGGCAGGTTGCATAGCTTTTAGGGATACAAAGACCCATAACTCATGAGCTGTTGGCTCCAGCCCCAGACTGATCTCGACTGTACCCTTGACCAAGGTGATTAATCTCAATTGTCCTGCCAGGTATATATGTTGGCATTCAGATGGAAGTGACCCTTAGCAACTAAATATAAAGTTAAGTACTGATTCTCACATTCAAGTGACCTCACTGCCACATCTTTGCCCAAGGCATATGACTGACCACAAAACCTACTTTTGGCAATAATAATAAGCTTCTCAAAATAAATTATTTTATCTATCTGTGTTCAGTAAGTGGAATCATTTAAACCGCAGAGAGGGTGAATGCAAGTGGTTCCCACTGTCACTCATGGGGGAAGCAGTGTCATAGGCTAGAGTTTCTTTGATGGTGTCAAAGTTGGTGATCTTTCCCAAATGGCAATTTCAACTAGTCTGTCTATGCACCCATGCTTCATGCAGTTCCATCTGCATTATGGCTGAATGCAGCAGTCTCTTATGCTCAGCAAAAAAAATGACCCGAATAACACCGCAAAATTGTCAAAGTCATAGGCAAGGAAGGAAATTGAAGAACAACTCAAACTAATGACCTGACCGACCCAGTCTCCTGACCCTAATCCCACACAACTTATATAGTAGAAGTGGACAGAAGAGTCAAAGCAGAGCAACCTAAAAGCACCCTGGGAATTGCTGCAAAAGAGCTGTAAATACATCATGAGAATATATTGACTACTGCATAAAATGTAGTATATAAGTTAGCAATAGTAGAAAATATAAAATAGTGCAGTATAGTTTCACATGAGCTGTACAGTATATGCTTTTAAAAGCACAACTGCTAAGGCAAAAAAAAAACGTAAATGTATATATTCAGCCAATGTTTTATTAATTCATCCTTTTGGACCTCCTGGTATTCAGCTGCATTATGGGTAAAATGACTTATTTTATTGTTTTCCAATTATTAAAACATCTCGCCATCACTTAACAATGGTGCTTCAGGTCGAGGACCAAGGCCCGTAGTCAGTGATTAAATACCAAAATGATGTACTGATGTAATGCACCTGTAGTACTTTCATATTTTACACCCCTGCTTAACCTACCTAAATAATATGATACTCAAATCTAGTTCACTGATAACACATCTCAGTACCAAGAGGTATATAAAAGTAAATGAATAACCTCCAGCTTTGTGAAGCTCTGGCATACAGTTTTTGTCGAGATTGTGTCACTGAGCGAGTTCCTTGTTGCTGGCCACCGGTTTTATTTGATCCAAACAGGCAACCAAAAATCAAGGAAAATGACTTTACTATGGGCAGCGTTCCAGAGAGGCAAAGAGCTGGTGTCTAAGTTGCAGGTGAGTCAGACACGAAAACTGCTAAAATATTTAAGATCTAACAGTCTCAAAAATCACGGTAGCAGATGCCAAACTAAAACAAGCTGCACTGGCATGATGAAGCACAACAAGGAGAGAAGAAAAAATAAATCTGCACCTCTGTGAGCTTCACAATGCTGGAATTTATGGCAGGACTATCAAGGCTATACTGTCAACCCACAGTGTATGTTGGTGTGGGAGTCATTCGGTCTAAGGATTGTGTCACATGGTAATATAATGGATAAGGAATATGAGGCCATTTTACAGAGGGAGCTGTATCCTATGGTGCAAACACTGTTCCTTCAGGATGTTCCAAAATGATAATGTTCCCATATAAATTACTAAACAATTTGCAGAGTGATTTCAGGAACAGCAGAATAAAGTCCAATGCTTTGCATTACCTCCCTAATCACCAGACCCAAGTACCACTGAAGTTTTAATGGACATTCTGGAGAGTAGAACCCATAGTATATTTCTCCTTTATTCTTCAACCTTTTCTTCTTGACGAATCATCCAGTATCATGATACATAATTCAGGACTTATGAGGCAGCATTTCAAGAAGCACATTTGTCATAGTTAAGAGTTTTAAATGGCATGGATTATCATATATACAGCATCTGAATTCTGTTTGAACATTTAATCTCGAGACATATCACTTCTCACAAAAAACCTACTATACATTGGCATTCCTCTTTCTTTGCCCAATACTGACTGCATGACCACAGCCTGCACACACTCACCTCTGGCTCTTTGTGAATGGAGGGGTCCATCTGAGGACTAAGGTAGGGGAAAAGACACACACGATCTCCTCGCCTAAGGCGGTATGCCTTTCCATCTGCCATTTTCAACTCCATATCCTTCTTCACTTCCCGGTTGATGAATATGGCAGCAGTAAGTCTCAGGGTTTCATTCAGAACGCTATCTGTAGTATAGAAAGAGTACTTTTGTCAAATTCTCTCTCTTACCTAATGCTTGCCATTACCAGTTTCTTTAAATTCTACTTCTAAATGCTTTAACTCCATGTATGTTTCCTCATTTTTTTGTAGTTCTCCCTTAAAAGTACAGCTTGATTGAAGTACAGTCGAAAAGTGCAGAAACGAAACAGTGTATTTCTGAAATCAGATGCATTAGTCGCTGCAACACACTCCGTAAGACTGACACATTGAGAGATGTAACAGGAACATGCTTGATGTTTAATTTTCACCTGGACCAAGGAGCATCCACTTGAGAATCCCCCACAAAAGTTCTCTTGCTAAAACTATAAAATCAATCCATTCAATGCTCCATCTCACTCTTTCTAATCACTAGGATTTTTTTCTGACTCATTCTCCTGTCCTGCGAACGAGACTCAGCTGGACAACACCAGCTAGATGAGATTCACAGAGCGCTGGGAGTAACACAATTGCAACCCAATCCAACAACTGCTGGTAGTGATTGAATGAATCAAAGCTAATTTTCATCTGGTTGTCTGCACATCTCCTCGTGCTTTTCCAAGTTGCCTGAATGGCACAGCAGCATTTGTCTGCCAGCTGTAAGAATGGAGTTAGCATTGACATTGTTCGCTAAAGCACTTATGATATTCTTTACTTAAAAACTGGGAAGTAGCCTTCTAGGTGGTAGAAAAAGGTGTGTAATGTGCTGTTGGGGGTGGGGGGGGGGGGGGGCAGGGAAAATCTCACAATTAATATGACACCTATTACTTTATGTCAGCATCTGTTATTAATAGGGGGGCAGTAGTGTGGAATGGGTGAACGTAGTCTTTAGCGGATATGATTATGAAAGGTCAGCCCTACCTCAGCCATACGCTTATGCACATCTAGTTCAAACAATTATATTTTACACACAGAAAAAAAATATATCAAATGCAGAAGGAGACAACCTGGAAACCAAAAGTCTCTGAGGTATCGGAAGTAGTTATGGTCAAAATTAGAATGTGCATGCAGCCATAACATCTAATTTGAAGGGTAATTAGAATAAAATAAAGCATTTGCCATACATGGCAAGGCAAACTGATTAAGAGAACTAGAAAGGAATGGAGAAAAAGAAAATACATAATAAGGTACATTATAATGTTACTGTAACATGGGACATAATTGTACCTTGAATTCTTTTGAAATGAGAAAAAACATAGTAGTCTACTAAAGAGCAACAGCTAACAGTTTGGTAGAGAAGGTAGGATTGTAATTGGATGTTGATCAGCAAATTGTAGATTGAGAAATATTTGGTGGGACTAGTTTTGTGAGAATAGGAATAGGCCTAAAATTATATAAAAACAGCAAACTAAGTTCCTTGAGTCACCACATTAAAAAAAGAAAAAAAAAATCTTGCTTGTGCAATAAACACCCTGATTGGTATAGACAGGATAACATATGGAAGGTAAACACACATACACAAACTCCCAGACAACAAATACTCCCATTTCAAAAGCACTCAGAGCTCAGAAGTATATGAAATGTATTTTTTGCAAAATATAGATCCAATTGAATCCCCTCAGAATTATGTTGGCTGATAAGAGCCTATGATAACAAATAATTTCTAGAAGATTTCTGTTCCTTTTAGCAAAATCCCTCACAAATTCATTGATTTCGAGTCTGTTAGTTATTGATTTCTCATTGGCAAAAATCGGCAGATTATTTTTTTTTTTTCAAGCAACTTTGTCTAAAGGAAGTGAATAAGAACTCATGACACATGTAGAGAAAGAACTTTCACGTAATGCAACGTTGAAACATAAACAGAATACAGCACTGGGGATTCTCTTTATAACCCTGAAAATAGCTGCACACTTTTGAAAGATCCAGACAGTCACTGACACAGGCCTTGCCGCATTCATTTCATTTTATACAGTCTCTGTTTCAGTGCCCATAAGCTGCTGGGGTCTAACAGAGATTGAGTGAGGAAGACTATTTACAGCAGGTACCAGGTTCATATTTATTTTAGAGAATCTATTGTCTATTTCAGCCATGGTTCTGTCTAGAATTTCAAGAAGTGACCTCCTGAAAGATTTTAGTCTGTGATGAATCAAAGTCAAAAGTCCTGTGTTCCAGGGTAGAAAGCATCATGCCGTCAGTAATCTGCTATCCTCTTTCGCCTTTAAGGTGAACTGTCTAACATAGTCCGATGACCCAAGGAGTCATTGCTTCACAAATCTTTAAAAACAGGTTTCAATGTATTGACAGGGGTAGCAATCTTATCCAGAAAGGGTCATTGGATATGCAAGTTTTTGCTGTAACTCCCTAATTAGATTACTAATTAGAGGGCTGGTTGGCTAAAGAGTCCTCACACCTGGGTTTGAACAGAGGACCTAAAGGTTATCGCAAAAAACTGCATACACACTGCGGATAAGACTGCCCTCCCCTGCTCTAAGACCTCCGAGGCTTCTGTGCATAAATCTACAGATGCAGCACAATCAGCAGACACACCAGGCAGAATATCCTAGATGACATTGCGGTTCTCCACTAAACACTTAGTCACGTCATAAAACATAACTGTAAGTCAAACACTGGTCTTTGGTGATGTGGGGCATAATGTTGTGTGGCAATGGAATTTCTACAAGAGCAAGGAGAAGGATTTTTAGGGGTTTACGAGGCTTAGACTGAACTAAATTTAAACTGAGTTTAAACTGTTTTCATGTTAAATAGAGGCTTAGGCGGTTACTTCACAAAGATGTGTGATGCGTGTGTCTGTGTCAGAAAACTACGTAACGGAAGGATGCGAATCAGGGAAGGAAGTGAAGTCCACACTGTGCCTGTTTATTATGAGAAATGGTAAGTGTGAAAGAAATATTACTGTGGAGGAAAGTTGAAGGAGAGATTAAAAAGGAATTGCTAAGAAGGGGAATGTACAAAATCACAGAAGATAAGAAATATAAAAGGAAGCTCAAGAACTCTTTTGAGATACGTTGTGAAACACCTTTGCTGTACATGCTGTAACTTCCTTGATCTGACTGAATTTAGTAAAGAGCTACAAAACCTCTTCCTGTCTTTTTGGCCTCCTCTGTGATGACAGTTGCTGAAACAAGTGAATGAAGAGAGCTAAGATGTTCAAAAAGGGTGTACCACATGGGTCTGCTTACGATTTATACACCACCATGAGGTATAAGAGATGATTATGAGTGGATGTAGGCAACGTTTTCCCAAGCTTTTTCAGCACCTGTTCCTGCACTGCACCTATTACCATACTCATTACAGATACCCCATCACAGCAGTCACTAATGTGATTAACATAGTAACTGCCATCAGATGCTTTAATATTTGATCAGACATGTGTTCTGCATCTAGCTGACTGAAGTCGAGCAATGCAATGATATGTTCTTCTGGTACAGAATTACAAAGAAATCTGATCATTTTGGATCAATTTTCAATGTTGAGTTCCATCACTTTTTATACTGAAGGCTGGTGGGTCCACAGTGTTGTATTTCTGTTTCACTTCATTCAGCACCAAGCTTGATAGACTGTCAATAATCTCGTTTTGCAGATCTTAGATCTGTTTATATGTGTTATAGGGAATGTCTTTACTATTTTAGGGTCCGTGGATAGTGTGTCATCAAAAAGTTTAATGAAAAGACCAGCTGATATACTATCATTTTGACTGGTTTCCTAGGTTCCTGTGAAGAGGCAGTTCACTACCCCCATAGAGGAGGCTTTTGTCTGTCTGCCCTGGCTCTATGAGGCTAGTGATGATGTTAGCAAATGTTTCTCTCAGCTTAATTTCTACCCACACAGATTCTGCAGATGAACCTGCTTCTTGAAACCTTGGTCACATTCTATTGCTGCTTTCCAAAATATAAATCCTGTCTCGTAAATGTAAATCATTTGTGATTCTTTTTCTAAATATGTAACAAAAAAAGCAAAAGCAAGCATCAGGTTTAACTGAATATTGTCAGGACTGTGATGATGCCAACTCAATCTGATAGTTTGCATTGTGTTTCCAAATGTCCACTCTGGAAAAGCCTTCAAAAACAGCTGCAGTGCAGTGAAATTGTTCAAGCCATTGTCTAATTCTTCCTCAGTGGTGGAAAGAGCACTGGTATGTGTAAACTAGCTGAACATGCAACACAAACTTCTGTTGAGTTTTTACAGTGAATTTTGAGTTTTAAGTGATGGACCCATTCACTGAGAAATAAATAAAGAAAATGATTTGAATCAATACAGGCAACAGACATACTGATATAGGTAGAGCTCTGAATTTTGCACATGGCTAACTTGCGTGGTAAATAAAGAAGAGCTACCAAAAATGTAATAACATTGTTGATAACATCGTTGTTATCATATGATAATAAAAATTATGAAGGTGCAGTTAACGAAAACTGTTACCAAAAATTACTTGACAGTGGACAGAGAAACTAATTTTTGCCATTCATTCCTGAATAGCACAAGGTAGAGTTAAAAATTCTGGCAGAGAGGGGCCAGAATACACCTTACAAGTTATGCCAGGTACAGACCATTATGGACAATTTCGAGAGGCCAGTTTGCTGATCGGCATTTGGTTGAGATGTGCGGGGAAACCAGCAGAGAGCATACAAACTCCACGCAGAAAATGGAAGCAGAACTGGAACCCTCGAACCCGGAGGCATGTGACACCAGTGCTTCTTACTGATCCACGTTGCAGCCAGCCTTCATATACCCTACTATCCAGATAGCTGAAAGTACAGCTGCCTACAACCTGCATGTCTGAGCAACAGCTTCTTTATTCTTCCCTGAACCTCACGAAGGGCAGCCAAAACACTATAGCACTAAGGCTCTTGGCGAGACCTAATGGTGTCAAAGTTCATACTCAAATTACTTGATACCTCCCTTATCTGAGCTGTTTGGGTCCACAGGAAAGCACATTGTCATATTGACCTGCTTTGCAGCCCTTTAAACTTGTCTTTTTAAATAGTAAACACACTGCCAGAGTATTACAAATAAATAAAGGCATCTGATAACATAAAGAGCAATTCAACATGGTACTCACCAAATACAGGAGTTTTATGTGCATTGTTGAGGCACTCTGCCGAATTAGGCATGATCCTTTCAATCTCCTCCCTCACAGATTGCATGGCCTTTGGGTGGGTCAGCAACCATCCCAGTAACCAGAAGGCAGCGGGCCCTGCATTGCACTGGCCAGAACAGCAATATGCACTTTATTTTTCACATCTTAATATGTTTGTACTTACTACACTAAAGTACAGCAGTATTACACTTGTCACTTTTAGCGTTTGCACTACTTATTGGTGGATACTGTTTTGAAAAAGGCTTCACAGAAATAGCTAAGAGCCTTTGTTAGCCCCTTGGGTAAATCTCACACCTTCTGTTGTTTATGACTTAGTTTGCACGGAACATAAACAAAGACACTGCACTGTATTTCACTTATTAATATCCAGTCTTCTGAAATCATTGCATTGCGATATGAAATTTCCTTTGTTCTGTTGTGTTTGAGTGAAACACATACATTTATCCAAGAGTGACAATAACTGGGAACCAATACTGCCACCCTGTGGATACAAATAGCATTACTGCATTTATTTTTTCCCTTCCTGGCATTATTGAGAATATAAAAAATATTAATGTTTGGCCATGTTATTAGTTTTACTTGCATTTGCATCATCTGCAGTTGGTTGGAATATGAAAATGGTGTATAAAAATACATGATAGCAGCATGGTCTGTTGGTTTGCTGTGCTGAAATAGGTCCTACAGTATACTGTCTCACTAAGAGCCAGCCTGTCCCTACTTTGAATATTCAAAGACTTGCTTATAGTGAGATCGGCAAGAAGAGGGAATATCGCCAAACTTATCAGTACAAAACTTAATCTCTGTATTGTTTCAGTTGATATTCCACAGTAAAAATAAGTAAAAATATATAAGGAAGTTGCTCAGTGCTGGTAAGCTGCAGTAATGCGAGCTTACATGTGCTGGTTACATAATAGCTGTCATCTGTGTGTGAGGGAAGTTGTTTTTTTTTTTCAAGGGCAGGTGTGTACATTGCCATGCTATATCGCCCTTAAGAGTTTCATGCTGCCCTTGTAGTTTTCTGTTGTCTTTCAGCTCTAGCCTACATGCCTTAGAGGGCAGAATTATGCAGAAAGCAATTTTGGCACAGAAATGTGATGCTGATATGTAGGGCTTTGCCCAAAGTACTGCTGTCTTTCTGTCGTTTTATTGTGAAAAGATTATCTACTTGCACAGATATGAAGATTTTTCTGTGGGTTTTCATTGGCCGCACCCAAAAATGATGGTGCAAGAATGCAGCAACAGTTGTTTTGCAAAATGGCCGCTGACTGATTACTATCAGATGGTTGGCTAGTGCATTTTCAGTGACATATGGTTAAATCAAACATTGCTGGAAAACGTTATGACATGTGCAATAGACCAATGAAAAGATGCTTTATAAAGTGATCTATCTGTCTTATTGAAAGAGCTTTGTGTGACAGTAAATGTACAGTACGATAGGATAAATACCTAGTCACCCCTATACCCACCTTGCATAAAAATAATATAACTGAAATAAGTGGAACCGTAGAAGAAACACCCCTCAAAACGAAACTGGCCCCGGATGGACATCTCAATCAATATTTTCTTTAGGTGCAACTGGATTGAGCACTAATTAAGGTTTGGTCCATAAGCATTTGGACAGTGAAATAATTTTCATAATTTTGGTTTTGGATATCACCACAATGGATTTAGAATGAAACAATGAAGTAGTAATTAAAGTGTAGATTTTCTCCTTTAATTCAAGGGGTTTAACAAAAATAATGTATTAGCCGTTTTGAAGTTATTTGTATACATACAAAACAGAATGCAAAAGCAACCCCAGAGTATTTCATGGCAAAGAAGTGGAATATTCTTCAATGGCAGAGTCTGTCACCTAACCTCAGCCCAACTAAAGATGCCTTCCACTTGCTGAAGACAAAAATTAAGGCAGAAAGCAGCAACTGAAGATGGGTGAAATAAAGGCCTGGTGAGGCATCACTAGATAGGAAACTAAGCATTTGGTGAAGTGCATGGGTTCCAGAGTTCAGGCTGCCAGTGTCTGTAACACATCTTCAACTAATTTTTACGAATGATCATTATAGTAATAATATGAGATGCTTTCACACTGCCGGAACCTTTTTCTGGAACCAGAACTTTTTTCCGGAACCAGGGACTTTTGTTATGTTCACACTGCAGGAACTCTGGTCGATTGTAGTTATTCGGAGGCTTTTTTAGTATCTACTGCTGACTAGTGACTAATTTTCATTTAAACACAAACTACTGGGGAGGCGCTTACAGGGGCAGCCTGTTGATTGGTTGGCGCTTACAGGGACAGCCTGCTGATTGGTTGGCACTTACAGGGGCAGCCTGTTGATTGGTTGACGCTTACAGGGACAGCCTGCTGATTGGTTGGCACTTACAGGGACAGCTTGTTGATTGGTTGGTGCTTACAGGGGCAGTCTGCTGATTGGTTGGCACTTACAGGGACAGCGTGTTGATTGGTTGGTGTTTACAGGGACAGCCTGCTGATTGGTTGACCACAAGCACTGATGCTAACTTGGAAGTTACATGGAAGTGCAGAAAAAGAGATGTAGCGGAGCAAAAATTGAGCAGATGGAATTATTTTTGTATCCCAATTATTTAATGCATCAATTAATAATTTTTTGCTTGCATCTCCATATTTCTGCATCAGAAAATTCAATAGCAAACCAACATACTTTTGTGCAATATTGCCGGTGCCAGTAGTGAAACTTGTTAGCACTTATTAGCAGGATAACTTTACATCGTTTTTATTTTGTGGAAAAAGTACCAGTCATGAAAATCATGTTGTGGGTCATGTAAGTGAAATACAAACGTTAGGCTGTGCCTGTTTTGATCCCTCCAATAACAAAGAAATAAGTAACAAAACGATGTATTTATCCTCCATTGATTAGGAGCAGCGGTGCAGTTTCATATGATATTACGCGTAAAGTTTAACCTACGAACTTTTTGCATCTCCCATGCTTATTTAGCATAAAGGTCCTAGTTCCTGTTTGCGTGGTGTGAAAGCAACACATGCAAATGGCCAGGAGCTACAGAAGTTCCAGGTCGAGAGCCCAGAGACTTGTAAACCGGCAAAAAGGTCTGGGACTTTCGTACAGTATGAAAGCGCCTATTGTTAGTCCAATTACTTCTGAGCCCTGAAATTATATATGAAAATGGCTACAATATCTCTGCTAAACCCCTTGAATTAAAGCTGAAAGTCTACACCTCAATCCCATCTTGACTGCTTGACTTCAAATTCACTGTGGTGATATACAGAGCCAAAACTATGAAAACTGTGTCATTGTCCAAATGCTTAAGGACCAAACTGTATGTCAAAACATTTAGACTAGCTGCCGGTCTCCAACCATGTTCTTGAAATAAAAAGAACAGAAACATGAGGCTTTAACTAACCATCTGCCTTTGGAATGCAGGGTAAGAAAACCATGTAAGTACTTGTTGGCTGATGATAATCCATGTAAGCCCATTTAAAACATTAACAAAAAAGTTTTGCAGTGCAAACAGATAGCCATGCTCAGTGTCTGTTAGGGTTAGGTAACAAACTCCTTACCTGCGTGACCCAGAGCTGGAGCAGCATGGCCCGCCGTTGTGTCTCCTTATCCAAGCCCATCTCCTGCAGATATTGGTGGTATTCCTGCTGCCATGAGCTTGAAACAGCTGTCCTGCTTTGGCAGGACAGGGAAAGCAGGTTCCACAAGTGCTCACGTGCTGAGCGAGCTGTCCTCTTCTCCACTGGGAACATGGATGAGTCTTGTTTAACCAATGGGAGGCATGCAGGTGAAAGACTAAAGGCATACTTGTGAAATTCATGTCAGATAGGTATATAATGGAAACGTGTGGGGGTAGTTGCTGAATAATATGCGGAGACAGTACATTTGGTAAAAGTTTGGTGATTAACTCCAAAGGATCATGCTATAGAATGAGCTATAATAGGTCATCCATATTGTTTGCGAAGCAAAGATGAAGAAAATTTGCACAGGTGTGGGCTTTTTCAAGCCAGGATATGCAGTTTAAGCATGAAACTGGTACTTCTATTAAACATATCTATCTCCATCCAACTTGAGCACAAAGTACAGTACCATGTTGTACCCTGGACAGAATGCCTGTCCACTGCAGGGCACAGACACACAGAATAATACTCTATGAGCAATTTAGAGACACAAATAAGCCTAATTTATTTTTTTGGACTGCAGGAGGAACGTGCTGGCAAACTCCACACACATACACAGGTGGCATTAGAACCACCAACCCTGCAGGTTTGAGGCAAAAATGCTGCCCACTGTGCCACCCTTATATGAGAGATGCAGTTGAGAATGTGACAGACCCACATCCTATTAACACATATGACAGGATGTGGTTCTTAATACTGTCTGTGACTTTCCCCTGTTGACAGCCAGCAGATGACATATGTTTGTGACAAGCTTACACAAATGGTCCATTATACTTTCGGTTGCATGCAAATGTATTCAAAAAGCGAATCATTCCTGACGAGTAGTTGTTACACTTTCCAGAATATTTTGCTTCTTACCCAAGTTCAGAGTTGAACGTGCTGTTTTTGCAAGGAGGCCATCAAATGTCCGAAACTCTTTGTAAACCTCATTTACTGTGGTTCCATTTTGTTCCAGGCCAAACAGTGTGAGGTACCCAGCCCTACAGGGAGAAGGTAAATAGAAGCTCACTGCATAAAACCAAACATACTGGTAACAGGCCTGCAAATTCAAAACACAACAGTATAGACCTGTATACCAACTGGCTTTCAATCTTGAGTAACTGAAGAACAGCAAAAAAAAAAATACTTAAGTGTTTCTGAAAAAGTGTACCTGCAACTTGTATACAGTAGGGGGAGACCGGGGATGGTTGTCACACTTTTTACTTAAATTTAATTTCTTCCAAAACAGTGTATGATAAGAATTCCCTTTCTGTACACAATTAATGCTTAATGTGTCAGGTACAAATGGATAGTCCTTGCTCTGGTAGAATCC
>JAODJU010000108.1:25766003-25780119 GCA_026776725.1 Gnathonemus echidnorhynchus
GTACATCAGCTTTTTTAAAAGAGTCCTAATGATTACATTCTCTATGCGTTATGAAATGCTAAATAATATTCCATATACTTCCCCCCTTTGGGACTCCAAAGAGTCTCACACACAATACTGTCCATCCAGCCTAGGAAGGAGGGTAAAAACCCTGAGCTTCAGGGAAATTACACTCCCAGCCCGCCACAGGCCGGCCCCCCTTCGGGGTCCATGGCTGGCATGGCTCACAAACTACTGACACTGAGAATCAACCAATAGCAGCACAGGGGGTACAGTAGGAAAGGGAGGGGAGGATCGCTATTCAATAACCTCCCCTGGATATATTGCACTACAAAATCTACTACAAGCTCAATACAAAAACAGATATATCCAATACAAAGATAACTAAAAGGGTAACTGATAACATTGCAGACTAGTATAACAGACACTCCTTCGTGAGCAGAAGAATCCCGGATGCCATGGGAGGCAGGCATGCTGCAGCATCTCCCGCTTGGAGTATTCATGGGTGGTATGGCCGAACTTCAGCTATGGGCAGGACCGCATCCAACGTGTCTATGTCGTCCGCGTTGGTCCAGGAGGATGCCGCTCCAAACGGTCCTCCCACCACTCTAGACATTGCGGCTATAGTCGCCTGCCGGGACAGTGCTCTCCCCACTAGGGGGCGAACAAGAGGAATTACACAACAAAAGATCAGTAACAGAGCAAGACTTCTGACTTCTAATTTGACGGTAGTTGGCAGCAGACCCTCTGTGTGGGTGCTGTGCTCATTCTTGCTCTGTCACTATAATCTTTTGTTGTGTAGTTCCTTTTCCTGCTTGAAAATAACTTTGCATATTTGAGTAAGACACCCCATGTACTACTTCAACTCATAAACTGTATTATTATTATTTTCATTTTTATTTATTTATTTTTTGTAGCACTCCCCCCTTGCGCAATGGTCAAGAATATGCACATTCATTATCAAGGTGTCAGACACCGACAAAGACATCACCAAAAATCCATCATTTTTAAATTTGGGCATCGTGAACTTTTATGCCGGTGCACCGATGCGAATCGGTGAATCCTAATCATCCATATTAAAACTCTTCCGAAATTCCGTGATCTAATCTATTATCTCTCAGTTGATCTATAATATTACTCCCCAGCAGAGGGAGCCAGAACATAAGTATCAGATTACAAAACTACGGTTTGTGCTGTAGGGTCCAGTTGTGTTTAATAACTGAACCACTAGCAAGCTGTAAGTTCATCGACCCATTTTCCTTCCCCACTTGTCGTATTCAGGGTTGTGGATGTTTGGAGCCCATTTAATTGAAAGTGAATAGCCAAATATTGACCAAAGGTCAGCACAGTTGCCAGGATCTGCCTCTGGGTTTATAGGGGAATGTTTCAAATGTTTAGATTACTGCATTTTTAATACAAAAGAGAAAAATTATACAAAACACCAGATCACCTGTTCTCACAATGAAGCCAACCGTTTCTCAACCATTGGTCGAGCGGCCTGTTGTAACGTCTTCAGCTGCGGCCTAAAGTTTTGAAGAATGACACAAATATTAATTTTCACAAAGTCTGCTGCCTCAGTTTTTATGATAGCAATTTGCATATACGCCAGAATATTTTGAAGAGTGATCAGACGAATTGCACTTAAGTGCAGTCCTTCTTTGCCATTAAAATGAACTTAATCCCAAAGAAAACCCATTTCCACTGTATTTAAGCCCTGCCACATTAATTTCAGAGATTCTCTGGTTAACACAGGTGAGAGTGTTGACGAGGACAAGGCTGGAGATCACTCTGTCATGCTGATTGAGGGTGGTGCTTGAAATCATTTTTTCTTTCTCTGTTAACCATGGTTACCTGCAAGAAACACATGCCATCATCATTGCTTTGTGCAAAAAGGGCTTCACAGGCAAGGATATTGCTGCTAGTAAGATTGCATCTAAATCAACCATTCATTGGATCATCAAGAGCTTCAAGGAGAGAGGTTCAATTATTGTGGAGAAGGCTTCAAGGAAGTCCAGCAAGCGCCAGGACCGTCTTCTAAAGTTGATTCAGCTGCAGGATTGAAGTACCAGGAATGGCAGCAGGCAGGTGTGAGTGCATCTGCAAGCACAGTGAGGCGAAGACTTTTGGAGGATGGTCTGGTGTTAAGAAGGGCAGCAAAAAAGCTACTTCTCTATAAGAAAAACATCAGGGACAGACTGATATTCTGCAAAAGGTTCAGGGATTGGACTGTTGAGGACTGGGGTAAAGTCATTTTCTCTGATGAATCCCCTTTCCAATTGTTTGGGGCATTCGGAAAAAAGATTGTCCGGAAAAGAAAAGGTGAGCTCTGTCATCAGTCCTGTGTCATGCCAACAGTAAAGCATCCTGAGACCATTCATGTGTGGGGTTGCTTCTCAGCCAAGGCAGTGGGCTCACTCACAATTTTGCCTAAGAACTCAGCCATGAATAAAGAATGGTATCAAAACATCCTCTGAGATCTGCTTTTCCCAACCATCCAAAAACAGTTTGGTGATGAACAATGCCTTTTCCAGCATGATGGAGCACCGTGCCATAAGTGAAAGGTGACAACTAAGTGGCTCAGGGAACAAAACATCGACATTTAGGGTCCACAGCCAGGAAACTCCCCAGACCTTAATCCCAATGAGATTTTGTGGTCAACCCTCAATAGGCAGTTGGACAAACAAAACCCCACAAATTCTGACAAACTCCAAGCATTGATTATGCAAAAATGGACTGCCATCAGTTAAGATTTGGCCCAGAAGGTGATTGACAGCATGCTAGGGTGAATTGCAGAGGTCTTGCAAAAGAATGGCGAACACTACAAATATTGACTCTTTGCATAAACTTTATGTAATTGTCAAGAAAAGCCTTTGACGCTTATGAAATGCTTGCAATTATACTTCAGTATACCATAACATCTGACAAAAATTTTACAAACACTGAAGCAGCAATCTTTGTGAGAACCAATACTTGTGTCATTCTCAAAACTTTTGGCCACGACTGTAGGGTCGAGCAAATGCTAAACAGAACAGAGAACGGGAAGGGAGAGAGAGTAAAGGGGATGCAAAAAACAATAACAGTCAAGCTGGAGTTGTGTTTTAGATATATTATATAGATAAATCAGGGATACAGAACACCAGGGTGAACTTCAGGCGCAGCACCGGCCAAAAGAAGAAACAAAACAAGTGAGCTAAGTGAACCCCAGTTAAGACTACCCCTAAACCAAAAGAAAAACAGAAACCAAAAGATAATCGCTAACCTAACTGCCTAACTATCCACAAAAACGGAGACAAAATGATATCTATTCAAGAAAATAAATGCCAGCCACTCCCTGCAACCCTTCAGCTGAAAACAAATACAAATACACTTTATGAATACTGAAATAAACGAAGTCAAATCGAAATCCAAAAAAAAAGGCACCAAGAGTCAGAAACAAGGTCACAGTACACAGGATGTCAAATAATCTCAAGTAATCGGAAATACACCAAGGCATGGGTGAACTAATGAATGGGGGTGCTGGTCTTCTTTTACTGAGCTGGGGGATCAGTACTCAACCCCCTTCAAAACGTCATCATAATTTTCTGCATGACAAAAGATTTCTACACATATTTGTCTATTCAGTATTTTATTGTGAGCTCATATGCTATAACAATAGATTTCCAAAGTCAAACCATTATCTGTAGATAATTAACTGAAGAAGAAAACAGAATTTAGTGT
Organism: Gnathonemus echidnorhynchus; assembly: GCA_026776725.1. NCBI lineage: Eukaryota > Metazoa > Chordata > Actinopteri > Osteoglossiformes > Mormyridae > Gnathonemus > Gnathonemus echidnorhynchus. The sequence goes on from JAODJU010000108.1 coordinate 25,769,721, forward strand.
TTGCATAAGTATTCAAGCCCTGCACATTAATATTTTGTCAAGAACCCTTTTGCTGCTATAACAGCCTTAATTCTTTTGGGGTAAGTATGTACCAATTTTTTACATTGTTCAGGAGTGATCCTTCCCCATTCTTCTTGGCAGACGTTGTAGAGATCCTCTGGGTTGGTGGGACAGTGCCTCTGGACAGCAGTTTTCAAATATTGCCACAGATTCTCTGTAGGGTTAAGATCAGGGCTTTGACTTAGCCATTCCAGAACATTCACCTTTCTGTTTTTGAGCCATTCCAGTGTTGCTTTGGCCTGATGCTTGGGGTCATTGTCATGCTGAAAGATGAATCTTCTCCCGAACTGTGGGTTCATAGCAGACTGGAACAAGCCCATCCATTGTTCCTTCAACTCTGACAAGGTTCCCAGTCCCAGCACATGAAAAGTATTCCCATAGCATGATGCTGCCACCACCATATTTCACCGTAGGTATGGCATTTCTTCAGGCGTGGTCAGTGTTAGCCTTACACCACACATACCTCTTTGAGGTCTGGCAAATAAGTTTTATTTTGGTTTCATCTGACCATAAAATCTTCTCCCACATCTTACCAGGATCGTTCTCATGCCTTGTAGCAAATGCCATTCAAGCTTTTATGTGGGTTTTCTTAAGGAATGGCTTCTTGCTACCCTGAAATAGAGGCCAGTATATGGACCCATGCACTTTAACTCCAGTTTCAGCCAAAGAGCACTGCAGATGTCTGCAAGTGATGGTTGGATTTTTAGTAGGCGCTCTCACCAGTTGATCTCTTGCTCTGATGCTTAGTTTTGAGGGATATCCTGTTCTAGTAAGGGTCTGAGTTCTTCCGCTTTCTGATGATCGATCCAACAGTGCTTAATGGAACATTCATACTCTTCAATATTTATCCAATGACATTATTTCTCAAATTCTTCTTTGTTTTCATTTTGCAGTGACTGTCCAACAAAGACAATGGCCCTTCAAAAGGGTGCTTTTTATATTCAGAGAGAATCATCAGGATTAATTAGTACCTAATTATGTCTCACCTTTGTGTTATTTGTGATTAATTTGTCATTTGTGTAAACCTGGAACTTCCAAGGCAGGGGTTGGAATACAAGCAACACCCATCATATTTTAAATCTTTTCAATGTTAGTAGACAACTGACCTATATATATATATATATATATATATATCCATCCATTTTCCAAGCCGCTTATCCTACTGGGTCGCGGGATATATATATATATACAGTATATATGTATATACACACACACACACATACACACACACAACACATATATATTACACTCTAGACAATTCTCAAGAATTTCAGGTGGATTGAATACTTTTGCAAGCCACTGTATACAACAAGGGGTTTTTGTATAGGTCATTGTTGTAATTTCCAGCCCCTGCTTGTCTGCTCCCTGCGTTTCCCTCAAGCTTGGCTTTTAATCAGCCGTACCTGAAGCTTGTTAGTCTTGCCCCTTATCCCTGCCCTTGTTAACCAGTCACAGCTGCCTTGTATTTACTCCTTTGTTAGTCAAGTGTATTAGCGTCTCTTAGGGCTGTGCTTCTTGTTCAGTCATTGTTACCTGTCTACGTGTGCCGCCCTGCCTGGTTTCCACAATAAACTTCCCTGCGAGGGCTTATACCTGCTGACAGCCTGCATTTGGGCCGTCATTCTCCCACCATGACGTGACAATCGTATAAGGATTAAACTGCAACAATGTTGCTGTGATGAAAGATACTTGAAAAATGTCTGAGGAAATATACAGTGAATATCATTTATTTATGTTTCACATTTGTTTAGTAATTGAATAAAAACCTGAAATTCTAAAAACAGTATGAATGGGCCTGCGAGATTTATAAAAAGGTTTCTGACATTCTACAACATCCACTTTCTCATGAAGAGTGTACCATGTCATCTTACTTGAGTACAATTGGTTAAAATTCAATTTCCCATAGAATATTCTCTAAATGAAAACTGCTGTTTCTGCACAGTCATGTTTACATGTAAAGACGTTAAGTCCTCTGAGGCAGTTTCATTCATATTTCCAGCATTCTTTTGGGATTCTAGGACTTCAATGACTCTGTCAATCATCTCTGTCACATTATCGCACTGAACTGCAATTTGTATGTTTAGAGAAAATCTGCAGGTGACTCCCGAATAAATACTGCACAGTTTTTGTGTACTGTTCCTACAAATTGCAAACAGTACAGCTGTATAGGGCAGGCAGACTATGAATCCACTGGAAACCACCGCCTCTCTTCTGGCACTTCCACAAAGTGCCAGGAGCCATGATTAGGACCTCAAACAAAGACATTGCTCACTGAAATGTCTCCACCAGTCTGGCATCAACCAAACTGACTTAATTTTGCAAACATGTTATACCACGTCCCTCTGTGGTAGACAACAGAATCCATTCATGTATTTTTGGTTCAGTATGACCCTTCAGTTGTAGGATGTCCTACAAGCCTCATGTTCAAAGACAAGACATTTCACCTAAGATTCACCCTTAAGGTGGGTGTCCTCCTTTTCCTAATGACAGCAATGGAGGACTATGTAATAATATTTATTAGGAAATGTCCGAAATTCTACTGTTAAACAGTTGGAATTCCATCTGTATGTCCTGTAGGACTTCTCAGCATTTAAATTCTTTTTCCTCTCAAATAGAAACTCTCTATATTTAGAAATACAAACCTCATGTACACCTGAGATATACTCCATGAAGATAACTATAATTTATTCTATGAATCTGACCTAAGAATATCATCTATTACTATTTTAATGGGCACAATGACATCTTTATACATAATGGTCTTTATCATATGACCTTTATTCATCATGACCAGTTAATGCTCTTAAAATTGTGTTAAATAAAATATTTAAAATGTATTAACTTCAGTATTTTTTCTTTTTTTTCTAGGGTTCACGGTATGTATTTGTTTCTCTGCTGTACTCCAGACAAAATATGGAATTAGTCTCTTAGAGGTACAGACAACAGACATTTGCTAATTCACCATTTCCTCTGGGCTTTTTTTCTTTTTTGCATGGTATGCCAAGCACTGTAAGAGGAGAACTGATTAAACCTCTATATCCATTTTAAAAGGCATCTTTGCTTGACTGGAAGTTGAGGGTTATTCCCCCCATTTGCTTCTGATTTCGACCAAACCGGTCATTTGTGCTGTTGTTTGGATGCAAATAGGGGTCCAATTTCATGCTGATGACATCACCATGTAAAAACTGAAACAGCGCAAATTTCAAAGGCACTAGTCAGCACAGATGATTGAGACCAGTTTGGTTAAAATCTGAAACATATGGGGGCCAAACTTCACGCAGGTTCATTGTGTTCTAAATCATTGCCGAATGGCTCACGTTAATTAAACATATTGTAATTTGCAATTAGTTTCTTCTGTTGTTAGGCTATTGCTTTATAACAGATCTTTCCAGGTATCGCAAATACTTTCAATGGTTGTCGGACTTACATCCATTTGCATAATAGCTTTTAGATTTTGATTGTTTATAAAGAGAAAAAAACTTCCATGTGTTTTGAGATCATAAATGGAGAAAAAAAAAATCTGTTGACATAGTGGAGTGAAATGCTTTTATGGCGGCTTTATTTCAAGTTCAAGTTTATTTATGAAGCACATTTTAAACAACTGCAGGCAACCAAAGTGCAGAATAATAAGATTCATAAGTCACATATATAATTGACAAAGAGATACATTAAACAAAAGCACATGGACAGTACACCAAAAACAACCACAGCTCCAAGAGCAGCCAACTCTTGGGATCGAATCCCAGTCAAATAAAATGGTCTTGAAACAAACAAGAAAATAGATACAACAGAGAAATAACTAATTAATAAAGTCAATTTATAATTGGACAATTCTTAAATGGACAATAAAAAGGCTCTCAAACTGACTTAAAAGCTAAGGAATAAACATATGTTTTGAGATGAGATTTAAAAGATGACAACACAGGAGACTGCCTTACATAGAGGGTAAGTCATTCCACAGCTTGGGGTCAATGGCTACGAATGCCTGACCGTCTCGTTGCTTTAGTCTAGATTTCGGAACTACCAGAAGTTGGTGGTCTGCTGATCTCAGTGGTCTGCGTGGACGATAATTTTGCAGAAGGTCAGAAGTGTATGAAGGAGCTTGACCATGCAGTGATTTAAAAACAAATATTTGAAGCAGGCAGGCATCTGCACTGACCACATGTCTCACCTGGTCACTGAGCTTCAGTAACCCTGAGGGACAGCTGCCGTGTGGGCTGGGGGCCCGGCAGGGGTACGACTTTGAGGTCCAGCCCCAGTTGGGCAAGTTCCACAGCAAAGCTGATGCCTTCTCTCATCACCCCTGTGAGACCGGCAACTGCCATAACTGCCACAACTGCCACTGTGCTGAGCAGCACAGGAGATCAGCAGCAAGGGACTGACTGCCAACAGCTGCTCGTGGAGCAGGCGAGGGACCTGGTGCTGGTCCCAGTGAAGGACTGGCTGCAGGCAGGGAGGCACCCAGAGGTAGAGGAAGGCCTCCATACATACAAGTGACAACTGCTGCACCTGCTAGTTCCCCAGAGCCTTTAACACACGGTCTTGCGGGTGGTGCATAGCACAACAGAAGCCGGGCACTTTTGGGTGGCAAAGATGCTTGGGAAATTGTGGAGCCGCTTTTATTATCCTGCCTGCAGCCAGGACTCCATGCTGACGGTCCATTGGTGGGACATGTGCACTGCCCAGAAAGGACCAAACAGTTTAATTGCACGCTCTCCGCACAGCTCGACTTCCTGATTGCCCACCACCAGCACGACTGGTACTGCCACCTGCCCCTGGGTATACAGAACCACAGTGCAGGAGAGCATTTGGTGTATGCTGGCTGTGCTGAAGTTTGGACAGGAGTTGTGCACCCCGCTGCACCTGGTGTTCGGGCTGCCCCCAGAACCAGAGGTCGGGCATGGAGAATCTGATCTGTGGTGCCTCCAAGAGCATCTGAGGGGTGCGTATGAGCTGCTTCAACAACACCAGGGTGCAGACAGAAGCACGCCTACTAGCCACGCAGCCGCGGGCAGGAGTTCAACATCGTGGATGATGTTTGGGTGTCCTCTCCCATCCATAAGAATAGACCAGTTGCCCAAGCTGGACAGTCATTGGAGGGGACCGGAGGAGATCCTCAAGCCCCTCTCCGATGTGGTTTACCACATGCGGCTGCCCAAGCGACGTAAGACTGTGGTCCTGCACAGGGATTGCCCAGCACCGTATCACCTCCTGGCAAGAACTGACCCCCCTGCAGCAGCAGAGGGTGCAAGTGTGCTGGGGACTCCAGCATGCTGACCGTAGCTGCAGCACTGGACCCTGCAGTATTTGCAGGATTTTCTGGTGGACTTGGGAGTCTCTAGGGATGGCTGACTCTTTTGGTTGGCAGCAATGTGAACAGCTGAACTTTATTTGGGGTTAATCAGAGTCACTCTAATTGATGGCAGGTGTTGTTGTGGTTTTTTTCCTTCCCCGCCAAATCAGAAGTCAGAAGCTGCTCGTGTAGATCCAAATTCAGTCTTTATTGCAACAATGAGGTTACAACCAAGGCTGGTCACTTGCAAGGTTGTCCAATACTGATTTACACCAATTTTATACATTTTCTTATCATTTAACAATATCTTGTCACTTAAGCATCATTGTTCCTTCAACCATTCACCTTCATTGTTTTTTCCCTTAATCCATGCCCCTAGGTGATAAGTTTGTTCATCATTTCTTTTACTGTTTGGTCCCTCAGCTGAACATAATGGTGGCGTGACCATCTCCACTTGTTTTTTTAAAAATACCCAGCCGTGAACTTCTGGTGAACTCAGATGAATCCCTTCCTTCAGTAGCAAACCTTGGCAGCTTCAGCCTGTTGCACATTGTCTAACTAGAGGGTTGATAATATATTTGTCCTTCAACATAGTGATAAGATATAACACCAATAAAGGTGGATATTCATACATCCAGGACTAACATAAAGTAGCTAACAGAAACTTTGAGGCTAACATAAGGTGCAAATACATACTCAGTTGATTACATTGTGTTCATTACATTATGATGATTACATTGTAATGTTGTATAGTGCCAAATAATATTCCATAGTGTGTACCTAAAAGACTGAATGCTGTAATTAAATCAAAAGGTGCATCAACAAAGTATTAGTTTCAGGCTGCGCACATTTACGTAACCAACTAATTGTACATATTTTATTTTTTATATTCCCCTCCTCCAACAGATGTTTCTTTGTAAATTGAATTGTACAGGTTATAGGTCACATTAAACGTTCGGAAACGTTTTTAAATAATTTATCGTGGTCTCAGTTTTTTTTTCCATCACAAAAACGTGGCATTTTAACAGGGGTGTGTACACTTTTTATATCCACTGTGTTAATTTATTCATTGAGCATGTCTCACCGCGCTGACATTTTGACTGTATTTAAATCCGGGTTCTGATATTCAGGCAATGAAATTCAAGTTCAGGTTAACACATTTACATTCTGGCAAATAAATTCAAATTCTTGTTGTGAAACTGATTTGCTGCCGTGCAAAGACGCTATATCTTCTTGACGTACTTCAATTGACCAACTCTGAATAAATCGCATGTTTCTGGGTGGATCGTGAAACGATTCGTCCCTCATTTTCCTATACATACATACACTACATTAATTACGTTAGGGGTCACCAACAGAAGTACCTAATCAGGGGGAGATGTGTGGGGTTTTAGTGGCAGTGACTAGAGATTGTTATGGAATAATACGTCGATCGTAGCCTAAGATGTAGTACAAGCTAGTCTCGACTACGATTATTGGTTGTATTATTATTTCACCAGCAATGCGTTCTGAACTTTCAGTCCATACTACTAATAATACAGTACTAACATTTACACCATATCTATTGGTGAGGCGTATTTGTCTGTTTACAGAATTTTTCTGAATGAAGAGGGGGAAAAGCCTACGTATATAAATTTGTTCTGAAACACGAAATATCAAGTTTTTTTTATTAATTTGACAACAGATTCTCATTATTAGTTTCAGCTATTGCACTCATAACGACTGCAAAATATATACTCAATATAAAACAGTCTGCAGGATTTGCATTTTATTACAGCATATACTCACACTCAGTGTACGTATCACATTAAGAATTAGCTACCATATGTACGCCCTAATTTTAATGAAAATATATTATTGCTAAATATAAGCTCTGGTTTACTTTTTAAATATTTTCATGCAAGAGTGACCATTTTCCGGCTGCTGTAGTGTCAGTATCGGCGGATGATGGCAGGATTAGGCGCATGAACAGCTCAGTACACAGAGACCTGAAAATATGTAGGGTAGCAGTGGGCGGAATCCGAAGTGACGTCCGCGTCCACGAATCGGGCCACTTTGATACAACGTTTGCAGATCACGTTGAGAAAACTGTGCAAATCCCGGACCTATGGCCACTGACAAGTCTGCTGCAGCATGTTAGCGTGTAGGAAAAAGACCCGATGCACCTGAAAGATGTCCACTGCCCGGATAATGCTTTTGTCATTCGAGAAAGAGGACTGAAATTGCAGATTGGTGTACGATGGCAACCCTGGTATTCAGATACTGAAACGTCGGATAGTAGCCTTGCTTGTTTCGCAGCTCAAGCAGCTTCCTAATCTCAATATGTCAACCCAAAAGTTTAAGAAGGACAAAGAAATCATCGGGGACTATGAAACGCAAGTAAAAGGTCAGTGTTCAGCATGCTTAGGCTGGTCCTTCATGTTTCGTTTATGTCGTGCTTTAGACACGAACAGATGGTTAAACCGCTCTCCGTGTGTATGTCAATATTACAATTTAGATAACTAGGATAACTTCTTACCGTACTTTTAAGGCGAGACTGCAGTGACTGGAAACCTTATTACGATGGGACTTTACTGAAGACCCAGATATCTGTACGTAAGACGAAGGCCTGAATTAAGTTTATGGCATTTGAAATTTTCAAATATACTTCGTATTAGGTATTTATTTAGAAATTGAGTTTGGCTTAGTTAATACCTATCAGTGATTCATTCGGTGCCATTACCAGGGTAGGCAGAGTGGAGACTATTCATTGCCACTGTATGATTATTTCTGTAACGTTCTGCCTAAGAAAATGTTAGGTTCAGCTGACCTTTTATAATCAGACAGATTTTCACGTTCTTTCTCTGTCCATGCCCAGCCACGTAATGTGTTGAGAAAACGGCACTGCATAGAATTGAAAACGTAGTACTGGGTTAAAAATGTATTGGGGTACTTAGTTGTTTTTTTATCTCGTGCTGTCTTCAAAATGATTTTTCATGTCCGTTTTTGTGGTTTATACGTTTTTTGTGGTTTAAGTTTTACTTGCAGAGGTATTGAAAGTGGATATGCATATTAACCCGCAGCTTTTGCTGTCGTTGACTTATAGCTAACAGTGTTTTTTGATTTGTCACTTTTGCAAGTCACATGCTGGTTTTGCACGCATTGCTGCTCGTCTCCGCGAGGTTGGCTGCGCGTGCGGGCAGATGGGATGAAGCTCGAGGGAGAGTGAAAAAAATCGGCTGAATTGCAAAAGAAACATGAAGCGCTTCTACGTAACTGAAACTCAGAGAAACTCGAGACAGATTGAGGGCGGTATCGTATATTTTGACATACAGGCACCATATCCTTATTGTACGAAATCAAAAAAAAAAGAAAAAAATGAGAATGCACATTAGGCACGGTTGTATATATCTTAGAACAGTTGTATATTTTAAAATACGTTAGGCCTATATAAAATATCCCATATATTAGTATGCTTGTGCTTAATAACACCACCACTACTACTGCTACTACTACTACTATACTACTACTAATAATAATAACTAGGCAAGCCCTACGACTTGGCAGCGAAGTGAGCTCTGTTCATTTCAATGGCTAAGCACAAATTCGGAAAGTATCGTTTACTAGGTGAAGAGTAATATGGGCCTTTTCATAGTGGCCATACCTGCTGCGGTGGTACTGTGACACACAAACATGGCCCCAGAAGATAAAGATCACTGGCGACTGGGGCTTGACTTTGACATACACTGTGCATACCACTCCAAATGTATTTCTGTATGTGAATGGCAAATGTTTTGAAAGTGTTCACTATATAGCTTGGTCTTCATGAACTCATGGCACTAACACCATATTATATCCCGCCTCAACGCAAACGTTGTATAGTAGCTCCAGTAAGGAAATAGACATGTACAGTTTTCCAACAACACAGATGCTATATACCAGGGGTGGGCAATCTTATCCACAAAGGGCCGGTGTGTATGCAGGTTTTTGGGATGACCTTTAGGTCAGCTGTTCAAACCCTGGTGTGAGGACTCTTCAGCCAATCAGTCCTCTAATTAGTAATATAATTACTAAACACACATACACAACGGCCCATTCTGGATAAGACCCCCCCCCCCCCCCCCGCTATATACTATCAGAAAACAAGGTACAGCCCTGGTACAGTTTTGTTCCCCAAGGTACAAACAACATTAATGTACCTCCACTGGAACAAAAAATGTTCCTCAGGGTCTATTTTTGTACCTTAAATTAGACTAAAAGGTACATTTACCTACAGCTAGGGTACAATTGACAGACCTTTGAGGGTACAGCTCCAGTGACAAGTAATTGTACCCTCAAAGGCACGATTTTTTTCTGATCGTATAGGTTAATTATTTTTTTACTGTAATGATGCATAATGACCTTGAAATTACTCTGGATCAGTGGCGATGGATAGATGCTGTGTAATGAATTGGATTCATGTATAAAAAACTTGCAAAATGATTTGGGGTTAAAGTTGTGCAGGATTCCTGTACACTGCATACAGTGCTTGCTACATTCTCAGAAAAAAATGGTAAAAATGTATTCCTTCGCTTGTCACTGGGGCTGTACCCTGAAGGGTCTGCCAATTGTACCCTTAGTTGTACGTCATTGTACCTTTTAGGGTACAGAAATGGACTCTGAGGAACATTTCTGTACCATTGATGATACTGTACATCAATGCTGTTTGTACCTTTGGGATGTTCTTCAGAGTCCATTTCTGTACTTTAAAATGTACAATTACAAAGGTAAAGCCTCAGTGACAAGCAAAGGTATACATTTTTATCTTTTTTCTGAGTGTGAACTCTTCTCTCTTTCTTTCTTGCATCTGTGGCTAGCATTTACTTCTGAGCCACAACACCCTCATTGTTTCAATGAAATTGTTTACAAGGGCACTGTGAAAAAAGAAGGATTGCAATTATTGATTTTTAATATATATAAAAAATCTTAATTTATGAAATGAACATAACTGTATGGAAGTAAATCTGTGTCATCAGAATTTGAATTTTATATGCCACTGAAATTCTAACATTGAATATTTGTGCATTG
>JAODJU010000108.1:25797206-25814306 GCA_026776725.1 Gnathonemus echidnorhynchus
TGTGTGAGTGAATGGTGTGTGAGTGTGCCCTGCGATAGGCTGGCCCCCTGTCTAGGGTTGTTCCCTGCCTCGTGCCCGCTGCTTCCAGGATAGGCTCCGGACCCCCCGCGACCCAGTAGGATAAGCGGCTTGGAAAATGGATGGATGGATGGATGAATGAACAGAACAAGCACAAATGTAAAACTACCCTTAGTGTATTATCAATAACGTTTTATAACAGCAGAGACCAAATTAATAAGAGTCTGTGTATTGAGTAGAGCTGAATTTATCTATGCATATTTCACCGATAATGTTAAAACTATATTAAATTATGTTGGTTTAATTCATTAATAGGTCTGATTATCCACCCATTTTCTGTGAATGTTTGTTCTAATTTATGTTGTGAAGGTCCAGATCCTAACCCGGAAGTCCACTGGGCATAAGTGCGGCTGGACTGAGCTTCCAGTGTATGTGAAGTACAAGTACCATATGAGCAGGACAAATATAATGGTTTCTGATCAAATTACATATTATGAAAGAGTTCTGAGATCCAAGTAAGATTACGCAGGTTTAATGAATCACAAGCAGCAATGTGTAATCCAGGTGTTAGGTACAAAATACAAGCCAAGTTCAAACACTAATCTAGAGCAAGACAAATATCAAATGTGAATCAAGCACAGGAATCAGGTCAGAAAACAGGCAAGAATTCAGAAATCACAAGACATTTGGAGTCAGTTTAGTAATGAGTAGGCTCCATATCAGACAAATATGACTTACATCACAGAAGGTCTTTAAGAAATGTACACCAGGCATGACTGATATTCTTGTGAGGCGGAGTTTGCCTTGGCTGGGTGTGACTGCAGGGACTGCTGACTGGAGACAGATACTAAAGTATTGTTCCCTTTGCAGGGGCTACCCAACTCCCTAGAATGACATTCAGCTAGACAAGTATGAGGGTACGTGTGGAGCAGGGTGATCTGGATGGGTGCGATAGAAATCCTCAGTCAATCAGAATGTGCAGAAACCCAGGACTATCACTTGGGACAATATCCGATGTGAATGGTGATAGGGGTGTAACAATGTATCGATTTGTATCAATGTATCGATTCAACGGCAAACGATCCGATGCATCGACGTGACCGCATAAATGTCGATGCAAGCGTTTTTTTTTCTCGTCGGTTCCAGCATTGTTTTCATGATCCACTACGACGTATACATGGTCTACATCAGGGGTGCCCAATACGTCGATCACGATCTATTGGTCGATCGCAATCTACTGGTCGATTGCAAAGGTAGTCTGGGTAGAGGATGGATGACGCGTTCAACCGTGCCAGCTGCTGCAAAACTCTAGAAAGCCGAGTCGTCTAGTTAACCTCCAATTTATTTCTACTAAACTTAAGAAAGGGTATAAAAACGAATGGGGGAGCTGGACCAAGTAAGAAGCCAAAAACCTACCACTTCCATACGGAATGCCTGAGTTTTTTTTTCCACAATGTCATATTCGAAGTGCGTTTGCCTCATCTGTCAGTCTACCACTGCTATTCCGAAGAAGGGAAATGTGGAGCGGCATTTTCGCACTGTTCATGAAAACTACGACATTATAGCTTCCCTCCGAAAAGCGGGCTGAGAAAAAGAAAGGTGAAGGAACTAAAATCCCAGTTCAATTCAAAAATGCTTTATTTATCCCAAAGGGAAATTATTATTATTATTATTATTATTATTATTAATAATAATAATAATAATCATAATAATACATAATAATAATAGTAATAAATAATAATGATAAAGAATACTAAGTATTTTATACATAAATATATGTTTTGCATTTTTATAGTAGGTAGATCCTGCAGATCTGAGTTGGTAATTTATAGTCATTTATAATAGCTGGCAAGCTAGCGTACCTTCAGAGCGTGTGTTTAGTACGGGAGGTGACGTAGGACGCTACGCACAGAGCACACAATCTCCTGAACACGCTGACCATTTAATTTTTCTTAAAAAAAAAAAAAAAAACCTGTCAAAGAAGATTACTGACATACTTGTTTCACCGCAGAAGTCAGTCATGTTAAACTTCCTCATTCTACATGTCTGTCCATGCAATGTTTTTTATTTTTACCTTATTGCACTTTATTTTGCTTTTTTATGGGGCATATTTGACTACACTAGATTTTGTTTACAGTTCCCAATAAAATACGATAAAATGCTAATTCTACTTGCCTTTTTTAACTCATTGAAATTACTGGAATTGAATTCATTCGGGTTCTCCACCGACATCCAATGTGGGAGAAGACTAGGTGGGAACAGGCTGGGGATTGACAGAATATGCATATAAAGTATACAAACAAACAAATAAATAATGCATAATATAAGATATAATAAATATATAAGATATTGTAAGAGGTTTTAGCATAGACATGGAATGTGAGTGACATGGTACGTGACAGGTAACTGCAGTAGGTATGCAATAGGGTCAATACCCTTAATGTTTTTAGAGCGATCAATATACTTGGGGCTCTGCTCAAGTGACAGAAGATGGAGCCATACATTATATGACACATTTAGAGCCGCGAGTTCGTTGAATGCTTAGAGTCAGCTAGAGTGTTAGTGTTTCTATGAATCAAGGCATGTATTGGGGCAGCCAGTAAACTGAAATTTCTTATCAAGTGACTGTAGAAATTAGCAAAGTCTAGGAAGCAATTCAGCTCTTTAGCTGTCTTGGGTATTAGCCAGTCTGAAACTGCTGCGACCTCGTGTTCACTTGTACATACTCCCTCTGGTCCCGAAACATATCTCAGGAATGGAACAGTGGTCTGATAGGATACACTTTTCTCTGCCTTGGCATATAATCTGTGTTCCCAAAGGTGCTTCAAGACTTTACATGAAGTGGCCATACTCATCTTGATCAGTATCATAGATACACAACACATAAATATGAACTGGTTTATATAATGAATATTTTTCTTTATGAAAGACTGGAAGATCAAAGGAATGTTGCAAGTCCATAAGGCATTGGCTGTCCCCCTTCATCCATATTATCTTTCAACTGCAGCCATGGGTATCCTAGAGTGATACAGTTAGCAGGTCTGAAGTTGCTATCTTTTTGCTAGGACAAAAGTGAAAGACAAATATTTGTAGCCAAATCACAAAACAAAGAACAGGTAAGTCAATACAGCATGTTCTGTACAGCAACTCACCCTCATGAGATTGCTGTGTCTTTATAAAGATGCATGCACTGGTATTTTATTTTCAGTCTATGTTCATCTGAAAAATGCAGCATGGACATAAATTATGTGTCCATGAGCTGCAAACAAAAGCCTCAGAGTGATCGGATCTGGGATGCTAAAGAATCAGATGAAACCCCAGAGGGACTTGATATGGGTGTGTTGACTGATCTTACCTGGATTAATGGGCCAGAAAGAATTCAGGATAGAATAGCCACCTTGTCAAGCCTGCAAGACTGACCTCCTGTGTCTACAGTTAATATTGATATAGATAATACATTGGAATTAATCAATGTGTACTTGAAGTTTAATCACTGGAAAAAGCCTGGGAAAAAAATGCGAATAATAAGCCATGCAGGATTTGGCAGTTTCTAGTTCACAAAAATTGTAGACAGACTGCAAAACAAACTACAGCCCCATAATTTCCCAGGGGAATCGCTGACACACGCTGACTGGTTTGAACATCCAGTTGAGTGGCAGGGACTGGGAAAGTCTATCATAAAAATATTTCATATGTAGGTCACAATTTTTGACATCCTTTGAAAGTCCTGTGAGTAAAATTCACATTCATCTCACTCCTTTATCAATACTGAAGGACTACAGTTTTCATTTGTGCTCCTTGGGATATGACTCATAACCTTTGCATTGTTTGTGTAATGCTCTACTTGTTGAGCTACAAGAGCTCACTAACATTTGTTGATCTAACTAAATAATCATATTTTGCATTTTTAAGTTAATCCGGGATATTAGGAACACTTAGCCATAACTTTGTGTGCTGGAGTATAAATATGAGGTCACAGGCCAATTAACGTTAGGGCTGGTTTATACTCTACGCGGGCCACACATATATTTACGCCTTTTATCGCTATCCAAGTGGTGGTGCTGCTCATACCTGCACACATAGTTTACGTCAATCTGGAGAATTAAAAGTTATGTCCACCAGGGGGCAGTGTGAGAAAACCATCTGGGTTGGCTCTTTCTTTTCCAGTCTTACTTGTATGTATAAGGTTGTGGCATGAAATGTTTTACACTCACTGCCTCCACAGTGAATTGCTGATTCTGAAAAACAGCATTCTCTATTTTCTGCCCGCTGTTCCACTTCATACTGTTACTTTCCTCTGCCACATAATACTTAAGTACCTCATGTTGAATGTTATGTTATATAACTTCGATATCTCTAACTAGTTAGTATTTTGTACTTATTATTAAGGCTGCAAATTCTATTTTTTACTTTAAATATTGCGATATTTCTAAAGCAAAAAGCAGTTGAAAACAAACACATCTATGAGTGATTTAAACAGCAAGAAGAAATATGTGTATGATTGGAAAGCACATAAGTAGTGGTGGTAAACTTCAAACTAACATATACTAGATGGTCTTGAAAAAAAGCGATCATTAAAATCGCAAAACTAGCTAAAAATTTTTTCCGTAACAGAATATAAATGTGAAATGTAAACTCAGTGTATTTTATCACCAAGATTTCTAAATACCGGTACTGTATTGAAAAATAACATTGTTTATGAAAATGCCCTATACCACTGTATAATGTCTGTACAGAAATACTTTGAAATACTTTTTTGTATTTGTTGTATTTTAACGTTGCCATGTTAATTGTCTGTAGTCTGTGGTGAACTAAGAATTTCAGTGTGCTTTGTACACTGTGCTTTGTACATATGACTGCTTTCTTAGCTCAGATTGAATTCTTTAGCAGAAGAAACTTAAACTGCCATAAATTTTGAAGATGCTGTACACAGGCACTAATAATGCTTGCTGTATTTTTTCTCTTGCCTCTGAAAATATTTTATGTTTTGAATATCTTCTGACCATTCACTCTTAAAAAGTGAAATCAGATGCTATTTTAATACTAACTTTACCGTATATAAACACACAGTCCCATGACAAAAGGTGACCATACTGGCCCCAAGATTTTTGGAGACACTGCATCTTGCACACATGTAGTGTTGATTCCTCACGTTGATGTGCAGACGACACATGGAATCAAGACAGGAAGCGCATGGCGGCCTTGATGCGAACGCAGACACTTTGCGAGGGTTGAGTATAAACTGGCCCTTAAGCTACATCCCAAAACTGTTTTTTTTATTTACGCTCCTTTGCTCCCTCCTTTGATGACTTGCTGTCTAAACAAAAAGTGGTATCGGGACACAGATGTATCCTCAATGACTTACCATGCTCCGCGTATGTATGAAGCCATCACTGAAGTAGAAGCTTTTATGACACGTTATGCGTGGGTGTCAACAAAGGTGAATTACTTCTCAGCAAAGACTTTCACACACCCCTGGCAAAGGGTTGATTAAAGCGAAAATCAGGCATCGATGACTCATTCCCTAAAGTATTGGGGCAGCACTTTAGTCACCCATTACCATGGGAAAGACCCGAGAACAGTGATTATGTACGACAAAAGGTTGTTGGGCTGCACAAATTAGGATATGACTATAGTGCAGTGCATGCAGTGTCATAAATTGCAGTGCAAATATGATTTTCACCGATTGGGTGCACTAACCCGCCACCCCAAATTGTAGTATCACCATTTTATTTTCATTTATTCTATGAAACACCTGCGTGCACCAATATGTGTTCATGTCATTGATATCTGGAGGAGCAATTGCACAATAGCCGAAAAAAAAGTTGTGTTACTGTCTAAACAAAAGAGAATATTCTATGTGCTTCAGTATTGACTACTAAACACTATTCCAGGGTGCTTTTTTGGGGAAAATATATTAGGCTTCCATGTAAATAAACTGCAGTGTTGACTATTATCAACCTCACGAACCAAAGTTTTGATATACCGTGACTCTGGCACATTATCAGAGATTTGTGCATTCCAGGGGCGTCGAAAATTGGGGGAACGTGTCAACCTCAGTATTGACAGAACCCCCCCCCCCCTTCCCAGTTAATAAATAAATACATAACTAAAATAGCGTTCCTTCATTATGAATCTGAATTGTGTTTTAGTTAAGTAATGTTTGGTTATGAAATTGTACCCTTAATGCTGTTAGGGTTATTTTAAATGAGCAGTATGAGCCGACAATAGTGATGAGACAGCCAAGAGAGGCTCAGACAAACCTTACGAAAGAATATCTTATGGAAGATATACTTAACTAAGAACATTTCATGAAAGACATTGGAACGTTAAGAGACAACTTAAGGCAGAGAAGGTAGCATGAAGAAGGTTTTGAGAAACCGGGCCCATTATGATAAGTACTGTGCAAAATATCTGTCGTTTAAATGGCATATGTGCATTTAATGTCTGTTCAGAATACTCATGCCTTAAGAAGAGGCAGAATTATACAGCAGTGGGTAAAAAAGACCATCTATAATTTCTGTGAATGAACGTACTCTTCATCTCCATGGGATGTGTTGAGAGCATGGTCTTTCTTGTGCATTATGGAGAACAGTTTGGACCTCATCCTTCTCTCCACTACTGCCTCTGCTGTGTCCAGTTCCAGACCCACTTCAGAACTGGATTTTTTAATCGACCTGTTCAGCTTCGTAACCTCCTGCTTCTTAGAATTATACGCCCAACAGACAGCAGCAAAACGTCTATGAAGTGGGCTTCATGCTTCATTTTAAGTCACGTGTGAGATGTCACAAACACTTTTATTTAAAAAGTGTTAAAGTGTGGTCAAAACGAAATGGAAATACAGGGTTTCCTTCCCTGTTTGCAAATATACAACTATTCAGTAGATTCATTTTCATTATTGCAAACAGAAGTCTCAAAATAAATACAAAAATAAATTGTGCTTATATTGGTCCATTAAAGCCGCCTCAAACTAAAAGCCTTTCACTCCACTGTCTACCACTACGTTTTTATCAGTTTATGACTTTGCTCTTAAAACAGAAGGTGAATGTTTATGAACAAAAAACCTAAAATCTAAATCTAAAACCTATTTTGCAAATGGCTATAAAAACAGATAAGTATAAGAAAGTGCGTTAAATAACTGGATAGACCTTCATTTTAAGTTATTACTCTTCAAAAAAATTAAACAAACATTGCAGATTATGATATTTTTTAACCTGTGAGCCATTTGTCAATGTTTTAAGAAGAAGTGAACCAAGTAACAATGATTATTTGTCTCTCGCCTCCATCAGCTTTACTGTGAGATGCTAACTGAACTGGTCTGATATTAGGGCTACATCCCTAAACCCTCATTTGTGCCATCATCCCTGGCTATATTTCTTTTGCACTTGAACATTTTCCAAATTCCAGATGCTGAAGTGCTGTCCCAGTACCTTAGGGAACAGTCATCCAGGGCCAATTATCACTCAAATCACCCTTTCGCTGGGGATGTGTGGAAGTCTAGTCAAGAGCACCCTTTGCGAAGAGAAATCAGTGGTGACATCCAAAGATTTTTTATTTTTTTGTTGGTACGGGGGCATAAATGCTTCAAATTCAGTGATGACTTCACACATACGGACGGAAGTCAACACGGGTGCAATTGTGGTCCGATACTGTTTTTTTGTCTGGGCCATCTTCCTCACTCACTCACTCGTTCTTTCATTCGTCAGTTTCACAAACTTTCAACATTTGGAGTCATCGAAACTGCTCAAAAAAGCAGTTTTGGGATGTAGCCTAACGGCGGGTTCTGAGAGTCTGCAGTGTCATTACCAAAGTTCTTGCATTGTTTACATCCATGGAGAAATCGATTAAAAATCTTTAATAGAGCCCTAATTTTAACGCACAATAAAAGTATATAATTATAAATGGTATTGTGTCATCGTAAATGTGGTGTTGAAAGCATATTGATATGATGTAAAAATTCGATATAGCCCTGAGTCCAAGATAACAGGTAAAAGTTGTGATGGGGGGGGGTAGTGAAGCATTGGATAAGCAAATGATACGTAATCACACCCAGAGAGAGATCTGTGAATAAGCTTGTATTACAATGAACACCTTTATTAAAAAATAAAATTGAAATAAAATAAACGGAGTGATAGAATAAGTTTAGCAGGGGTGTTTCTCAACATGTGTACTTGTGTTCTTGTGCACCCGTTTTACATCATCTTCCATTGCTGAAGACCACTTCCAATACTCAAGAACATAAGTACACAGGATGGCAATAATCATTCGTTCTTGCCCCACTCCAAATGTCAAGGGTACATCGGCTGCATCCTCACCCAATGATTCATTGTGGCCCAAGTTCATTCTTGGAAGGCAAGTTAGCAAGACTGATCTTGCCACAACCACAAGTATGATCTTTGCATTCTTGATATTGAGAAACACCCCAGGATTCTGCACACCTCAAAGGACTTAAGACTCCTCAGGATGAAAAGTCTGCTTTGCCCTTTCCTGTAGACTGCCTCTGTGTCGTCACTCCAGTTCAGTCTGTCATTGTTGCAGACCACCAGGTACTTGTATCAGTGGACTCCACACTCTCCCTGTAGAATTATTTAATAAATGCAGACTATAGCATTCTGAAGGAAAATAAATGGCAAATCTCCTCTGTATTATTAATCAGTAGACTACAGTGCATATGCATAATAGTGAGCATTAATGTAATTCCTCTTGTTTAATGAATAGTGTTGCACTAGCCTCATTGCCAAGGGCAGATATGACCAAGAATAAAAATGAGTACCAAACCTCAGCCGTTACATTTGGTTAAAAAAGTAGTGTTTTGAATGATCTGTATTCCCTCTGGATTTTTCAGGAAGGACCAACACCTCTTGTCCCCAGTAAACTGCTGGTTCCTAGTCCTGAACCAGACAAGACGAGAAAGCAGGGACCACGCCACCCTCAGTGACATCTACAGCAACAACGTCACTGTGCGCCTTTCCCAAGTCAGCGAGGATGTCATCAGGCTCTTCAAAAAGGTCAGGCTTGTGGGGAGACCCTCTCTAAATGTCTTTGTAGCAGAGTTATTTTAGTCTGGTCCTGGATAAGCTTTGAAGCATGGAGTTTAGTTTTTTAATGATGATTAATTGGGGCATTTGGTTTAGTACCAGTTGACTGGAGCAAGAGCCTGAAAATGTGTGACTTAGCAGGATCAGAGCTGGAGAGCCCAGCTGTAGCCTGCAAATACGGAAAAAAATTATTCCAAGAGAAACTTGCTGTGCATAGTGCAAGGCATGCATTGAATTATGACCTTTGCATGAGAGTTAACAGAAGTTAACCTGTGAGTGGAAAATAATTTGCAGAGAGCAACCAGGCTCTTATGACAGTTTTGAGCTGTGAGCAGTGCCAGCCTACTCAGTGAAACCTGTGTTGGCACATGCCCATCAGTCCTGAGACCTTGTAGGGTGTCTCCTATCTGTGTTGTACATCATCCAAGGTGAGAGGAGCATGAAGAGCAAAATTACACACAGCAGGGGTGGAGAGTCTGGAGTGTGAAATTTAAACCACCCACCTGTCACCATTCAAGGCTGTCACACTGCAAATTCTAAACAGGAAAGTATGGCCTTTTTCATTGTAGCTGTGGTGCTGGATTGCAGCACCCATATGCTTGTAGTGGGAATGAATGCATTTAGTTTTAAGCAGAGCTGAATCTTTACATAGAAATGTCACAGTGTGTATTTCAGCATATTGTTTCCAGAACTCCATACTTGTATTGACTAGTGCATATTAAATTCCATTATGAGACATATAGAATAATAGATATACAGTAAGGATTACTGAAACAAAAAAACAGAACAGAAACAAAAAACGGAAACGAAGGACAAAAGACTCGAGGGCAAGCGTTGGGGGCAGAAAAATGGGTTTTTTTGATGTTACTGGACATACTGTAAACTGGAAATTCACAAGATCATGAGGGATCGAAATGGGTGGTGTGGAGTAAGGTGCCCTCCCCACGGTAACCGGTGAACTGCTCGACGCAGGCAAAAAATTCACTTACGTGTTCACACTTCCAGCAGCGAACTGGCCGGCACTTGTGAAAGGCGCTGGACGGGTGAATATTACGTCATGAAAGAGCGCTTGCCATGAAAAAAAAAGTGTGATTGTGAAGTGTTTCTTGGCTAAAACAAAATGAGTTATATTGTGGGTTTACACAAAAAAAAAAGCTCTTGCTGTTTTGCTGCTGGGTTGAAGAGTGCGCTTTTATAAGCGTGTTCACTTTAGTTTGCTTTAGGATCATTAGCTAAAAATGCTTATTCTAACCAAAGGTTTTGTCGCTCGCCTTTGTGGACGCAGTTTAATGGGGCTTTCAGGCCAAACGCTGCATTCGCTCTGCCTGCTACGGGGCTGCCACATCCCTTCAGAAAACAGAGGTCTGTGCTCAATGCACAGGCATTTTTCAAAACACTCTCCCATCATTTTGTTGTTGCTCTGGCTCACAGTCAGTCGCAACAATGTATATTTCGCATGACAAGAAAAAGACACTAGTGCTAGCTGGTCTGGGAAATTATACACGGACAATATAAGTTTCTCCTCCATTTTGGTTTCTGCTCCAGGTTTGATGCCTTGTTAATATTGGTTGGTGACAATGCATTGACCGCGACAACACTAGGGTCAGGAATGAGAGATAAGACAGACGAGTAAGAGACGTGGCTTGTTAGGGCCATGCTGTGGAGGAGACAGGAGGGTCAGGAGGACTTGGCGAGCAGGACGTGACAGCAGGAACATATAATAGTTCACTTACATATACAGTATGTGAAGCATGTTGCTTCACTTCACTTTAAATGATGCAATGCTTTAGGTAAGCTAGACTTGGTAAGAAGTTTTGGGAAAGGATGGATGGATGGATGGATGATGACTCGGTTATGAACAGAGACACCAAATTCTGTATTCTTTTCATAAATGTGGAATATTCTATTACCATTTTCAGGCATTAGGAAGGAATTTTAGCAAATAGAGCAAAGGTGTCGCCGTTAGTAATGTTGTTTTTCTGCCTTTCTGTGCCAGGAAAACACCACCTCTAGGAATTTTTCAGCAGTTTATGTTTGTTTTCCTTTCACAGCGTAATTCATAAAATATTTTCTCTGCATGAAAAGCCATTATATACCAAAGCTGAGGCAGCTAAGACAGACACTACGTGACTTTTACAGAAAGTAAATACAAGTATGAAAATCCATGTGGTGCATGAACAGGAGAGTAGCGTCATATTATACATTTTCTTTGTTTAACTGGTAATTTTTTGTGTGTTTTTGTATTCCACTCTACCCAGGGAGGTATATTGCTCTGGAGGATATTAAAGCGAGTAACAACACCTATATTGTTTAATAGTAACTGACATAGAATTAGAACATTATTCATACTCAGTGTTGAAGCTGTTCTATAGACGATATAAATGATGGCATTGGATGTTTTAGTCACAAATGCGTTTACACCGATGCTAATGCCTCTGAAAGTTTATAGTACATAGTACCAGGCTGCTGTGTGTCGAACTTTAAATTGCAAAACATACTGCCACAATACCAACTTCTTTTTACCTTATCGACAATATCTCCTTTTTAAAAACACAACCTGGCTGCTGAGTTGTCTCTTTCGTCATCAACACTGAAAGTTCCCTCCAAGGGGGTGCTTATCTCTTCCACAGTATACTGTATTACCAAAACAGTAGCATTTGGAGTCAGTCAGAAGACAGCTTCACTGTCTAATCTTGCTGTACATTTGTTGGGCGTAGCTTGTCTGTTCTTGAGACTGCTATGTGATTGGTTGCAATCGCATTCATTTCTGTAATATGATAGGCTAATGTCTGCTATCAAGCAATGTGTTTTGAAGGTTCTCCTTCTCTTATCATTTAAATTTAATATAATAATAAGTCGATATATTCACTTTATACCACCCAGTCCTATCCCCTTGATAAATTTTGCTGACCGACAAGTTTTCAGTGGCGATCGGGTTCGTGGCCCATTATGAATCGATCAGTGTTTCCCTGCCGCAGTTCCATGACCTATTAGTGGCTGCTGCAGACAAGTGGTTGAGAAACACTGATATAATGTTAAATATTATGGCGTTTAGTTTATTGAAGAATAAAGCATATCTATGTAATCCATTTAGATAATTATGTATGACCAAAAAATGTAACAAATTATTGATCTTCTATTAAATTTCCTTAAAGTAAGCTTATCTATTTCCAGAGCAAGGAAATTGGAATACAGATGCAAGAGGAGCTACTGAAAGTTACAAATGAACTTTACACGGTGAGTACTCAGTCATTTACTTTACACGGTGAGTACCCAGTCATTTACTTTACACGGTGAGTACCCAGTCATTTTCTGTAGCTTGGGCATAAGCTAATTAGTTCTTCATTTTCATATGAGTTTTTTTGTTCTGTATTTATTCATATATAAATGATTAAAATAGATAATAATTCTTAAATTAGACTATAGTGGCCACATGGTTATTGCTTTTACTCTGGAAAAGGAATGTCTACTAAATGAGAAAATGTACAATGAAGGTTTATGGCCTTCCTGCTTTGTATTATTTTTCAGTTTCCCTTAATTCTGCTGCAGATCTAATAGTTCATTTTTATTTTTATTAATTTATTTTTTGATTCAGTGACACCTTGCCCATCATTTTTAATCTCACAATGCTCGCTGCATAGATAGTTTGTGTCAGCCTTATCAAATGTTTGAGAATGTGTATAAAATGGAAAAAAATCTTAAATCACTTAATAAATTTGCTATTTTGAATATTATGTAGCAGCAATATAATTAGTTGTGGTTTACGGTTTATTTGTTCTGAAGTTTGCCTGCACTGTCTTTGTGTGAGCTCTGCATGTGGTCTCCGAGTCAATCATAATCATTTTTATCCTTTCTCACTCCTAGTATGACACCCTAATGAGAAATTTAACAAAGATGGGTAAGATGAACGTGTAAACAAGAACTGATCACCAGAAGGCATTCGTCTTTCACTGTATGGAAATATTTTGGATTCCATAGAGATGGCAGTGATTTGTCAGCACTGCTTTGTCGCTGTAGGCACAGCTCGTGGCAAGTTTAGGAGAATCTGATTATGCTGCTGCTCTTAATTTTATATGTATATTTAGGTAGTTATGGTTGTTGCTAAAAATGTTCTTGAAATTCATTCTTAATAAACCGAGCCAATAAGCCAAGTTCTGTTTGGTTATAGTTTATTTTTAATAAATATTCAGCTTGTATTTATAAATATCTTGATATTTATTTTTGACCGCTGTTCAGCCGTTCAGAATGTTTTACGCTCTCCGGTTGGGGGTGGAATGGTGGTACAGTGGTTAGCGCTGTTGCCCCATTCCTCTTGGATGAGGGTTCAAGTCTTTGTCATGTTCCAGTTTGCATGTTCTCCCTGTGTTGTTTCCTCTGATCCCCTCATTCCCCTTGCCCCAGTCAAAAAAAAACATGCTTAGGTGAACTGCAGTTACCTTTAGGTGTAGGTGTGAGTGCTGTGTGAGGTTGGCCTGCAATGGGTTGGCACCCCATCCTGGGTCGATCACTGCTTTTCATCCATCAGCTCCAGACCCTCTGTGACCCTAAATAGGGCAAGTAGTTACATTTAGAGAAAATGGATGGAAGTTTTTCTTTTGCAGCAAAGATTGATGAATCATTTTGTATAGCAATAAATTAATGGAATAGTAGCCTATAAGCCAGAGAAGTATTGTTAGGATTGTGTTGCTAAAAAAAAGAGAAAATACCATTAAGGCTGTCATTGTCAATAATCGAGTAATTACTGATAAATCTGATGATTCACTGAGTAATTGTTTATATATAATATATACAATACATCTGGTGCGGGTCAGTAAACAGGCAGTCATTGCAGGGGTGCTCTTTATCCTTTTCCATGTAGATGATATTGAGCAAAAACAAGCGACTTGTCAGTAATACCACCAATTTAGTACAGATATCACAATGTGAACTTTTTCCAGTATTGTTCGGCCCGACTCAAGACACACAATACGTTCACAAAAATTAAGATTATATGGTTATTATGTACCAGATTATGTAAGGTAAATGCAGCTAAGCAACAGGGTTAGCCTTTTTGTTTTAGCAGCGATTATACTGATTTAGAGGAATCATAGAATGTGAATAAAGTGATGATAAAGTCAGGCTAGGCTACTCTGAGAGGCTAAATGGTACATATCTACGGCTAACCTTGCATTATCAGTAGTCCTTTAAACCTTCTTTTAAGATGTAATTGCATTGCACTCATTCTGTGGTGATATTTAGGTTCTGCTGTGTAACACTGACTGATGACTGCATTTTCTTTCAATTTGAATGTGAAGTGCTTCCACACAAGTGATGCTTTTCCTGTTTATCTGGACGCTCATCCACCATGTACCATCTTCTTCTGCAGTATGGTGGGGTAATTGAGAAGGAAAATTTCCATAGATGCTTTTTAATAATCGAGTTTAATCGAATAATCTTGACTGCTCTAAATGCCATTCACTGTAACTACCCAAAGCACAGGCTATTAATCATTATTGAATGCTACAGCAAGCATCTCAGTTTAATTTGATTCAGTTTAATTTATTCAAGCTACTTTTTTGATGTTTTACATTATCCTTTTGCAATGAGTAACATCTAATTTTGTATGGAAATAAATAAATATTTTGATCCATGCTCCATTTCTCTATCAAATATTGACTGGTGAAATTCAAATAGTAATTATGCCTGAAATGCCCATCTCTAGTATTGTAAGTGTTTGACTCATTTGAAGTCTATGTCTACCTCTAAGAGTTTTCATGTATATGTGTCTTAGTGAGGGACAGGGATTTAGGAAAATTTGAATCTATTTTGCAATAGAAAACTGAGTAATTTTGCTTTGTCTCTGAGCTCTGTGATAAAAGTAATGGATGTAAATCAATCTGCTGAAACAATTTTTAAGTATAAAAAGCAAATTACCATTTCATGTTCAGGCTGTTGCGAATTATATTTACACTACAATGGTGGACTATTTATCATGGGTAAAATTTCTCTAACTGGTTTTATTGCAGATGTAGTTTTACACCATTTATAACATTGTGAGTGAGATTAAATTGCATGGATATGGAATTATGGGAAAATGGCAACTGGTGTATATAAAAATCCTATGGCAATGAAACAGCTCTTCTGTAAATAATAGAGGATCTTATTTGCAGTATGGAGAGAGAGTGATTTCTTGGGACAAAGCAGCTCTTAAGCTACATATATGTCTTCTGGCTCAGTGCAGGTGCTTAATGTCTGTTTCCCATTGCAAGAGTATGTACCAGACTTTAAAGGATTTATAAATAGCTTGTAAATGAAAATTCTTCCAATTAAGCAAGGAGCGTTATCAACAACAAAGATTAACAGACCATTTAATACAATAAATGCACTGACAAGATATAATCTCACGCTGAATTACTTAACATCAGGTTATGAAGACCTACCACATGTACCACGCGGAGAGCAGCAGTGCAGAGAACAAGCTGAAGGAGGCCGAGAAGCAGGAGGAGAAGCAATTCAGCAAACTGGGCGATTCCAACGAGGATCGACCACCACGACGCAGCACTGTTAGGAAGATCGAGAAGATGAAAGAAAAGGTAAGGACCTTTATTCCCGATCTATTGCAAGGATACAGCATTTTGCTCTCTTCCTGAAAGCATAAAAAGCCTTTACAATTCTGTAAGCAGTGTGCTGGAATATAAATGTTTACTGTTTCACAAAGCATACATTAATTCGACCATAAAAAACTACCTAGGTGTAGTAGCTGAGGTAAAATGAGGTGCTGGTCTGGCACTGGCGTATCAAGACCTCTGATTAGTATGTGCCATTTATGCAGACATTTCCTGAATATGTAAATGAGTTGTTAATACATTATTGTGTAAGAATCATTATCAATATGATGATGTTCCTGTATCAAAAGGGAACTCATAAATGACTTGGTTTCAGTGCACTATTGTTTCTCCCATAATGTGAGGAAGATTTATAATGTTCTTCAATTACCTAGATTAAGCAGACCATAGACATTTTAAGATGGCTGTCTGACACTTTTATAAAGTTTCCAATTTAACACTACCATTAAATGCACAATAGGAGCAGATATAATGCTTGTTGTTTTGAACCCCAGAGACAAGCCAAGTATTTTGAAAACAAGCTGAAATGCACAAAGGCACGGAATGACTACTTACTGAACCTGGCAGCAACCAATGCTGTTGTGGGAAAATATTACATCCATGATGTCTCTGATATGATAGATGTAAGTACACATCTGATTTGCATGTGTATGTAATACTTTCTTTGTTATTGCTGCACTGTATGCAGATTATCAGTCTTTAATTTTTTATTTACAGATTTATAGATATTTATAGATGTTTTTACCGTCATGCTTATTTAATTTGTGCTGGCATGGTTGATCAGTGGTTAGCACTGTGGCCTGACATTATTTATGGCTGGGTACTTGCATCCAGCTCAGTGTGTTTGAAGTTTGCTTCTCCTCATGTTCTCCTTATACTAAAATGACTTCCCTTAGGTTACCTCTAGGGGTGTAACGATATATCGCAGTACGATATTTCGCGATGCTAAAATGTTACGATATGTATCGTAGAGTGTTGGCGATACATTTACGATATGATGGCAGTTTAACCCTTTAAACCCTATAATTTTAAACAGGTCGCCTGGACATATTTGGTTGTTTTAGCTGTAAAAGTGTCATAAAACCTGCTGTGAGTATGTTCCTTTGTCCCATTTTTTCACCTAAAATGTCCAATAAAATCACTAGTCTGCAGAGCTCCGTCTCACTCACTCACTTTCAGTAATTCACGAACATTCAGATTCCCGGGGCTGCAGTGAAGATGTGGGGTGGACGACCGTAATGAGACTAATATCACTGTAAAGCGCAGCTTCTCTGCTTTCAGAAATCGTTGGAATTTTTTCTATTGCACAAACGGTTCAAGAGTTATGGTAATTAAAAAAAAAAAAACATTGAAAAAACCTGACGGAGGTGACAGCTTCGGTTTTTTCAGTGACAGAAAGACATATTCAGTTGTTATTTTGAATACAGAAGGTTTTTTAT
>JAODJU010000108.1:25814406-25831709 GCA_026776725.1 Gnathonemus echidnorhynchus
AAATCTGTTATTTGAATTTCAGTTTCATTTTTAAATTTTGTTCAAAATATCGTGATACATATCGTATCGTGAACCCAATATCGAGATATGTACCGTATCGTGACCTGGGCATATCGTTACACCCCTAGTTACCTCAGTTTCCTCCTGCAGTTCAGGATAGTATGATTAGGTGAATTAGTATCTAAAAATTGCCTGTAGTATGTGACAGTGTGCCCTTTTGTTACAGTAAGTTCATATTGCTGGAATTATTTTACTTAGGAAATACCTCGTGTCTGCTCTTCAAAATAATTATAAACAGGTTCTATGACAAATGTATAGACAGCTGCACATTACTACTGTATCTAAGTTGCACATTAATATCTAAGCACTTATCCTGGTCTGGGTCACCAGGAGGCTATCCTAGGCAGCATAGGACACAAGGCTGGGGTACACCCTGGATGAGATTCCAGTCCAGTACTGGGCACATACACATATACCAGAGGTGGGGGCCAGAGTCACTGACTCGTGACTTGACTCGGACTCGAGTCACAAATTTAAGTGTAGGCTAAGCTACTCTGGCCATGTGAAAGTTTGGGCTTCTTACATAGCCTAATCTAGCCCATTAGGTATATCTGACATTTCACATAACGTCATTAATAGAAAAATAATAAATAGCTTATGAAGGGGACAGTATGACCTGACTTGGCAAAACTGATGGTTGGTCTTGACTTGGACATGAGGACAAATGACTTGAGACTTGGAGCCGACTTGGACCATATGACCTGGGAAGACTTGAGGTTATAGTCCCCCTTCTGTGTACTATAATGTTAATTTTATACTTTCAGTGTATATTAATTCTCTGCTGTCTGCATTTTCAATTGAAAGATGCATCACTATATTTTTAGCTCATTTAAGAGCTAAAAATACAATTCAAAGCTAAATATTCACCTAAATATGAATTTAAAAAAAAGAAATAGCAGCTGAAAATCTCTCTGGGCCAAGTGCATTCTTAATTCAGTTGGAATGCATTATTAATAGTGTCTGCTCTCTCTCTGTGTGTGTGTGTGTGTGTGTGTGCGCGCGTGAGAGTGAGATAAAGCAATCAGTATCAGCATGATGGAGGATGCGTGACTCGTGAACCGCATGCATGCACTTCACTGACAGCAGCTCGAACTCACGTTGTGTACGTGTGACCATGCGATATGATCATGTGATAAGACAAAACAATGATCATTATCTGTAAAAAAAAAAAAAAAACATTCCAAAACAGCTCAGCCTCCCATAAATACAAGCTAATAATAATAGACGTAGTAAAAATCAATGGTAATATTCATCACGGAAACTGATTGTTGACTTTTAAAACTTCATGTAAATGTTTTAAAATGTTTATATTTATTAAATTATTTGTGGGTTTAGGATAGGCTATAAAACCATTCATTTAGCTGCTGAAATAAGTAAATACATCCATTCAGTCTTGTATAGATTAAATTATTGTTATTATGATTTTAATAATGTGGGTTATTTTGGTAAAATTTGGGTTATTTTTCAAATGATATTTTTAAACATCCTGAGGTAACAAGAGAGGCTCCTATTATTGGTATTTTTTACCACATGTGTTTAGTTTGGTGTTACTGTATTGGCTAATTTAAAATACAGTTTTCTTTTTCACATTATTAAGTTCTGTAAAGCTTCATTAATTTCTTGGTTGGACTAAAAGTTGTCTCAATATATCTTTGTTCTCCTTTTACACTTCTCTTCAGAAGTGCCGACTGCTCTGACCTGTTGCTAAAATGCTAAAACTCTACACATTTTGGTAACCAACTAATGCTGGTTTAGCCCTTCCCCCGGGTCCTAAACATAGCTAGCAATGTGACTTTGGAGGAAAGATGTTATGTTTGAATTGATTACTGTATGTACGGTATACAATATTATATATAAAAGAAAAAGTTACTCATGACGTAAGCTAATAAATGCATATTTATTTGGTGGGGGGCTAAAAAACATTTTAGGGGACTAAAGCCCCCATAAAATAGGATTAACGACACTCCTGGTCTAGATTAAAGATAATTGCATAAAACATGTTAAATTTAAGGATAGGCTAGGCTACTCTGGCATGTTAAAGGTTGGGCTTCTTACATATTATGCCCAATGTTAATTAGCCTAATCTAGCCCGTTTCACATAATGTCATTAATAAAGAAATAATAAATAGCTTATGAAGGGGACAGTATCACTAATAGTGTCCATAGAAACTTATCAAAGCCAAATTTGGATAATCAAACAAATGTATTTGATCTTAACTTATAATGGTGTATTAATATCAAGCAGGTAATTTTTATGTATTTATATGGTTACAAACAACCTTAAATTACATGCTTCATACCCATAATATTTTACTGCTCTATAATGTTTTTTATGACATAGAGCTGAATTCATTCAGGTAGGTACACAGGGTTGGTGAAGTCTGCTTTTGCTCTCCACTCTGGCAAGGTCTCTTATTCTTGGCACATACATGAAGTGTGGTGCATTTTTCAGAATTTGTGTTTTTCAGATTTTCAACCAATTAAATTGTTTCTTGCAAATAGAGATAGGCCTCCTGTATGTAATGTGTGATTGATGAGACCCAACCCTCTGGTTACGTATCTCACTATTTTTTTGCATTTTGCTAGAACTTGCAGCAAGTCACTAAAAAACTGACATAGATAAGGACTCAAGTTACATGACTCACAACTCGATTTGGACTCGAGTCACAAGTTTGATGACTTGTGACTTAACAGCAAAAATGATGGAAAGACTTGGACTTGGACTGCAATGTTTTGACTTGAGACTTGACTTGTTCCCATTCCTGACATATATACACTATACAGTATACATATACACTATAATACACTGTAGGCAATTTATTGACATCAAGTAACCTAACTGCATTTTTTTGGATTGAAATTTTGCATGACATAGTGAGGACAGATACAGTAGAAGTGAATTTTCTATCCCCGACACTGGAGTGTGAGGCTACAGTGACTCCCACTGAGCCAATTTACTACCCCACTGCACATTACTACAAGTAGTTACTGTATTCCCCAAATGGGGAATACGTATGGTTTTGGCACATATTCTATGAGTGAACAACTAGAACTGATCATATACTGAGTGAAGCATCGCCGCCTAGTGGCAGCAAATGGAAGATGAACTACAGACAACATTCAATCTTATGAATGTGGTAAGTCAAAAAGTATTTTATGGATCTTGGCACTGCTTCACAAAAACAATATATCGATGAAGATCTACATCAGATTTCATGTAGAATTTTCATGTAGATTTTGAAGACAAAAGACAATTGGTCCTGTGAACACTATAACTAAAAGTGTTTGATGGATCATTTTACAACTTTGCAGACACGTTGTATGGGTGATGACCTGGAAGTGATCAAATTTTGAGACAAATGAAAATTAAAGCAGCACCGCATAATGATAGGAAAGGACAGGGTATACGTCAGTGTGTCACACTAAGGGGAGCAAGATGATTTTCTGAATATTCTAAAATAATGGGTTTTTTTTTCCTCCTAATTGCTAGCCCACCCGCTCATAAAATTTTATCTGTAACAGTTCAGTAGCTGGTTGGCAAATTTATTTTGGGGGACTCGGTGAAAATTGTCGTGAGGGAATTTAATGAAAAGAACAGGCACAGATTTGGTGAACCTGAGACAAGTCACATAAAGCCGGTCTTTTAATAAGGCATTATCAGAGGGATGACCATATAAGGTAGGCTTGGGCTGTATTACGGTAATATTGTTGGGATTCTGCGGTATTTTTGCTCTATGAAATGTAGTTCCCCAGAAGCAGTTCTAGAACCTTCTTTTAGTAGCTACTCCAGACTAAGTACTTTTTGTTCAAACACAAATTACTGGGAAGATGCTTACAATGAGAGCTTGCCAACTGGTTGACCAAAAGCACCCCCACTAACTTGGGGGTGTAAAAAAATATTTGATAATGTTACATCATTTTTTATTCTGTGGAAAAGCACAGATCGATCTCCTGACCTGATTTAATAAGGATCATGAATATGTCATATAAGTAAAAAAATAAAATAAATTAATTTTGATTTTGATCGATCACCCCAATAACTAACAAAATGATTTATTTATCCTGCATTACTTTTGCATGCCAGTGTAGTTTCGTATGAAATCATGTACGATTTAACTTACAAACTTTTTGCATCTCCTTTGCATGGAGCAGTGGAATTATGTTCTGTGGATTGACAATTACACTTCTTTGTCTGACAGTCTTTGTTTAGTGGATGCCAGGAGATCGTTACCTGCCTGAGTACATTGTGCCAACAAGTTTGGTGGAGGAGGGATAATAATATGGGGTTGTATTTCATGGGTTTGGCTTGGCCCCTTAATTCCAGTGAAGGGAACTCTTAGTGCTTCAGTATATCAAGACATTTTGAACAATCCTATGCTTCCAATTTTGTGGGAACAAAGACATGCTTGGTTGAGTTTGGTGTGGAATAACTTGACTGACTCACACAGAGCCCTGACCTCAACCCCATTAAATGCCTTTGGGAACTAGAATGGAGATTAGGAACCAGGTATTCACGTCCAACATCAGTGCCTGACCTAACAGATGGCTTTCTCGATAAATGGGCTAAAATTCCCTCAAACAAACTTCAAAATGTTGCGGAAAACCCTTCCCAGAAGGGTGGCAGCTGTTTTAGCTGCAAAAGAGGGACCAACTCCATATTGATGCCTATGGATTTAGAATGGGGTGTCATAAAAGTGCCTCAAGGTAATAATAGTAATAGCCTGCTGTCTCAGTACTTTTGTCCATATAGTGTACCTTGGAGACGATGCTAGGTCTACACAGGCCTCACATGCCCACCCACACACACTATGAGGATTTTAGAGACACCACTTGACCAAAACGAAGGTTTGTGGAGAAAACTGGAGCAGTGGGGGACAAGAGCCCCCAACTCAGGAGGCATGAGGCTGCAATGCTTCCAATTAACTGCTGCGTTGCCCCCACTTGATTCTTCTTACTGATTCTTCAGTCTGTCGATTTCAGTTCTAAATGCTTTGTTTTCTTTGACTCTTAAGAATTTCTCCCAACAGTACTGTTGTTATTCTGACTCTGTCTGTAATGAAGGCATCTCTCCTCCTCCTTTCAGTGCTGTGATCTAGGCTACCATGCAAACTTGGCGCGCACCTTCAGGACGTACCTGTCAGCAGAGTACAGCCTGGAGTCGTCACGCCATGAAGGCCTGGACATCATCGAGAATGCCGTGGACAGTCTGGATGCCCGCAGCGACAAGCACAAGATCATGGACATGTACAATCAGGTCTTCTGCCCACCAATGCGCTTTGAGTACCAGCCACACATGGGCGACGAGGTGAACCCCGGACATATGCTCTCACATTATACTTGTAGAGGGAATGCTTTAACCCAGACAGTATGCTGATGTAAAAACGCTAAAGCACTATTTTCTGTTTATATAAACAGTATAGGAATTTGGTTTGATCCTGTGGTCTTTACTTTTTTCAGCTACACTCGCTGGCCACTTTATTGGGTACACTTCTTCAACTGCTCGTTGAAGCAAATATCTAATCAGCCAATCATATGTCAGCAGCACAGTATATTAAATTAGGCAGATACAGGCAGGAGCTTCAGATAGTGTTCACATAAAACACCAGATTGGGGGTGATAGGTGATTTAAGCGACTTTGAGTATGATATGACTGTTGGCTGACCATTGTAGCCTGGTATGAGTATTTATGAAACTGCTGATCTACTGGGATTGTCACGCAGAACCATCTCTAGGGTTTAAAGAAAATGGGCCAAACAAGAAAAAATATCCAGTGAGCAGCAGTTCTCTTTGCAAAAATGTCTTGTTAATAGCAGAGGTCAGATAAGAATGCACTCCACTGCAATCCAATAAAGCACTTATGAGATGTGGTGGAACGGGAGAATCGTACAACATATCTGCAGCAGCTGTGTGATGCTATCATGTCAACACGGACAAAGCCTCTGAGGAATGTTTCAAGCACCTTGCTGAATCTATGCCATGAAGAATTAAGGCAGTTCTAAAGGCAAAATGGGGTCCAACCTGGTGCCAGCATGGTGTACTTAATTAAGTGGCCAGTTAGTGTATGTTAATGTTATACATTTTTTCTCTTCTTTTTTCTCATCTCAACTTTTGAAAAAAATAACTCACAGGCAACAGGGTTCTGTAGCATTAGACAAGTAATGATTTTGTTTTACAGTAAGCGTGAGGGTTGTATGTTTTCCTCTCAGGTTTGTTTGGTGACTGCTCAGCCGCCGGTGCAGACTGAGCTTCTGATGCGCTACCATCAACTGCAGTCACGACTCTCCACACTGAAGATTGAGAATGAGGAGGTGAGACCTTGTTATCGGATGGTGAGGAGGAATGTCGCTTGGACAATTAGCTGTTCAGCTGTTCCTTGGCCAGATGTGTGTTACTGCATCATCAATTCATGCCTTGTTAAGCTGATAAAAGACCTAGAGTTGATTCAAAGTGTGGTATTTTAATGTTGTTACTCAACATGAAGACCAAAGAGGTGTCAATGCATGTAAAGTAGACTGTCATTAGGCTGAGAAAACAAAACAACCTCATCAGAAAGATAGCAGAAAGATTATCATAAAGATCTTTGTGAAGAAAAACCACTTAAAACATCTAGGCCAGTCAAGAACACTCGGCAGGAGGTAGGCGTTTTATTGTCAATGTTTACACTCAAGACTTCATGAAAGTAAATACAGAGGGTGTACCCCAAGATGCAAACCACTGGGAAGTATCAAGAATATGAATGCCAGATTTGACTTAAAAAGCCCGTCCAGTTCTGGAACAATATTTTTTGGACAGATCAACCTGTACCAGAATGATGGGAAGAGCAGAGTATAGAGAAGGGATGGAACAGCTCGTGATCCGAAGCATATACCACATCATCTGTGAGACACGGGGGAGGCAGTACTGTTATAACATGGCACAGCATGTACAGCTGCCAGTGGAACTGGGTCCCTTGTGTTTGTTGATGATATGACAGCTGACAGAAGCAGCAGGACGAATTGTGAAGTATATAAAGATATACCAATGACATATATTTACTGGACATGACAGGCATGTTTCCAGCTATAGGCCAATGGGTGACGAGTACGACGCGATCTTCAAGAAGTCGCTCCATCGATTGTTTGTATGTAAAATGATATAAGGGACACAAAATTTTCTTGCAAATGTCATACATGAGACCACCTATAGTTATAATTATTAGCTGGAACATGATTCATTGGACATTACTTTTGAAAAATAACCAAAGCAATATATATTAGTAGTGATGCATGGATCGGCTCTGACACCATCCTAATCCGCATGTACGCTTAAATCATCCACCCGTCACCAACCCAAACTAATTATTTTCTCCGATTTAGAGACCCATACCTAATCACATATTGCCAGTATTTTTCAATGGAGTGAATGTAAGGGTGATGATCTGGTAACAAATTACACTGAATTAGGCTGGTTTTAAATGAATATACATTTAAGTAAAAGCTCATTTTTTTAGTAAAATAAAAACAGGAACAGGTATTGCCTCAACAGCCTGAACACAGGCTGACATCTTCAGTCCCATCAAACTAAAATTCTGAATGTCATTGCAACATCCTGAGCGCAAACAATATAAACGCTAATAACATTTGACCACTAAACAAAAAAAGTAAGTGATAAAACATGTGTTCAGCAATCCAGATCACTGAAGCAGAATCCACGGCTGTTTCTGCAGTCAAAAGTGGCAGTGTGAAGGATTGCTTCAGCACTTGCAGTCACGTGATAGCAGGTCTAGTGAATATTTCATTGGGCTAGACTGTCTGCTCAGATTCAGCTGAATGCTGCAAAACTGATTTGACCACTTGACCTCAGCCCAGTGGAACATGCATTTCACTTGCTGAAGACAAAACTGAAGGCAGAAAGACTGACAAACAAGCAGCAACTGAAGACGGCTGCAGTAAAGGTCTAGCAAAGCATCACTAAGGAGGAAACCCAACATTAGGTTTCTGGGATCTAGACTTCAGGCTGTCAGTAGCTGCAAAGGATTTTCAACCAAATATGGTTTGTAATGGTACATGATCGTTTAATTTACGATTATATTAGTTTGTCCAATTATTTTTAAGCCCCTGAAAATTAGGCACAATATATAAAAATGGCTGTAATTCCTAAACCACTCAAGCATTATTTTAGTTAATATGGTCTGTTGCTGCAAGTAAGGCAATGGAACTTCATAAAGTATTACAATAGCTGTTGTAGTCATAATATGGATTTTGCTAATATGCATTAATTCGGATGTTAAGATTTTTTAATACTGTACAATATGTACAAATTCAGTGCACATTTCTAAATTCTGTGCAGTTTGATCTTTAATACGGCATATTTATGTTTTGCATACATTTTATTAGTTATTGGATTGTGGATGTTTATGGATGTGAACGAATGTGTAATGTGTCGCTACAAAGGACATACATTGGCACAAAAATTTAAATGTGTGAACAGTGTGAAAGTATTCTTCAAAGAAAATTTCAAAGCTGTTATTGGCTCTGGGCTTGTGCCCCATCCTGGGTTGTTCCCTGCCTCGCGTCCATAGCCTCTGGGATAGGCTCCGACCCGCGAGAACCTGAATAGGATAAGCGGTTTCAGAAAATGGGTGGATGGATGGGTTTCAGAAAATGGATGGATGAATGGATGTTATTGGCCTATAAAAAGCCACAAATTCAGTGCACATTTCTAAATTCTGTGTAGTTGAATCTTTAATACGGCATAATGCTTATGCTAATTATGACTAATCTTTGGGGCTGGGATTCATTTACAGAATTGATGAGTGGGTTTATGTATTAAATTGCAATCTACTTAGGCTATTGATGGTTTTAAACAGTTTTTGTTGTGTCTCATAGCATAATATTTTCTTTATTATTCCAAAATTTGTTTCTGTATTCAGTTATATTTTCTGAATTAATTTGTTGAATTATGCCACCATGTGGTTGTTGATGGTGCAGATGAGGAAGACTCTGGATGCCACTATGCAGACACTGCAGGACATGTTTACAGTGGAGGACTTTGATATGTCAGATGCATTCCAGCACAGTCGGTCCAGTGAGTCCTTAAAATTGGCTTCTTCTGAGACCTACATCAGCAAAGTCAACATTGCCAAGAAGAGGGCCAGCCAACAGGAGACAGAGGTCTTTTATTTCACTGTGAGTTCTTGCCGCTTGCATTTTTCTTACAAAATTAAAAGAAAGGTATGGCCTTCTGCTGGAAATGCTTCCAATCATTTACCAGCTCGACTAGCTTTCAGAGGCTTTGTGTCCAGCTTTTACCAAGCAAAATACGACAAGGCCCTTAGAATGAGCAAATTGTTTCTCAAAACTCTTTCTTGTAGTATCTAGCAGCAGTTCAAAGTGTGAACCATTTGCATTGAAATTGTGAACATGTGTCTTAGTGCCTATGTTTCTCATTACAGAAATTTAAAGAATTCCTGAATAGCACCAACCTCATCACAAAACTACAGGCAAAGCATGACCTCCTCAAACAGACACTAGGAGAAGGTGCGAGTCTTAATGCCACACTGCTGTAAGCTATTGGAAACATCTGAAGGACTCGTTGCAGGATGTCATTGCTTCCCCCCTTTCTTGTTCTCCACATTCAGTTCCATTTTCAGACTTTATAGATCAATCACATTAAGGCTTTCTTACGCATTGTTATTCTCTGTTCTATCACTGGGAATTGCACACTTTTCAGCTGTGGATGGAATACCAGACATTAGTACAGTACATCTTTAGTAGAATACCAGGGTGTAATATGGCTTTTACTTTATCTTTTTTTCAGAGTAATCCTGAAATTGTATTGGTAGTTAGGCTTGTGGAACTAACAGCAAACTTTCACTGTACTGTATGTACCTGAGTCTTTTTTAGTCAGGCCTGTTTTCATTTCAGAAAAGGAAAGGAAATTATTTGCACTACAGTAAAAGTGTCATTCCTGATATTCTGCAACGCTGAATATTTCAGAGCGAAAAATAAATAATGGTGTTTTTGTTTTTGTTTAGAACCCATTTAAAGCATTATTTGTTACGATTACAGTCACAAGCCTCAAAATTAACTGCCAGGTTGTCACGATAGAGATTAATTTTTGACATCAATGTCAAGAACATATTTATTTTTTTCCAGAACGAATGCAGTTCATTCTTGGCAATTTAGAAAACAGATTTTTTTTTATTACACTGCAAAATAAATAATAGTCTCCCATCAATCATGAGTCATTGAATTTGATATCATGTTATTAAATTTAAAAGAAACTATATTTATTATATAACTATATTTTATTTAGTGCTTAGCACAATGCCTCAACTGTGTTGAGTCGTGTGACAGTTTTTAGTGGGTCCAACAGAGGGTGATTTAAAAAATATTTTTTAAAATGAAAACATAACTCCCGCCCCTCCCAATCGGCAACTTCTTTTATCGTCTGACTTTGGCATTTCAAAAACTCCTTTTTCCTTTTTAAATTTTCAGTTATAGATTGCGTGACCCAAAATTTCAATTAAGTTTAGCTGTTAGACAGATGACTTCCCATTTGTTTCTAATATAATTTGGTGTAAGGAAGAGTTTTGCTTGATTCCATGACTGTGAGGTCCATTGCCTGCAAATGGACCAAATAATTTTCCCTCCACCACAACACTCGATATGAGGTGTTTGTAGTGATACTCTACTTGATTGCTGCAAACATGGCATTGTGCATTGTGACCAGGAATTGACATAACTGGTACGCAAGTATGCATTCACCTTTAAATGTGATACGTGCAGCAATCGATTGTTGTAACAGCGTGAATGCATATGTATTTTATGTGCGTTTGTGCCGATATGACAAATTATCGCCTGCTTTTATAGAGGTGCTCACACTTCCTGATAATCCACAATCATGTACATTTTATTAGCATTACCAGGCTGCTGATTCACTTCTTAATATCTGTGGAAGTAGTAACGTTTTCCCACATGACTTATTTTTGTTGAATATAAAATGACACAGTGAAATCTTTTTTGTATTTCTGTTATCTGAGGCTCAATATTTCTAAAAGTTAGTGAAGACCAGGCCATTGTTAATTATATCTTGATATGTAAAAACTTCAATTGAATGTTTCCACATCACTGTATATGTTTATCCTAGTTAGTCTGAAAGATATTCAGCTTAGTCTGCTCAGTGTGTCAAATGAACTTGGTATTTTATTTACCTTTATATACCTTATATATAAGTATATCGGATGTGCAAAAAATTGTGGTTTCTGTCACTGGTGGAATTTTAGGAAACCCAATTATGTGTACTTTTCTGTGCTTTTCCGTGATGTATACTTCTGTCTTGCATTTTTCCTTTTCCGTTTTGCAATTATTTTTTGTAACGTGGATCAGGTTTGTTAGTGAAGTCTCAAATTTGCTTTAAAGAAACAGACTTTTTTTGCGGAGATGTAGACATTTTCTGGAAATATTCTTGGCACATAAAGGCCCTGAAGGTTATCTTACAGGCCTCTTCTGCTACAGGCTTTAATATGCTAGTTTATGCATGGGATCAGTAATTAGACTGATGGTTCTGATGGAGAAGACTCAGTAAGGCTGAACGGGTCTTGGCTGTCCCCATATGTGGAGAGTAATTGTGTGCTGAGTTGTTATGTTATTCAGGTTTTTCAGGTGATTCTCTCTCTCTTTTTTAGGAGAAAAGCCTGAATTTGGTACAACAAGGTAAGATTTCTGTCAAAATAAGAGCATGCAGTTCTTTTTCCCTCTTATATAAGTATATGTCAGCGGTTATTTATAGCCAGTTTAGTCAAGTAGCACAAAAAATACAAAGTAGAACATTGTAACCTAAAAATATATGTGTGTGTCCCAGCCTTGTATCATGCTCCTCATAGGCCCAGATGTTATTTTTTATTATTATTTTTATATAAAGCGGAAGTAGGTTATATAGGCCCAATGGTCTAACAGTCATCTCATTCAGGGGAGCTGTTTCTCCTTCATGTAACAGAGGTTAAAGATGTCTAACTTTGAATAGTCATGAAATGATCTTGTTATAAATTTGTCATGTTATGCATATCATCTTGTTGAAACCCTGGAAGAGGGATTATTAATTAGTTCTTTGCTAGTAGTCAGTACAAGGTCATGATGAGCCTGGAAGCTGATTCCAGGAAGAGAAAATCACCCAGGGGACAGTTACACTGACATAGAACTGGGATGTGACCCACTGAGTCACTATTTAGAAGTGTGTCTGTTAAAAAAGAACATCCATGATAACTAACCTTATTATCAGGTCGGTTATATGTTTTTCTCCCATTGTGTGTCATTTTCTGCTTCGGGTAGCATAAAGCTTGCATTTGTTAAATTATTGTTTTATTATATAGATTTTAAAAGTTTTAAAACTAACTTCAGTCAATTCAGGGCTGTAAGAACACATGCAAAAACGTAGGTGTGAATTAACATTCACTTCTAAACATACTTCACTCTTTCTGACATATGCAACACTAAAATTAGGTTGTAAATGCATTATAGAGATCTCTAACAGAAGGGAGGCTGATACAAATTGTTTCGGAAAGTATAGTCTGCTGATTTCAGGTGGAAAAAAAGGTGTGCAGTCATGGATTAGCCAGGTTGTTTTTCCCATACTTCCTCTGCAAAAGTAGCCTTAGTGTCTGAAACTCGCATAGATACTGCAGCTGAGCATTATTACTTGCAGCTTTATTCACACACTTTTCATCTTAATTTACACATTTTGCCCCTGCAGCTTAATTTGCACACTTTGCCCCTGCAGCTTAATTTGCACACTTTGCCCCTGCAGCTTAATCTGCACACTTTGCCCCTGCAGCTTAATTTGCACACTTTGCCCCTGCATCTTAATCTGCACACTATGCCCCTGCAGCTTAATTTGCACACTTTGCCCCTGCAGCTTAATTTGCACACTTTGCCCCTGCATCTTAATCTGCACATTTTGCCCCCTGCAGCTTAATTTACACACTTTGCCCCTGCAGCTTAATTTGCACACTTTGCCCCTGCATCTTAATTTGCACACTATGCCCCTGCAGCTTAATTTACACACTTTGCCCCTGCAGCTTAATTTGCACACTTTGCCCCTGCAGCTTAATTTGCACACTATGCCCCTGCAGCTTAATTTGCACACTATGCCCCTGCAGCTTAATTTGCACACTTTGCCCCTGCAGCTTAATTTGCACACTATGCCCCTGCAGCTTAATTTACACATTTTGCCCCTGCAGCTTAATTTGCACACTTTGCCCCTGCAACTTAATTTGCACACTTTGCCTCTACATCTTAATTTGCACACTATGCCCCTGCACTTTTGCACTTTTCACATTAATTTGCAGAAGTACGAAGTGGCATCATAGCAGCATTTTTCGACCATCATGGTTAATTATAGATTCATAATACTTTAGAAAATTGTTTGTTTATATTTCTATCTGCTTCATTATGTATGAAAAAAGAGTACAGTGATGTAAAAAAACATTCATAATTTCACAATGTTATGCACACAAGTACTGGCTTTTATGGTTAAATTGGAGCACCACTTGTATTGATGTGCTATTTCGGTATTAGATATGTTCTCCTGTACTGGGGCAGTTATTTTACTATATTTGTGGTGTTTGCTTTCACCCCTTTATATTTCCTTGCTTTCTTGTAAGACACAGAGTACAGGGAAGTGAAGACCACCCTTAATGAAAAGCTATAAGCTGTTTAAAGCTATTCATGAGGGCTGACATTAAGGTACTCACCCACTGCAGCACTGCACCAGAACGATGCCTTGGATGTTGCCTTTGTGGTAGTAAAACACCTGTGCTTACTTTTCTGTCTCTCAATTCCGCTTGGCACCCGACATGGAAGTAAGTTTACCTGACACGACTTGGATAAGATTCTTTATTGGAGTAGGGTGTGTCCAGGAGTTGACAGCCAAGAAACAGCGCGTCCCCGTTCTGAAGAAGTGAACCCCCAAACAACAGAAAGACTCAGTTCTTATCCATTTCCGTAACTCCCCTAAAAGGCAATCTTTTAACTCTTTGGCAAAGACAGCGGCTCCTGTCCTCGAGCATGATGGTCTCAGAGGTGACGACCTTGTACACCTCTACACTCCTTTAAGCCCGTGGCCAGACAGCCAGTCGCCAGTTGTTACATCCTACCCCTGCTAGCCCCTTATATATCCCATGTTAATCAATACCATACAATCAAGTATTCAAACTACCCGTATATCATTATTTATTGGTCCATTTTGCTTGATTCATTATAACACGCTTCATTGTTACTCATTAAATCACATGATTGTTAACCTAGATAACTGTAGCACACACATAAGAGCATGAGTCTGTCTCTCTGTCAGCACTGAGCAGCCATGAGCCTGTCTCCCTGTCAGCACTGAGCAGCCATGAGCCTGTCTCCCTGTCAGCACTGAGCAGCCATGAGCCTGTCTCCTTGTCAGCACTGAGCAGCCATGAGCCTGTCTCCCTGTCAGCACTGAGCAGCCTGTGTAGTACATCATGTTCTTTTCAGCAAAGGAGCTTCCTATCATTTTCACAGACAGGTGATCTCGGCTTAACAGTTTCAGAGTCGTGACACACACACACACGCACACACACACACACAGACACACACACATATTCTTCTTGCCTAAGGCCTAAAATATTGACAGCAATCCCACCATGCACCTCTCCCACTTGCTTATAGTTTTTTTCCACACCATCAGCAGACTTTAACAGGCAGTGATACCCAGTTAATCCTCTCTTAGCCCATCACTTTTCTTTAATGACTCTGTTGATGTCATTAATGATGGTGATAGCCAGGTAGCTGATGTGTAGCTTTGCAACTATATTTTTGATGCAGAGCTTGCAGACCAGGCTTTCATGATGGTTTGAGGGAATGTAGCCATTGATATTTCTAGAAACTGGCAAAGGGTGTGTAGTTTTCAGAGTCTGGCCATTTTAAATGAATGCAAACAATGGGTTGGTAACAAATAACAGAGCAAAAATAATGTAGTATGTTATTACTTAACCATAAACTAAATCTTATTTACAT
The DNA here is from genome assembly GCA_026776725.1 of Gnathonemus echidnorhynchus. Classification (NCBI taxonomy): domain Eukaryota; kingdom Metazoa; phylum Chordata; class Actinopteri; order Osteoglossiformes; family Mormyridae; genus Gnathonemus; species Gnathonemus echidnorhynchus. Next base: position 25,829,490 of record JAODJU010000108.1, read on the forward strand.
ACTGATCTCATGTTAATCAATCATTAATGAATTGTATCGCATGTTTTATCTCAAGCAGTTACTGTATTTGTTACTATATCTGTTAATTATATAAACCTTTATGAACTACATAAGGAACAAGTAAGAAATATCACAAGTGAAATACTGATCTCATGTTTGTTCATCATTAATGAATCATGATGCATCTTATCAAGTAGTGACTATATTTGTTCAGTATTTGTTCATGATTTGTACTTCAGTAGTAACTGAGTAATTGCAAAGTATTTCTGCCCCATCAAGTAAAGTGTCACCAATGGGTTTTTAAATGTCAGGGTCCAAAGCAGAGCTTGGCATTTCTGCAGAGCAGAGGGCTCTTCAGGGATTATTGTGCCCTCTTCTAAGATGCCCTTTTATTCTACATTTTTTGTCACATGACTGTCATTTCGCGCGAGCTTCACAGTGTGGCCCCTCTGGTCAGCTCACGCCTCGGGCCTCTGTAACAGTTGTGGTTCTTGTTTCTGTTTCTGTGTGCTCCTTCACCATGATGGTATGTGTGACAGGGGAAGACGGAACGCACGTGCTCGGAACCAGGTACAGTGTACTCTGCATGTTCCCAAACAGTATTGGTCCCAGGTTCGGGTACAGGTTACTTTATCTGTACCCGTAGGTACTGTATATTTGGGTCACAGTCATGAGTCATACATCCTACATACACACTTCAACACAGGAACAACTGGCAAAAAAATGCTATGATCTATTTATCAGAGTGATAGCTGCTGGAACAAAGCTGTCTTCAAATCTTTTCGTTCTACATTTTGGGACCATTAACCTTTTTAATGGTGCATTAAAAATACACTAATGAACAATTCAGCCAAATAGGTCCACCTTTTACAAATCTCTCCACCTTGATCGATTGGTTAATCATCAAAAGAAATCCTGTTTGAAACGACAGGTTTTAAAAAGAGTTTCTGTATTAGTTATTAGCATATTGGTAGCATATGGGTATTTGTTGTTCAAATAGCTTTGATATTTTTATTGAGAACATTTCCTTTGCCCAGGATTCAGGCCAGCCTATACCACTGGTTGTGGAAAGTTGCATCCGATGCATTAACCTCTATGGTAAGAGCATTTTTACATACATATGCTGCAAACTGGATGTTCATATGTTCATTACATACATCTTTATAAAATGATTTAAAAAAAAAAAAAAGATATATAAATGTATCTGTTTGCTTTATACATTTTCTGATTGTAAAGCTGCTAAAGGAACTAATTAAAACTTTATTTGTCAGTGTTAATGAATACAAAGAAGAACCTATGGGCCTTTATGACTTTATGTTCTCCAGTTGCTATCATGCTGAGAACCTCTGTCATGACAGTAATCTCCTGTAAGATTATATTTCTGTGCTTTCAGGCCTCCAGCACCAGGGAATATTCCGGGTTCCAGGATCTCATGCTGAAGTCAATGATATTAAAAATTCATTTGAAAGAGGTTAGTCCACTAAAGTGTTCCGGTTTTCCAGTTCTTTTTTTTCTGAAATAAAATTTGTCTCGCATTTTTTCTCCTGGGCCATCAATAGACAGTGAATTTAGTGTTTTTCAGGGCAACATGACATAGACTGCAGATTTGAACTGCAGTTTAAATATTCAAAATGCACTCTGGGTTTTAAAGGGTTAACATGTCCTATTCACAAAATTGCCATTGCTATTTTTAAATTAAATTTTATTGTAAATAGAAGAGATGAGAGATTTTATTGACGCTGTACTCTTGAGCAAGTGGGGCTTGTTTTTTTTTTTTTAAATCTTTTTTCCATTTCAGTTTATTCCTCTATATATTAATAAGCTTTTTCTTTGTGAGTAATGGTTTGTAAATGAATTTGATATACTGTACTTTGTCCATGTTCAGAGCAACTGAGTATTCAGAAGTATATTGTACAGTGTTTGACTTCGTCGATATGTACAAATTGTGTGGACCACTGGGGAGTCCCTTATCCTGCTGGTAAAGGTCAGCATAGGTTCTTCTAAGCAGTATGGCAGAGACTCACTTGGGTTATTGGGATGGTTCTCACATTGCCAGCACACACAGATAAGAGGAAGGAAGGAACGCAGTGGATTCCCTGTGGACAATCACATGTAATTACAGTGGTACCTCGGTTCTCGAACTTAATCCGTTCCGGACTCTGGATCGAATCCTAAAAAGTTTGAGTTCTGATCGAATTTTTCCCATAAGAAATAATGGAA
>JAODJU010000108.1:25831809-25844465 GCA_026776725.1 Gnathonemus echidnorhynchus
GTGAAGAAGGCATTCAAGTAAGAATTGCATTGTAGTATGACTCATTTCCTGGCGTGTACAATTTATATTAGGTCAGCATTCACAGTTTGACTTCTGATATTCAGATCGAGTTCTAGGTCAAACTGGTTTGTTCGACTTTAAAGAAATTCAAGTTCTAGTGAGTTTGAGAACTGAAGTACCACTGTATATGTAAAGGTAGAATGCATATTTACCGAGGGAGACTGCAAAGTACCAATCTAAGTGTACTGTAGATAGGATTTACAAGGATCTGCACAAACAACCCACTTGTAGGTAATTCAGAACATTAATGATTATGTCTACAGTGACCCATAAGTGTCTTCTATCTACAGGTGAAGACCCACTGGCAGATGACCAAAGTGGCCATGACATCAACTCTGTGGCTGGGGTTTTGAAGCTCTATTTCCGAGGCCTGGAGCATGCGTTGTTTCCGAAAGAATGCTTCCCAAACTTGATGGCAACAACGAGTAAGAATTTGCGTTAACTTGTCCAAGCAAAAAGCATTTAATAGACTTGGGAAAATAATAAATCAAGGTAATATACATACAGTATATGCATTTGGCACTGTGATCAGTTTGTTTTGACTTTTTGATGATTGATTTTGAAAGGCAGGAATTAGGTAGCATGAGTAGAGACTGTGAATGACTGGCATTCTAAGCATGCTGTGGAATGTTGGACTTACATGTCTATCATACAATATAAATGTCTGAGCAACCCCACCCTGTTGGTTTCATGTATAATTATAAATGAAGTAACATTCATAGTTCAGAATGATACGCAATGCTTTTCACCTCTTTCACCTCTTGTCTTTCAGAAATTGAGTCAGGAGGAGAAAGAGCTCACCACATTCAGCAGATTATATTAACCCTTCCTCGTTCTACCATTGTGATCATGAGATACCTTTTTGCTTTCCTCAGTCAGTGAGTTGGATGTTTTTACTACTATTTTAAAGTCATTTGATGAGAAGATTTGTTTACAGAATTATTTGAATGGACCTGGTTTGTTATTTTTGAGTTTTATGTCGAAGCTTTGACTCTGTTACTTGTTTTATGGGACTCTGTATTTTTACACTCTTTTTGTACTAGATTTCATGTCATTGATTTATTGAGTACCAAAACAGGAGATAATTTTGCTTTAAGGACATATTAAGTTATATTTATGGTTAGCTAGGATATTCTTCTTAAGCCCAAAAGCAGTCCTGCAGTAAAGCAACGCAGAAACAGGGTTTGGTTCACACAGTCATTAGGATTTAGCTGAGCAATTCCTCACCGCCTTCCCAGCTCCATGAGGTCACACAACTTTTTATGTGACCACCCATTGAACAGCAGTAATGATTAAGTTCTGTGTTGACCCACCCCATCCAGCTTGTCCCAGTATAGCGATGAGAACATGATGGACCCCTACAATCTAGCCATCTGCTTTGGGCCAACACTTATGCCCATCCCCGATGGGCAGGACCCAGTGGCCTGTCAGGCCCATGTCAACGAAGTTATCAAGACTATCATTGTCTACCATGAGATCATCTTTCCAAGCCCCCAGGAACTGGATGGGCCCATATATGAGAAGTGTATGACTGGAGGGGAGCAGTACTGGTGAGTGTCCTGTCTATATTGGAGTCAGGATTTTGTATTGCTACTCAGAATTAGAAAAACGTGGAACAGAACTCTGAGCTGTAGAGTCTTGCTCTCTACCTGGCTTCCTTTTCAGTGACAGCCCTCACAGTGAGCCTGGCGCCATCGATGAGGTGGACAACGGCACAGGTCCACATACCAGTGATGACGGTGAGTGTCAGGACCAGCTAACCACACGTTGATCTTGAAACATCTTCCAGCTCAACTGGCTGCAAAAAGTTATGATTAGGGAGGGTACTTTGTTGAAGTAGAAAAACTGTGAAATTATTTTGTTCTTTTGCTTTACTCTGTTTACTTTTTCCATTTTTTTCTTTCTGTTCTTATTTGTTCATTACCAAGGCGTCATCAACCTCAACCCAAGCCACTGCTATTGAAACCATATAATTAATTTTAGCTCCATAACTGAATGGTAATTATTTAGCAGTATAAATTGATGATACTGCCAACTTGTCACGCTCCAACACGGGAAGCAGGCGACGGAAGCCATGAATATGCACAAAAGGGATTTATTGCCGGGATAACACACATCAAGACACGTAATGTTAATGACCGGACTGGGGAAACGAATGGAAATGCGCACTAAATACACTGGACTAATGACAACAATCAGAAACAGCTGTTAAATGCTGGGAATCCACATGAGGTTAACGAGGGGGCGTGGCACAGGAGGATCGGCATGATCGGGGTGTGACACAACTGTACAAATTAATAATATGTACAGGATTCTAACAAGGGTTTATCTACATTTTTTGGTGCTTTATAATCTTACAAAAGTTTGTCTATAAAAATAGAGCATATATGGGCAGCAAAAAACAGTATTTCTTTCGTCATATGAAAACTGAGCAACTAAATTGACCCACTTATCCTGTTACTCAATAGATTAGAGCTGTGGTCACCAGCTGGTGGACTTTTTTCGGCATTTTTTTTCCAGACGCAGTGGACCTTGGTTTTGTGCTGCTGATGGGATTTGACCCTTGGAGAATGATGGTTGGGGATCCCTGGTTTAGAGTTACACTGTCAGAAACAAGCAACTGTATCCAAAGAACCAAACACAGTTTCTGGCAATAGAAACAGCTTTAGCATACAGACAGAAAGAACTTCATGACTCACTGCAATATTCAAAATATACGGAGATCTTTCTGTCCTTATTTCACTAGGTACGTACCTCAGCTATTGAAATGACATCTCTTCTGTTGATAATCAAAATAGTGAACAGTAGTTTAACCAGACAATCAGGTTAATGAGGATGTTTCAGACCATATGTTTTTGTTTTGTTTTGTTTTTGTTTTTTGCAGATTTAAAACCCTTTCATCAGAATGTAGCTTAAACAACTAAAGCTCAGGAAAATTCTTTGGTGAGACACGTAAGGGACTGTGCCTCTGATTTTCGCTTTTCTGAGTGATACTGCTACATTTGTAAATCTAATTTGGTGTCCGATACCAGCAAAAACACTAAAGTGTAATTAGGTCATCAAAATGTTTCCAAACATTTGTAATTTGTGACAGATGTTTTTGTATTTTAAAAATGCTGCCTGTTTTTGGATATTTTTATGGAAATGACTGCATGCAGACTCTGTTAAGAACACTCATTTCAGACTTTTATTCATTGACCCATCTGGTGAAGATGTAGTATTTATAAGTGTGAAATTCCCTGGAGATACCCAGCTGTCTTCTTCAGACAGTACGGCATTTCCTATTTGTGACAGTACTACATCAACAGCAATTGATCTCTTTTGTTTCCTCTGCTATTTTTTGAGATGTTTACTGAGGTGCACACAGACTAGCCCTTTCCTTAAAATTTCAGCCTTTTTCCCCCATATGTTGTGGTCTGAAAAAGCAGTTCTCATGTTGTATTTTCTCCTTGTGTAAACTGACTTCATATATCCATAAGCATGGAAGTACTCATTTTTTCAATATGTTATTTGGTAGTTAAATTCAAGCTTTAAATTCATGTGCCGTAATTTTTTTGCACTATATTATTATTCATGTTGTTATGAGTAAATAATGCAGTATAAGAATAACTCTAACAGTGTTTTGAGTTTTTTTCCCCCAGATTGTCTCTTTTTTTCTCAATATCCTGAAACACATGCATTAAAAGACAGTCCTGTTCTTTTTATGGATAATAGCATCTTGTATCATTAGTAGAAACTCAGGTTTTGCTTTTTTTGCAAAATAGAGATATGGACAAATCATTATGACACCTGAGCCTGAGATTTTAAGCAACAGAACCTTATCTCCTATAAGCCTCTGGCTGGCTGGATTTTTAAATGTAATGCAGGTTTTTAGAAACCATGAAATATGTCACAGTTTTTCTCTGGAAGTAATTTTACTACTCACTATATCTTTAATGGAACAGTTTGTGCTTTAAGGATTACTTGGAAGAGCTCCTGCTGTGTGATAACTAATCTGTCCTTTTGGTCTTGCCTGACCATAGAAGACTGCTTCAGTAGGCATTGAATGATGGCCATTTCTACTTAGTGTTTAGTAGGCACTGGTGATATGATGATGTTATCATTAGATACCAACAACCTTTATGTATGATGCAATTTTTATTTTGAAATGATAATCAGTAATTTAATTGTGTATGCACCGGAAAAACCTGCTATGCGGTATGATCCCTTTATTGATCCCTGAGGGGAAATTCTCTTTTCCTCTACCCCATCTTACTCTCCATGACACACGTGTAAGTGAGAGTGAACTTGGCAGCAAAGGGCAGCCACCCATAGCAGTGCCCATGGAGCTGGGGATTAAGAGCCTTGCTCAAGGGCCGAAAGACGTGACTATCTTGCCAAGGCCCGGCTTGAACCAACGACCTTCCACTCATAGGTACAGAGGCTTCGTCCTCTGGGCCTCACACTGTCCCCAACATCTGTCAAGTGCCAACATCAAGTCTTATAAGAGTATATTCATTTTACTCATTAGTGCAGAAACTAGCCTAATTATTTCTGTGTCGGAAATGACAGTTTGCGAAGAAAATTAAGGCAGTTGTTGATTTCAAGGCCTTTGTCAGATCTGCAATAAAGACATAATAATGAAAGACAACAACAACACAGATCATTGCTCTCACCTTAGAGTTCATCATCCAGCTAGATTCACAAAGACAAGCAAGGCTACTTCACGAGTGCCAGATGGGCAGTCCCCATGTCAGACATGGATACATACGTACACAAGTACTTCATGAAAACTGCCATCCCCAGTTACTGTACTACAGCAGTTGGCTCAGGGGTAGAAGTGGCAATTTGAGATTGAAATCATGTTTCTTTGCAGTGAGTTTTTCAAATAACATTTCTTTCGGATGCATCCCTTCTGAATATGTTTTGCTTTGGGGGGTGCTCTTGGTAGAGAACCTGGCTGACATATTGTCATTAATTCGATCTGGAATTGCTATTTGTGGTTTTAGGTTATTAAAATTAAACACTGGGATGTTTTTGAAGCTTTTTGTAAGTTCTCTGAGAGCTTTTTTGTAAGTGAAACAGCATTTGTAGTGTGTTGTTTTAACAAGGGAAGAAGCAAATCATTTCAGTCAATGTACTAACCACAAACATTTATTTGAAGTCCATATTTGGGCGCTTTATTAACTATTTTAAAAGATGTTTCTAATTTGGGGAAGTTGTTTTGTATGTATCGGAACCAGTTCAATGCTGACATAAAGAGTGCAGATTCTTTTTATGACTGAGGTCATATGTGCCTCTTTGATGCCTTGTGCCCACAGATCTAGAGCAGATTGAGGCCATCGCCAGGTTTGACTATGTGGGCCGGACTGCACGGGAGCTGTCCTTTAAGAAGGGGGCATCGCTGTTACTGTATCACCGAGCCTCTGCGGACTGGTGGGAAGGACGGCACAATGGTGTGGACGGGCTGATACCTCATCAGTACATTGTGGTCCAAGACATGTGAGTCTAGCTTGAGGCTCTTTAGCCCTTTAACAAGGGCACTGCAGCCAGTTTGCATAAACTGGAACCAGATCTGGCAGTGCTATGCCTAACTTCAGTTTTAGCTGCATTTGAATTACCTGGGTTGTATGTGTGTTTATGCAAATGGAATTTTTATTTTTATTTGAATTAGCGAATAGCACTGTAGTCTTACATCTGTAAAGTTGTGGGTTTGATTACTGCCCCAGAGGTATGTCTGGAGTTCGTCAGAACTTGTAATGAAAAAACGGCTATCAGGACATGCTCAGGGTAAGGAGAACGGGGAATAAGCTTGATTGTTATTGCCGTGTTAGTAAATGCTAGGGAGCGACACAAATATCAACAGTCAGGTTTTCAATACAGTTAAAAGAGTGGAGGTGCTTGCAAAATACCAAGTGAACACTGGCATCTTGAATACCTATGATTTCAATGGAGCCCAGTTGCCATTACTGTGAGAGGGAGTCTCACTATAACAATGCACCAGGAGTGGCCCCAATGGTGGAAAAATACTCAATTTTCACACTTTAGTACAGATACCAACCCAAAATGTTACTCAAGTAAAGGTTATCCAGTAAAATACTACTTAAGTAAAAGTTAAAAATACCCGGATTTATGAATACTTAAGGATCAAAAGTAAAAAATACTATGGATTCAAATCTACTGATCTTACAAAAAAGCAACCTATCCCTGTGCAAGCAAGACAGATTTGAATATAGCATATCAAGTTACAATGCATCACAATAACAAAAACTGCCACAAGGGTATATTTTCTTTTTATTCAGAAAAACTTGTCAGTCTTGCCAGCGCTGATTAGCAGGATGGCATTTTTATTCTGTGGGAAACAGATCGATCTGATGGCCAGATTTAATGATGAATTCTAAACATTTTGTGAGCCAATACTTCTAGACTTCTTGTAAGTGGTGAGTGAGAAACCCTGTCCCTCCATTACAGAAAATGGCTGATCGTCCAGTACAATCATCTCTATTATTTCAGTAGTAGCTCTAGTACTGCTCACTTTGAATACTGATAAAGATTAAATATCGGACGTTTTGGTATGTCAGCCGATATATTGTACACCTCTACATATTGTTTGTTCCATCTTCATAAAGACAGTATGTAATGTAAAATAATAATAAAGAAAGAAATTTCCCAAGAATCGTGAGAGAGTGAAATAAATCATGATTCCCATTTTAGCCAGAAGCATGCAGCTCTACTCAGATGTGCTGCATGCAATAGTATATTTTTTTAACTGGGTAAGTAACCATGGTTGTGCAGAGTGTATTTGAGTAAAAAGTAGTTATTTGGCTCAGAAATGTAGCGAAGAGAAAGTGAAAGTTGTAGCAGCTTAAAAAACTCAAGTAAAGTACAAATCCATTTAAAAATTAAGTACTGTTACAAAGTATTTGTACTTCATTACTTTACTCCTCTGAGTGGCCCATACAGGCTGCTCAGAGCCTACAGATGGGTCTACAGTATATACCAGCTGAGGGAGATGCACCTCTTATATATAGTGAGCTGAAAACTCTATCACTCCATGTCTCCATTGTGTCCAGGGATGATGCCTTTTCAGACAGCCTGAGCCAGAAGGCAGACAGTGAGGTGAGTAGCGGAGCCTCCCTGGACGACAAGGCGTCCTCCAGGAATGACATCCATTCTCCATGTGAGCCCTCAGCAGACTACGGCTTCTTGGGGGTCCTGGGAAGGTATGTTCAGGGAAAGGGGTTCAGCTATTAATTTCAATATGGTTTTCATTTAGAGTATTTTTATGAAAATGAACCAGCGTCAGGTCATATCCCTTATTGTGGATAAAAATACCTTCACATTTTGTTAAGATGTCAGACATCGATGTTTGTGAAATACATCTTCTAACTGCCCATCCTGGTGAGGTTCACGTGGAATTTGTAAAATGTTAATCTCTTTTTTTAAGTAACAGACCATAGAAATTATATAACTGCATATATTTTCTGGTTCTTTTTGTTCATGCTGACAGGGCGAGGTTACAGTCGGATGGCGCAGCGATTTCTCGACGGAGGAATGGCGTCGACACTCACAGCCCCCCCGGAGGCCTGGAAGTCCCTCCACGCACTGCCGCTTACCCCTGCAGCCCCCATAAAATGCCCACCAGCCTGCGGTGCGCTGAGGGTCCAGAACAGCGGCATTTAGCTACATACGCCAATGCGGCCAGCATCAACCACCCTGAGAGGAGGGCATACCCTGAGGCACGTCCGTTGAAACCCACGCCAGGCTCCACTCGCCACAGCAAATTGGCCGACCGCAAGTCCCTGGAGGCAGAAGCTCTTGCTGAGGTAAGCCATTCATAAGCACTGAACATAGCTATTACCACAAGGTCAGTGCAGCAGAGATGTCTGCAGGATGGCAACGCATTGCAGATTTTAATTAACTCAATGATTACAGATACTTTCCTGGGGATATGAACCCATATCCTCCTGGTTCTGTGATCGATTCTAACCTAACCTCTGGTGCCAGTCTTTGGAAGTGACAATAATGCACCATGTACAAACACAGAATCTGTGTATCAGAACAGCTGGCTAAGAAATTTGCTTATTTAATGGAAACCAAATGTTTGTGGCAGGGAGGCTGCCTTTGCAAAGGATGCATTTGTATTCACAAGCCTAATGAAAATGGTCTTCAGACTTTAATATTATTTATTAAGGCAGGCTTTGCCCATGAGGTTTAAAGCATGGAAAATAAAATTAAGCATAATGTTTTATCTGCTAATCACTCTATGCAGCCTGTTATAGCAAGGATCAAGTTTCCTGTGTTAGCTTTGAGGCAGCCTGGACTGACGCATATGTCTGAGTCCTGCAGCATCTGCTCTTAATACCAAATGTTTGGCCTTAATGACAGCGTGTCCTGTCTCCTCTCTTTTGTGTCGTGTGCCCGTCAGGATATTGAGAAAACTATGAGCACTGCCCTGTACGAGCTGCGAGAGCTGGAGCGGCAGAACACGGCCAAGCAGGCTCCAGATGTGGTTCTGGACACGCTGGAGCCGCTGAAGACGAGCACTGAGCTGACCCGTCCACAGCACACCATCACAATCCGTGACCCGGATGCCGGGGTGCACTGCAGCAGCAATCCCAGTGCAGAAATGATGAGCACATTCAAGCCAGTGCCATCACCCAGACTGCCTGGTGCTCAACTAAGGATCTCCTCTGTCAGGGCCCCCCAGATGGCTCAGCAGTGCCCTAGCAGTCCCAGCCCATCTGGGCGGGGCTGTCCCACTGTCCCACTGCCCAGGAAGATCTTCCCTCGAGACTCCCCTCCGGACACTGGGCCAGTGTAGCTCAGGTGACACCCATTCTGCCAATCTGGATTAGTTTCCCCATCAGATTTGTTTGTTAGGCTGTTATGTTGAATTCTATTTGTCAATTCATAGACGCTACCAAAGTGGGTGGCCTTGGAATATTTCTTGCGCTTTTAGAAGCCTTCTTTCTTGAGGTGCCACGCGACTTTGAAATTGTGATTACTAAGCAAATTAAGCCTCCATTGCATTTGAAGCAACAAATAAGACAATTTAAATCATTAGGTTTTGCGGTGTACAGACAGATGAAGTGAGTTTAGCATAACTGCACCTGATAGCTATCGGATCGATTCTTTTGTGAATGCCTTTGCAGAATGCAAATGCCCACTGTAGTTCACAGCTTTCAAGTTACAAAATAGTTCATAAATGTAGACAAGCTGACTTGTATCAGTGTTTTGATTGTGTTTGTGGAAAGAAATTCCCTGCAAAGCTTTTTTTGTCAGGTTCTATAATAGACAAAACAGCAAGGTAATGAAATTGCAGGAGTAACGTAGCAATAGTAATAAGAAACTTATAAGACATCTGCAATAAAATATAGCTTAATATGATAATTATGATGTTAGCTAACTGGCAAACGAAAATAATGAAAAGCATTACTTACTAAATGCAGTAATATGAACCTCGAATCACAGAATGTTTTCAGCTTAATGTAACTACTCTCTGTTGCTATAATAACTAAGTATCACTGGTATTCATGTGATTTTCTGTTTTATTGTGTGAATATTGCACTTCAACACAAACTCTGTTTGTATAGTGTAACTGCCTGTCCTGACTCAGTCCGTATTCGGTATGTATTGTTTAAACTAGGGTAAATGTCTGCACTTGTCAGATCTTGTTTCGAAAGGTAAATCAATTAGCCTCTTACAGCTTCCTCACAAGTCCCCCACAGCACTTGGTCATATCAACAATGCCAGTTTTGATCTGAATTTGTTGTCACGCTAATATAGTGACAACCCTTCCATGATGTCAACAAATACATAAACAGTGTTTGTAGTAGAGCAAGAACCACATGCATCCATGTACTGGAATAACTGGATAAATGAGATCTATAAAATGCTGTGTGTGTGTACAGTTATTGCCTATAAGCTGTCCAGTTCACTATACAGTACTATGACTATGTATTGCACTCAACTAAAACATGGCTTAATACATCACCAGGAGATTCAGTCAAGTGTCCCGTGTCCCATGTCCCAGTTCATTAAGACTCTCCTTCAGCCCCCCCCCCCCCCCCCCCCCCCCCCAATAAATAAAAATCATTGCTCCTGTCCTGTTAGGATAAACCATGGATGTTGCTAACCTCAAGTGTCTATTTAAGTCAGGTGATACAAGTTAAGTTTAACTTTGTAGATTTTTTGGACATAAATTCTCATCCCACATGCATGTGACAGTGCCATTTTATGACACCTACACCCCTGTATTGTTTTATGGCAGGAGGAGTCTATCCTATGTTTGCATTAGATTTATATATATATACACACACACGTTGACCTTGTTGGTTCAGTAAGAATCCATTTCCAGCATTTCATTTGGCTAGTCAGCCTTTGTCTTAGTGACAACACTCCCCCCTTGTGGTGAGAAAAAAAATGGCACCCAAGCAGAAGCTTTTCTGTAAATTAAACCTTTGTTTTCTCCTCTGGGTTCAGTTCTATTATTGTAGCTCCCCTGTTCATACAGTGGCCCAATAGAACCACCTTTTATTTGAAACATATAGGTAGGAAGGTATCTGATACTTTATTGTTCTCCTGGCAGGAGTGACTTAATAATATTTTGTAAGATTCATTCATGGATAATCCTTAAATTAAGTCCTGTCTAAAAATATTATACTCAAACACAAATGCTGCATAGTTGTATTCATATATAGAAAATATCTACGCTTCATATCTACAAAAAATGAAAATGATGCATTTTAATTCTGCGGCATTTTGTCAATTTTTTTTTGAGTGTCCCCTCAAGGTAAAACCTCAAGATGGCGATATTGCTTTATAAGACATAGACAGTCTCTGATATGCACAGTATAAGAGTCATTAGACATAATCAGGTGTTGACAAGCACAGTATAGGAATTATAAGACATAGACATATACTGACATATACAGTACAAGAATCATAAGACATAGACATATTCTGACATATACAGTAGAAGAATCATAAGACATAGACTGGCTCTGACGTATACAGTAAAAGAATCATAAGACATAGACAGGCTCTGACATACACAGTATAAGAATCATAAGACATAGACTGGTGCTGACAGACAGTATAAGAATCACGAGATATAGACAGCGCTGACATATACAGTACAAGAATCATAAGACATAGACTGGCTCTGACATACAGTACAAGAATCATAAGACATAGACTGACTCTGACATATGCAGTAAAAGAATCACAAGATATAGACAGCGCTGACATATACAGTATAAGAATCACAAGACATAGATTGGCTCTGACATACACAGTATAAGAATCATAAGACATAGACAGGCGCTGACTTACACAGTATTAGAATTATAAGACATAGACAGGCTCTGACATGCACAGGATAAGAATCTTTTTCATTTTTCATTGTCATTTTCATTACAGCCAGCATTTGCCTTTCAAGGAGGACAGAGAATCAATAGTGTCTATAGTACTACACGTACCAATGTAGTAAGACTAATTTAGCAAGACTAAATATCAATACCTCTGCATTTTTCGTAGATCTGGGTTCAGTAAAATAATTTGGTTATGCATGACTCAGGTAACATCACCACCTATCCATTAAATCCCTTAGTGGAAAATGACGACAATACATGGTTTAGCACATTATTAGTCATTATATCTGAATAAGAACCTGTTATGGTTCAAATTCAAAATCTAATTTCTCATGTCTTTCATGTTCCATTTATGAAATAAATCGTTCGGTAAACTCATTACAAAGTCTTTGTTCCCCTTACAAAATAATAGTATAATTAAATTGCACTCCAAAAGTGTCAGATTCATTATATTTATTCTTAGTATTGCCAATTTATTTCCCAAGATAAATAACTATGCTATTATTTATTATGCCCATAGTAACATTTTCAAGAGTTATACTTGATCTTGCTTCTCTTCTCACCTTCAAAAGGGTTTAATCTATTTACAGCTGATTACTCAATATAATGTAATTGCCTATATGCATAGGGCAGGGTTCCTCAAATCTGGACCTCGAATCCAAATCCAGGCCTTGTTTTCAGTTCTTGCAGGCAGTTTAATAATTACTGATTCTGATTGGTCAGAGGCTTCACACCTGACTGACAGGTAAAGGAAGGCTGGAAAACCAGCAATGCTCGGACCTCGAGGACCGTGATTTATAACAGGAGAACCTACAGTTCACTGGACCATGTGCCAATTCCTCAGCTTGTTTTATACCACTGACTGAACACGACATGACTGGGGAAGCTGTTACCTGGGTGCTTGAGGGAAAGGTTAATGTCCCCGATATAGTTTATGTGTATGTGTTTAATAGTGGCACTTTAGAAGCTGCAGTAGATGTTTATGCTCCCTGTGTGTCCCACCGATCTTTCTATGAAACTCATTGAGCAGAAGTTGATAATGAATGGTAATGAAACTGGATCTCAGAAAGCACAAGAAAAACCATGGACAGGGTGTCAGTCATATACTCTATCACACACTCCATCTCAAATAATATTAAGACAGAACAAACCTTGTATTTTAACTGTGGTGGGAAACTGGAAGATTAGATAATGCTGATGAAGCTTCACATACGGGGAGAGCATGCAAACTCAGAGCCAGGG
>JAODJU010000108.1:25844565-25875212 GCA_026776725.1 Gnathonemus echidnorhynchus
ATGAGAATTAAACCCACACAAACAGACAGAGCATGCAGACTCATCACAAACACAGGGAGAGCATGCAAACTCCACACTCAGAGCCAGGGATGAGAATTAAACCCACACAAACAGACAGAGCATGCAGACTCATCACAAACACAGGGAGAGCATGCAAACTCCACACACAGAGCCAGGGATGGGAATCAAACCCACACAAACACAGGGAGAGCATGCAGCCTTCAGACACAGAGCCAGGGTTGGGACTCTAACACAGGGAAACATGCAGACTTCACATAAACACAGGATGAGCATAGAAACTGCACACACAGAGCCAAGGATGGGAATCAAACCCACAAAAACAAGGGGAGAGCATGCAGACTCCACAAAGAGAGCTAGGGAAGGTAAGCAAACCTGCACAAGCACAGGGAGAGCATGCAGACTGCACACATGGAGCTAGGGATGGGAACTAAATCCATAGCAAATGAAGTGTGAGGCGAGAGTTGTAACCACTCGACAGTGATGCTGAGTAAGTGTTGAATAGCTATTGCTTGTAGTGGTAGTAGTGTTATTATTATATTATATTATATTATATTATATTATATTATATTATATTATATTATAATACTGGTGGGACATTCATGTGGGACATTGACACTTTGTGGGATCCCCCTGAAGTTGCTGGACACCATGGCCGGCCTATACATTGGTACTGTGAATGCTGTGCAGTGTGGAGGCAGAACCTCTGTGTTTTTCCCAGTGGATTCTGGAGTTCATCAGGGGTATGTTCTTGCTCCTACTCTGTTCAATGCTTGCATGGACTGGATGTTGTGCAGGGTTGTGGGTTCCAGCATCTGTTGACTGGACTGATATGCGCATGTTTCCTAGTCCTTGGTAGGACTCTTGTCGATCTCCTCCAACGATGCTGTGATTTTCAGTAAGACTCTGATGGGGGCTCTTGAAAGACTGAGTGAGGAGACAGTGGTGACTTCATTGAGAGGTTCACTTACCTTAGCAGCGACATTCCTATGAAGTCAGTAGATGGATTGGGAGAGAGTGGGAGGTCATGAGGCCGCTGGAAAGGAATGTATGGCACTCTCAATATCTTTGTGAGAGGATGAAGGTCCAAGTCTTTAGAGTCCTGGTGCTCCCTGTTTTGCTGTATGGCTGCAAGACGTGAACGCTATCCAGATGAAGATTGGACTCCTTTGGTACTCTTCAAAGAATCCTTGGTTACTGCTAGTTTAACTTTGTGTTGAACAAGCAGTTGCTCAGAAAGTCCTGAGTGAGGCCCAATACCTGCAGGAGGGTGATCCGGGTTGGAGGATTTTCATTGCTTGGGACCGGAGCAGCTGGACCAAGCCAAGGAGACACCAAGGTAACACCTGGCTGTGGCACTTCCTGAGGGTAGGACTAGGCTGCGTGTTAGACTGGGGGGTTGTCAACCAGGTTCCTGGGATTTGTAGTGTGGTGCTACCACTGCATGCTCTCCACCTTGACCTGACTGTTATTGTCAATGTCTGTCAAAGAAGGTTGTTCAACCTCTATATGGTCATCATTATACCGGAATATTTTGAGATGGTGCATTAGGATGCTTAAAAAATCGGAATTTCTACATTATTGCACTGCAGGCAGTTTCCACTTGGCCCTCATAACAGGGATATACAAAAAGTTTGTATTAGAGTCCAAGACTCTTCTAACAGATATACATTTACCAGTTGGGGAGGGATGCACAAAAAGCAGAATTAATCACAATTCACTGTTAGGAAGCCTGTGTTCAGCAGTGAACTCCTTGTAAAAATACGAACACAAATGCGAATCCCATCTGCCAGCCTAGATATCACGATATTCAAGTGTGACCATACTTCCCTCCTGGCACCAGATAAGGATGAAATTCTCCACAGATTATACGTAATCTACTCAAGCATGTTATATAGTAAGCAGTACAGCCTATCAGGTGACCTGGAATGGTAATACTTCTTGGCTGATATGGATTATGTTGCTATATAACAGACCAGTGTTTCCCAATCTGGTTCTCGGGAACCCACAGACAGTCTACATTTTTGCTCCCTCTCAGCTCCTAGTAGGAGCAAAAATGTGGACTGTCTGGCAGGGAGCTTGGAGGAGCAAAAACATACTTTAAAAAAATACTGTTTGTATTCTGTTTGCTAATTGTTTAAATAACTATAAAAAATTTTATTGCAGGTAGATCTGATGGTTGTTAGCACTGAAGCCTCACACTTCCAGTTTTGCGTTTTCAATTAATATGCTTTGGTGACTTCCCTCTGGGTACACTGGAATCCAGTCATGATCCAAAAAAAGTGAATTGATGGCTGTAAATTGTTTGTAGTGTGTAATGTATGTGTGCATGTCTTGCAATGGTCTGACATTCCATTCAGGGTGTTCCACTCTCTTACAGTGTATGTTTGCTGGGATAGGCTGGGATAGGCTCCAGGATAATCATGAACTACTGTATCTGAATTGGATTGGCAGTTTGAACAAAGAATAAATTGAATATAGAAGATACAGATTTGGGTAAAGAAGGGAACTTTAACAACTTATATCAAATTGCCTCCTTAAGCATTTTGTTATATTGCAAAATGGCAAAGAAAAGTATTAGCTATACAGTGTATAATAAGAAAATATTCTAGAATAATATACTGTAAAAAAGTCATACTTGTAATTTGAAGGCATGGATCCTTCCCAGCCGTGTGCCTTTGAAAAGCGGAAAAAATATTATATCGCACTTTCTGCTCTTTTATCATCATTATTTTTTTTCAAATTTTATGCACAAAAAATTACAGTCAAATCCTCACACCACAGGTTTCATGGTAAATCTCTAAGAGCCCTAATTAACCTTCCCCTCAACATCTGTAAGCCAGACAACAAACCCTTTATCAAAGTAATTCTATTCAAGTGGGTAAGTGCAGAAAGCATTAAAATTCCACTGGAAAAAAATCCGCTTTTACATTACACATACCCAATTGATTTTCCCTAATACTAAAATCACTGCTCTTTCAGGTCCTTTAGTCATATAAAACACTGTACTGTTGTCAGTGACACACAACAGGGCTGTGAAGACAGTATCACCCTTTTAGAAAGGCGGTGGTCATTTCCCAGTTGCGCCAGTAAAAGTCAGTCTCTGTGATGGGTGGGACATGGAAAAAATGGACTATAAGTTCTTTTGTACTACAGAGCCAGGATATTACCATTTATTTAGACTTTTACAATAGATGTTAGACACAGAAACAGTATTTTAATCAAAATGCTTTTTTTATAGTTAAAAAAATAATGCTATTTTTCTATTTGTCAGTGTAGGTTTGGATTCTTATAGGGCACCTGTTTTAGTCAATACCCAAGAGTCATTTTCCTTAATGAGATTGATACAAAATATTTCTCAGAGCAAAAAATTAATAACTGCGTGCACTAAATCAAAATGAACGTTTTTAAGCATTATTTAAAAAGACCAGCATCCCCACAAATCTGAGAATGCTAGTCAGATAAAAAGTCAGGTGCTTTGGCTATTCAGATTAGAAGAAGGATATAAATGTATATTATTGCATTTTTTTACCATGCATGAAAAACCCCTATTAATACTGCATTTGAGCAGTTGAATTTGAGAAAAAATGCTAAATATGAAAGAACTATCAGCCCCAGGACGCTATGGAAGCTCCATCAGCACCGCTGCAAGCTAATACTCCCAGGGGGGCTGTGCAGGTTTCCTGTGCAAAGGGTGCCCCCCCCCTTTGTGCCCTGTGCTGCCTGGGATAGGCTCCAGTCAACCTTGCTTACTGTTTATGTCTCAGGAACAAACAAATGAGACCAATATCCAGCTTAGCAGATGCCCTGACCAGCTGATTGGTGACATCATTGAGGTGTCATCAGAGAGGCTCCAGGTTCTGTGGAATGCTGTGTCTTCATGGTATTCTCTCAAAATGGGTTGGCTTTGTTCTACAAATAACCAAATCTATAATTTCACAAATTAAACAACTGCAGAAGGAGGTATGGTGGTGCAGTGGTTGGCACTGTTGCCTCACACCTCTGGGACCAGGGTTTGAGTTTTTCTTATGGTTCCATGTGTGTGGAGTTTGCATGTTCTGCTATTTTATTGTGAGGTTTCCTCCAGGTACTCTGGTTCCCTGCCACTGCTCTCCCCCCCAAGTTCAAAAATATGTGGAGGTTAACTGGAGCTGACAAATTCCCCATAGGTGTGAATGGCGTGTGTGTGTGTACCCGCTAATGGGTTGCCACCTCATCCTGGGTTGCATAAGAAATTTACAATCAAAAGGAGGCCATTTGGCCCATAAAGCTCATTGGGGGAGGAGAAGACTAACAGCTCAGAGCTGTTAAAATCTTATCTAGCTCTGATTTAAAGGAACACAAGGTTTGAGCTTGCACTACACTAACAGGAAGACTATTCCATACAACTACACACTGTGTAGAGAAGTGCTTTCTCAAATAAATTTTAAAATGTTCTCTTGCTATTTTCCACCTATGGACACAGGTTCTGGTATTTGAACTAATATTGAATACTATACTATATTGAACCCAAGGCAGCAATGTCCTTTTTAAGGTATGGTGACCAAACCTGCACAGAATATTCTAGGTGGGGTCTTACCAAGGAATTATATAATCTTAGCATCACATCCCTTGACATAGACTCCACACATCTATAGATGTAACCCAACATTCTACTGGCCTTTTTAATTGCTTCCCTACACTGGCAAGTGTGGGACATGGAAGCATTCTACCAAGGTCTTTCTCATAATCAGTTACCTTCATGGGCATAAATTATGGGGGGATGGGGGGCTTGTAGCCCCCCCAATAAATCAAAACCAGCTAAACCTAACCCCCCCAATGATCATGTTTCCCCTGTAATGGGTGGAGACCTCAACCCCCCTGTGATGGCCAGAGACGGTCACGCTATGGTAATATGGTCACCCTGCCTTGACCCGCATGCACAAGTAGCCTACTACTTGAATATATTTTACCCAGGTTTCATTTATATGCATTTGTACATGGTTTGTTTTTCATCACTATTCTCATGAAACACAAAAGGTACATTTAATCAATTTTATTTGACAGGATGTTCATTTAACAAGGTAGGGTTGTGTCAACATTCATGTGTGTTTATATTCTTAAGTTGTAGTTACCTGGAGGAGTGGAACAGCTGGAATTTGTGCATGCATTTTTTCGGTCTGACAGGCAAACAGTCTAGATCAGGGGTGGGCAATCTTATCCGCAAAGGACCGGTGTGTATGCGGGTTTTCGCTGCAACTCCCTAATTAGGTCGCTAATTTGAGGATTGATTGGCTGAAGAGTCCTCACACCTGGGATTGAACAGCTGACCTACAGGTTATCCCAAAAACCTGCATACACACCGGCCCTTTCAGGAAAAGATTGCCCACCCCTGGTCTAGATCATCATGGTTCCCTTTAAATTCCCTTTGGCGGTACCAATGGGAGCCCACTGTAGGGGGATGAGGATTGTAAAAAAAGTTTTATGTAACATTTCAGAAATATAATAAAATGTATTGAAACATGGAGTTATCCTGTGCTACCTGTACAAATCAGGCCTCTTACTGCCACATTCCAAGTTCATTCTACCATAAGTTATGCATCAACAGGAAGTGGCCAGTTTGCCGGAATCAGTTCAAAGACTTGCCCCCACCCCCCACCATTGAGCTGGAACATCAACCGGTTCCCTGACTTAATTTTTATAATCGAAAAGCACGTTTGTAAATATTTGTATTAAAATCACTAGCTGGGTGTCAGAGTACTTTCTGATTTACTGGTTTTAAGATGTACTAACGTAGAAATTGACAAGCTAATGCCTTCAAATGGGCAGCCGGGGACTGCTGGACTGCTGCATGTGGAGTTTGGGTGGTTTCTTTGTCTTTCTTTTTTAACAATTCTGCACTGCTGTGATTTCAAGCCATATTCAGTCCAGGAGATTTACAATATGAGTTGGTATCTATTTGGGCTGATACTGGTGCCAGTTGGATCAATGAGGAAGTAGGTTTTGTGTGTTGAGTATCAATACATTTCATTGTGGACCACTTCCAGTTTTTGCCAGAGACGGTCACGCAATGGTAATATGGTGACCCTGCCTTGACTTGTGACTTGATCTGTCTTGTTTATAGCCTGTTCAAATTCTCATCTGCACCAGTGATTTCAGACCTGTCTGTGACAAATGTTCTGGTTGCCTTTCACCACTCTTGAGAACCTGGAACTGGCACAGCAAAAGAAGAGGTTTAAGGCTCTGCAACATCAGTTCAGCCTCTTGCAGCTAGAGGTGCAGGCCCATAATTCTCTTGTTCCTGGTCCATTCCAAGCAGATTCAGATCCTGTAGCCTTGGAGGATGTGGAAGCCAATGCCCAGCATCTACCATCGCCAGTGGAAACCCCGGTAAAAGGTCTCCACATCCAGGATATCAGGCCAGGTCAGTTATGTTCAGTGTAAGTTGAGTTATGTTATGCTTTATTTTTGGTTTCATTCTGTTTGTTTGACCTCATTTTCTCGGGCCCAGGATTTTCCTTTGTTGAATATTCGTTTGTATTTTGATGATTTTTGGATTTTCAGTAAATTTTCAGTTAGTAACAAATTCTGTGCCCCTGTGTCTGCTTGCTGGTCCCACATACCCCCCAAATTTCCAGCCAAAGTTACACCCTTGGTTACCTTTATTTCAGTGGAACCCATAAAATATCTTTACTTTATATTTCTGTTCCCTGCATGGATTACCTTACATTTGTCTATAATAAATTTCATCTGCTAGGTATCAGCCCAATCACTAATTAAATCAAGATCTCGCTGTAGCATATTAATGTCAATATCGTAAATGTAAATTAGGAATAACAGTGGTCCTAAAATTCAACCATGTGGTACAGTACCCCACTATGAACGCATGTCCACTGTGACATTGTGCCTCTAATAACTACTCTCTGCTTCCTGTCTGTTAACCAGTTTTCAATCCAAGCTGCTACAGTTCCTAAAATCCCTGCTCCTTTGAGCTTAAGCAATAGCCATTTGTGGGGAACAACATCAAAGGCCTTTTGGAAATCTTAGTAGATCACATCGTAGGCGTTGTTGTGATTGATTTCTCTTGTAGCTTCCTCAAAGAACACAAGTAGATTAATTAAACAGGATCTACCTCTTCTAAAATCCCTGCCTTCAGGTTGTTCCCTGCTTTGCAACGGTAGCATCCGTGATAGGTTCCACCCCCCCCTCCACCATGACCCTGAATAGGATAAGTGGTTAAAGAAGATGGATGAAAGTTACTGTAGAGCCAGTTAGTTTGGTTTGGAGTCAGAGAACTAATCATTTTGTCAAAAGTTTGTAATCAATGTGATCCACGGAATAAAATAAAGCAAAATAAAGTATTTTTTTTCTATTAAGTATACAAGACATTGATGTTTACAGGTTAAAGTGGAAACTTAAGTTTCTCAAACTAGCCCCTGTGGAACGTTCCTGCAGACTCTGCCTTGTACACTGCAGGAGCTTGTACACTGAAGCCTGTAATTGGCAGAGGAGCCTTAGCCTGATCATTTATTTTCCTTGTGTTTGGTCAGCTGGATCATTTGTGATGCTTTTGTTAAACATGTTGCACATACTTCTCATGCATCATGTTGCACCGGTGCTGGCAATGAGATTCTCAAGCCAAGGAGCTGGTGCTCCATCAACCTGTCATAAGATCGAAGTCATCAGCTTTGATATCAATGTCTTCAGCGTGGGTGGTTCTGGTGATGTGGGGGTTGTAAAAGGTTAAATTGCTTCCGCCACCTCATTCTGCTGGCAGGGCGGAGCTTAGTTCCTCTGAAGGACCTTAGAATTTTGCTGTGTGTCAACAGGAAATTTATAAAATAGAAATAGTGATAAAGAGAATGACTAATGGGCCTCTGAAGCTGAGGGTCTGCTGGAGTGTTGATTAAATGGTATCAGTAGAAGAAGAGTCATGGGTCTGGCTGTAGACACACATTCTTTTTTTGTACTAACCAAAACTAACAAGTTATATTACAGGGCTGTGTAGCAGAGCACGCCTAAGGTCCAGATTAAAAAAGATTATCAGAGACCAGAGCCTGGCTTTCAGAATAACCAGAGTAAAAGGTCCATTCACTTTAAGCTTTTACTTTTAAACACATTTTTCCAATTTCACCATCCTGATGTCTGTTTCATATATGGTATTATAAATGATAAAGACTGAATATAAGAACATATATTCTATACTCTGAAGCCTGGAAGAGCAGAATAAATACAGCTAGGACTGACATCTCCAGCTCTAATGGGACAGGATGACAGAGCTGCCACATCTGTTTTCAAAGATAGGACCAACAGAGATGAAGCAAAGCGTGCTTGGCAGACTGGTTTTACTGATGCGGGACACCTTAGGAAAATAAAAAAAAATACTTTCCCCCGATAGTTATCCACAAAAAAGCAGCAAAGGGAAGAAAAAAAAGACTGAAAATAGTTTTCTTATCAGCCATTTTGATACAAGTCAGGGTTTGATCAAGGTGCCTTACCTGGGATTTGCCCTCCAGAGAACAGGCATGTCATGCATTTCTATCAGGATGACTGAAATTCATTCTCTAGCATCTTCAAGGTTCAGAAAAGTGTGTACAGTACAGAACTACACTGCTAAATTCAAAATGTAAAATGGCATACACAGTTTGATATTTATGTTACAGTGGATTTATATGTTTACATTTTACATAAAGCAAATCTCATCAGTCACTGTCCAGTTCTTTTTTAATGGATAATAATGTTAACAATAAATTCATTCTGCAATAGACGAAATAAAATGTGATTGATACTAAAGACAAAAATGAGAAGTGTTACCTAATAAACATTAAGATCATAAAACAAATTAATGCAAAAATGGTCATTACGAGAAACTGATTTTTCCCCCAAACATTATAAACATGCAAAAATGAGAAGTGATCAGGCTGCTGCATCAGAGGAAGAAATGTCCATAAGCATTTGTCTGAGCTCTTTGTCATCTTTTAACGATGGAAAGTGTTTATCAATGACTATCAAGACACCAG
Organism: Gnathonemus echidnorhynchus; assembly: GCA_026776725.1. Lineage (NCBI taxonomy): Eukaryota > Metazoa > Chordata > Actinopteri > Osteoglossiformes > Mormyridae > Gnathonemus > Gnathonemus echidnorhynchus. The sequence continues at coordinate 25,853,583 of JAODJU010000108.1, forward strand.
GCAAATAATGATACTAGACCCATATGCTTAGCAATGTTTATCTGGTTCGGTGTGTGGATGGAAAGCAGTTATCACACAGGCAATATTTCCTGTAATACATCACTGAACAGAATTAATAAAATGTATATTTTGAGATACCTGTGAAGCATATCAACATTTTTAATTTCTTTGTTCATTTTGTGTTCTGTTATGAAACCTGTAAGTTCATTCTGTCAGTATTCTTTATTCTATTTAAAAAATAATAATATTAATCTGGTCACAGTCTATTGCTCAGAGATTGTTATACTGAAAATTTCATTTTCTTGCTCTGGACAATATAAGACCAGCCCTTCATTCTATTTAAAATTATTTGTTGCCTATTCTTTCAGCAAGGATTCAGCAGTATTCTTAGTAATATGAAATCCTCAGTAATATCATCTCTGGTGGAGTTTCATTGTGTTATAATCTTATTGTAATTCCTGTTGCATTTTTAGAGGAAGTCCAGCTTTCTGTTTAATGATTGTACACGATGAATCAGCCGCAGGCTGTAAACGCTGCACCTGACATCACCAGAATTCATTACAGAAGTGGATAGTGTCACAGTTCATCTCAAATTGGACCACATCTGCTAAGACACATTTGAACACAGTATTTAACCTAAATTGCTCCAGTAAAATATCCAGCTGTATAAGTGGGCAAAAATGAAGTCACATTGGATAAATAAGGGTATCCAAACCATTAAAAAGTGATACATGACTATGCAACATAACATGATTTAAAGTGCACAATGTAGCAGAAATTTTTGTGTTCTCAAAATCAAATCTTCAATATATTCACTTGTTTAAGAAGTATTTTTTGTCAGATGGCTGATAATGAATAGTTCTGCCGTTTATGTATAACCTGCTACAGTATGGAGGCCATTACTTAATCTTCTGTCTTTCTCATGATCGCTTTTTGTTTATCCTAAATATCCATCATTCCAGTCACCCATTTTGCATAACCACTTATCCAGTGCAGGGTGACACCCAGCCAGGGGACAGTCTGGACAGCATGATAGTACATCACAGGGCATGCACACATGCACAAACACTGGGGGAGGAAACCAGAGCATGGAGAGTGCATGCAAACTCCATATACTTAGATCAGAAGCAAGAATGAAGCCCACGACCCAAGAGGCCACAGTGACAACTGCAGCAAATATCTAACAGTCTAAGTAAACTACTTATTTAGCTACTAATATATATTTTATGGTGTTTGTTTTTTCACCAGCCAGGTAAAATGCAGTCAAAACCTTATACATTTCAACAGTAAAAAGAGTTATGTCTCTTGGAACTACTTCATTCCTTAATAAAATTCCTCAGTAAAAATTATACTGAGTGCTCAAGAAAATATCAATGCACTGTAAAGTACTTTTAAATTGATGAACAGAATAAATGGACTATCACATACATTTTATAATTTATGATATTATAAGAATTTTTCAACTATACCTATACAAAATTTTGCTTCAGTAAAAATGGAGGTAAGTTTCATTATAAGTAACACAAAAAGCAATGTTTTCAGATACATCAATTTTGAGGACAACACAAATCATGCATAATTTATCCAGCTCTATTTTTTGGCTGGTTCCTTTTCTGGTTCATGGAGATGGAATACAGTTCCACAAAGCTGGCACCTGCTTGCTGATTGTACAGCAAGAGTGAATGAGAGAGCTCTCGAAGACGTGTAAATGAATCAGATCTGAAGGAAGGAAATGGTCTGCTTGGCTGAGCAGGCCACAGTGAGCAAAATTATACAAGCCAGCTTCAAATGCAGTGTCTAATAAGGCCTGAGCTCAGCGAGCATTGGAAGCTTGTGGCTTTGGGGAAGGGATATTGTAAAACAATGTGAAAAGAGTGGTTTCAACACAGAATGATGATTTTACAGAATGATGTACAAAAAAAGGTAAATTCAGCTGTACCTAGATAAAGGGCTAGACTTCTGAGTGGCTCTTTCTTTGCATCCCGTTCATTCCTAACTACCAAAATCAGAAGGAAGGTTGCATCCTTATACATCTGAAAACAGTGACATGTGTTGTGTATGGTAATAATAAAAGGCAAGTTTAGGGCTGTCACTACTGATTATATCAATACTTGAGTAATCAACCAATCAATATGACGATTCATCAAGTAATAGTTCAGAGTATAATTAAATGTAATATAATCAGCAGTGGGTAAGATTCGGCTAATTAACTGTTAATTACTGTAGGTAGGCTAACCTTTTTGTTAGCGGATTAGTGTTTCTGCTAATTTTAAAAACCGTTAGCAAACCAATTACCTAATGCTAAATTTAGTTCTTGTAACTTAATCCGCTAACATTTTTTTGCAGGTAAAGAAAATAAGTTTAGCAGTCAAATACATTTGTAAGTCCTAAAATCACTCATATTCGTTCCGATATTTTGTGAGCATGTCTGCAACAATACATCTGGCTCAGTGTTAGCTGACTGTGTATACACAAGACGTTATTGGTCGATAAAGTTGTATTTAAGTCTGGGCTAAATGTAAGTAAACAAAGTCCATTTAAACTGGGGTACCCTGAACTAAGGGGAAATGGGCCCTGTATCATAAAGCTGGATTTCTTGTTTAGTCGCGTAACTTGTCAGATTTCTGGTACCCTAGTTTGAATGGACTTTATCTTTGTTCATTTGCATTTAGCCCATACATTTAGCTATAGACTAATAAAGAGGTGAGACCATCATTCCTTATGGATAAAGGGCGCCAAGTTTGTAGTCCCCAAGTGGCTTCACTAAGGGCAAAATTCCAGCATGAGCCAGTCGAGAAATAGGACTCTTCTGACAAAAAATGCTTCTGTCTTGCAAAAGGCAATATCATTGAAAGAAAATTTATTCTGGAAACTCTGCAGAATCCAACGATCCCCCATTGGGTAAATCCATATTGTCACATAATTTAGAAGGAAAATTTTAATGGATGCTTTTTAATAATTGAGTAACCGAGTTTAATGGATTAATTGTAACAGTGCTAGAGGAGTATTTGAAATGTTTAGTCAAGGCAAGTTGAACAACTCTGTGTTGTGTAATTAAGCACTGCCCCGGAAGTCAGACTGCAGCTGGTCCATTGAGAGGGTGTCTGTACAGTTGTTATAGGTCATGGGGATAATCACAGTGAAACCTGGAAGGGTGTGACTGTGAGGAATGTACTGCCTGATCAGAACCCAAGCGGTGCTCTGTTATCGGACTTCTGTACTAACCACAGTTTGTCCATAACTAACACCACGTTCAAACACAAGGGTGTTCATAAGTGCACCTGGTACCAGAGCACCCTAGGCAGTTCAACGATTGATTTTGTAATCGTATTGTCAGATTTATTTCTGCAATGCTTTGGAAACTCAGGTGAAGAGAACAGCTGAGTTGTCAACTGATCACCACCTGGTGGTGAACTGGATCACATGGTGGAGGGAAATGCTACATGGACCTGGTTGACTGAAACGTTTAGTGAGGGTGTGCTGGGAGCATCTGGCGGAGGTGTGTGTCCAGAAGATCATCAACTCACACCTCTGGTAGAACTTCTCTTGCATCCTAAGGAAGGCGGGAGATATTGAGCTTGAATGTCTCCCAGTGGTGAACACTGTAGGGGCTCCTACCTTTTAGACAGAATTCATTCTTTCTTACCTTTGCTCATGCATGCAGGGTGTAGTTTTGATGCATGCCCAAGCGGGAACGCGGGTTCTCTTTGGTGTTTAGGTACGCTCTGCTGGTCTTGACTGCCTCTTTCCCTTTTTCTGCTGCACCGCAGCTCTACAACCTCAGTGATAAAGTGAGATGTCCGGCTGAAGTATAGGAGGTCTTCCAAGCTTATTTAGCTTGTGGGACTCCTGAAGCAGCTGACAGGTACTGGCAGACCAAGCAGAATGCAGCTTTGGCAGTTGCTGAAGCAGAAAATTTGGTGTGGAAGGAGCTTTGTCAGGTGCTGGAATATGACTTTTAGTCACCCTCAATGAAATTCTTTCAAACCATCAGGTGACTCAGAAAGGGGAAGCAGGACTTTTACATTTACAGCAGGGATGGAGTACTATAGACCTCAAATGGGCATAGTCAGGTGGAGGAAGGAATATATCAAGGACCTCCTGAATTCCACTGATATGCTTTCCTTAGAGGAAGTACAGCTGGAAAACTCAAAGGAGGTCTCACCCATCTCTAGGGCTGAGGTCACTAAAGTCACAAAAAATCTTTGGCGGTAAGGCTCTGGGTGTGGATGAGATTTGCCTCCCTGGGAAATCTATGCTGGGGAACAGGAGAGGAGGGCCCATTAAATGATGGAACCTCAGATTCAAGAAGATCAATCCGGATTCCATCCTAGTCGTGGAACACTGGACCAGCTCTTCATGCTCACAAGGATACTAGAGGGTTAAGGGGAGTTTTCCCAACAAGTCTACATGTGGGAAAGGCATAAGACTGTGTCCCTCAGGAGGTGCTTTTGGAGTATGGGATATGGTGTCCATTATTATGGGCCATCAGGTCCCTGTATAACTGAAGTTAGAGCATGATTTGCATTATCAGCAGTAATAAGTCAGACTCGTTTCCAGTGGGTGCTGGATCTTTATGGACAGAATTTCTAGGCATAGCTAAGGGACGGAGAGGGTCTGGTTCAGTGGGCTCAGGATCACGTCTTTGCTTTTGCATTTGATGTGATCCTGTTGGCCTCATTGGGCTGTGATCTGCATCATGCGTTGACATGGTTTGCAGCTGAGTGTGAAGCAGCCAGGATGGATCAGCACCTCCAAGTGAGGTCATGGTTCTCAAGAGGAAAACAACAGATTGCCCTGTCCTGGTTGAGGATGGGTTACTGCACTCCCAGGAGTCTAAAATTATTGATCTTCTCCATTTCTTTACCATTTATTTGGAGAAGGGGATTGGTGGTCTTCCCAGATCTCCCAAAATCCACTGTAATCTCCTTGGTTTTAGTGGTGTTCAGGCCTGCATTTAAGTATGAGCGTCGGGGAGGTCTGATTTCCATTTCTGACATTTTGTGGTCTGTTGGTGGGGAAATCCAGAATCCATAAGCCGAATGGAGATCTAAGCCAAGGTTGATAAGTTTCTGTACCAGTGTATGGAGTATTAACATACTAAAAGCCGAGGTAAAGTCACTGAATAGCATCCTTACATACATGTTTGGATGCTCCAGGTGGGACAGGGCTGCATGAAGTGCAATTGAGAAAGCATTCTCCAATCGATCTCTTTGCTCGGTAAGCAAATTGGTGACTGTCCGGAGGATGGTCTTGATGTAGGTTACAGCACAAAGTAGGGCACAAAGCGATGCTGGTAGATTTCAAGCAGGTGGGGATAGCGGCTTGTTTTCGGGAGACATTAAAAATATCACTAAACACCCCTGCTAGCTAATCAGCATAAACTTAGTGTGCGGCTTGAGACCTTGTCTGGCCATGCTGCTTTGTTGGTGTCTATTTTCATTAGAGTAGATCTCACCTGGTGCTGCTGTAGGAGAAGCACATGCTCCTGCTTGTGTGGTCCTATTTGAGCTCCAGGTGTATTGTTTTGGTTATCAAAGTGGGGGAAGTACTGGTTCCAGGCATCAGAGATTATGGTATTGTTGCTGATCTCTGGGGTGCTGTTCTTGTAATCGGTCATGGTTTTAATACCTTTCCACTTACTGTAGAGATTGTTATTTTCAAAATGCCCCCAATGCACTTTTTGTACCTCCGCTTGGCTCCTCTGATGCCCTCCATCAGTCCTCTATGGGCACTTCTGTAGGCGAATGTGTCTCCTGATTTAAAGGCAGCATTGCTTACCCTGAGCAGAGACCATACTTTGCCATCCAAGCGTAGCTTCTGGTTCAGAAATACAGTGGTACCTCAGAACTCGAACTTAATCAATTCAGAACTCCAGATCGAATCCTAAAAAGTTTGAGTTCTGATCAAATTTCCCCCATAAGAAATAATGGAAAACCAATTAATTGGTTCCCGGCCACAAAAATTACACCAAAATATGTTTTTTTAGCATTTAAACACAAAATGAATCAGATAAAACAAGAAGAGCATATACTGTACTAAACACATCTAAGCACATTTATGAAAACAGTAATTTGTAAAGTAAGAAAATAAATGTATCCAAACATTATGTCCTGCCCCGATCGTCCGCTCCTTCCGTGTGCCACGCCCCCTCGTTAACCCTGTGTGGAATCCCCGTGTGATCAGCTGTTTCTGGTTGTTGTCATTAGTCCTCTGTATTTCGTCTGCGTTTCAGTTTGTTTCCCCAGCCCAGTCATTGTATTGTCCGTCTGCGTTTTGCCTGTAACTAAACCCCGTATTCCCCGATACCCTGACGTCTGCGCCTTTGTCTCCGTTCTGTCCCCACTGGGCACGACAATATTATTATAATTAAATGTATTAATGGTTTATTATTAATATTAAAATATTGCATAAGAAATCTTTATTTTTAAATGTATTCTATTATATAATAATAATTACTGTTACTGTCTATCATTGTCTAAATGTATTTTTACTGTCTATATTTATATATTCAGCTAGTGTAAACATGCACGATGCTATCACAGCGAGGCTGAGACTGAAGCGTTACCCTTTGTTTCCGCTGAGAGACGTGCCGCGTGACTCATTTCCCCGCTCGTACAAGTTATCTTAGGTCGGCGTTCATGGTTTGACTTCTGAGATTCAGATCGAGTTCTAGGTAAATTTTTTTTCGAGCTGGTTGGTTCCACTTAAGAAATTTGAGTTCTAATGAGTTCAAGAACTGAGGTACCACTGTACCTTGACGGATTTGGTGGTTAACAGTCTCAATACAGAAGTTTATGCAAATTAAGTGTATTCCTCCAAATTGCACTCCTTGTCCAAACACATCCCAGTCAATGTTCTCAAAGCAGTCTTGCATTTCAGTGGCAATTAATTGCATTTTATTGGCATTGTACTTGTATTTGCATGATGACAATAAAGTTGAATCTAATTTAAATCTGATCAGATAGCTTTCTCACTCCAGACTTGAACAGATTTAACAATTGGTTTTCTACTGCAAATCAGAGGTCTGTATGCAAGAATCAACATCAAAGAAATGTGGTCTAATAGGCCAAGGTGTGGAGTTGGAGCAGCTTTCCCTCCCAGGATATTCATGTTCCCTTGCTCGAGGATGTTTCCAAATTTGGGCGGTAACAAATTTAGCTGCATGTGATTGAAATCTCCTGCCACAATCACAGCTCCCTCTGGGTAAGGAGTAAGCTGGCTATTAATAGCATCATGCAGTTTCTGCAGTATAGCTTAGCGTTAGCATGTGGCGGTATGTACAGTAAACAGCAGGGATTATGATGGCAGTAAACTGCCTTGGTAAAAAGAACAGTCTGCATTTCACAGTCTGGTATTCCGTGTTTGGTATGCTGTGTATGTGTCCAAATAATGTCGGTGACAGTGTATCAACTGTTATTAAATACACACGCCTCCATCATTTCTTTTACCAGATTCTACCGTGCTGTGTACTCAATAAACAGAGTGGCCTAATAGCTCGAATGCCATGTTGGGAATGATGCTGTCCAGCCAAATCTCCATAATCTCACACAGCTGTGCATGTTGTGCAAAGTGATCCTCTGTCTCATTTCATCCATCCGTACTGGCAAGTGCATTGGTAAGGAAGATATTCTGCAGGGCTGGTTTGTGCGGGTTTGCCCTTAGCTTTGCTCATAGGATTATTTTCTTACCCCACTTCTACTTCCTTTCCCTGAGCTGCCTTCATCACTTCCTCGGGGGCATGGTGGTAAGTTTGTCAGGCTCTGGTAAGCACAGATCTCTGGTGGTAAAGAATTCCGCGTAACAGGGGTATGATCCTTGCACCAATCTCTCTTAACAAACCTTTCACTTGTAGTATGTTTGTGCCCTGACTACTCGGATTAGCTAACATGAAACACAATATAGGAAAAATACTACTCCTACTACTACGCCAAACAATTGAGGAAAGGAACATACATCTCATGATACTGACTGATAGTTGTGAGTGACATGCAAGTTTGAAAAACACTTTAGGTAGTTTTATGTTATTTCACCATAAAACTGCATCGTAGTGCCTATTTGGGGAAAAATTTTGAGGGATCATTAAATCAGAGCTACAAATCATATAATTTTAAAATCCCTAATAAGTTAAGGTAACGTCAATTGCTCTGCACAAAATTCAATCACTGTATTTCATTGTAACATTTCATTCTTATTGATGGATTCTCATGTTTGTGAGAATGACTAAATATAGTTCTCTACCACTATGCTTCGGTTTTCAAAATAAAAGGGTTTCTGTCGATTTTAATTATGTTCACAATGTAAATAAAAGGGTCCATGTTCCATGTTCTGCTTGTTGCAAAAAATCATTGAGGGCATAACCCCATTTTCTTGCTTAATGAATTAATAATACTTCTTGTATGACTGCACCTTCTTTTTCGAGTTGCATGTGGTGCGAGTCATCACACCAAAAAGGGGAGAATACACGGAACTCAGAACAGTGTAACTGCTTAAGCTCCTGATGGGAGAATAGACCCTAATAGACCCTAATTGTTCCTTTTTCTGTTTTACATCCATTGTGTAATGCTGTGGTAGTGCAGTACTAGAGCTATCCATCCCTTATAACAGTCATGTGCAATAGAAATGTCTTTAAAGAGAATCTCCCATATGTTACAAATTTTTAAATTTTAATTCTATTTTTGTGTCATGTTTGAAATTTCTCATCCTCTTGGTTGTGGATATGCATACAAAAAAGAAAATTGAAATTCAGAATGTGTGGTGATTATTGATCAGGGAGCAATGTGCTATCTGGGACTTCAGATGAATGTTGAACTACTTTTATTCCCCTAACCCTAACCCTAACCCCTTCCTGAAACCACTTCCCAGAGCTCCATATATTTTACATTTTCACCATTATTTCATGTCTTTTGCAGTAACAGTAATTAAGATTAGATTTATGTGTATACTTTGTAAAATAAAGTAATATAAAGATTACCACAAAAGGTTTAGAAGTGAGTAGTGAGTTGTAGGGTGAACAATGCAGAAATAGCAATTGCTTCAGTGGTCAGTAGATTCCCACCAAATTCTCGATAGAGAGAACTTCATGGATCACTTTTCCGTTCTGTACCATCCTGTAACAGAACAAAATAAATTTGTGATAATGGGATAGGCTCCGGTCCCCCCCCCCCCAACCCCAGTTGGGATTAAGAGGTTTCGGAAAATGGATGGATGGATGAACAAATAAAAAATGATAACGGAGGTTTTGCAGTGCTCATAGGTGAAATGAAGTGCCAGGGTTTGTCTTGATCCTCAACAGGGATGCTGAGATATGCCTTGTAGGCCTCACACATCTTAGAAAATGCTACCATAAAGTACTTTTGCCACTCTTATATTGATAAATAGTGAAATGCATCTGCTGGACGCTTGCAGCCTCTTGATTCCATCTTAGAAAATACAGATATATATCCACTTAGGCAGCTGGAACTAAACTGAAGTGGTGAGCTTAAGGTTTGCAGACGACACAACAGTGGTGGGACAACCACGAGTGGCTGATGAACTGATGTCACAACAATTTGTCTTGAAATGTTAGTAAAATAAATCAGATGATTTTTGACTTCAGGAGGAATCCTGCTGTTCACACTTTACAAGACATAAATGGGAGCATCAGCATAAAGCTCCTTTTATTACAAATAACAGAAGACCTCAGCTGGACGCTCAGCACCACAACAGTCACCAAGTATGCCCAGTAAGGTCTCCATATCTTGCAGATGCTGAAGAAAACAGGCCTCCTCCCTCCCATCCATCCTCACCACCTTCTCCAGAGGAACCACAGAGAGCATCGATAGTGAAGATAGCTGAGAGGATCACTGGAGTTTCTCTCCCAGCCATGACAGTATGTCGTTCATCCGCCCTTGCTGCAGATCCCTCCCAGCCCTCCCATGAACTGTTCATCCCTCTGCCATCTGGCAGCAGAAGGTTTGGGAGCATCCGGACCAGCACCGGAGGGATCTTACCCCCAGCACCTGAAGAAGGACAAGTGCTGCTCCCCCCCCCAACTGAGCAACCTTCCAGGTGCTACTTAATTCCAAACTGCACATGGACACTTACACAAAATCTCAGAAGACAAAGGCAAATCGTCATAACTGCATATTTGATCAAAAGTGAGTCATGAACAAAATTTGGCTTCCTAGGTTCTGCTGTATCTTGTGACAAAATATCTTAGTGCAACTATCCTTTTAGTTCAACTATGCTGTTTTGAAGAAAACTGTGAAAATTACAGTAACCCCTGTACATTAAAACCCAAAGGACAACATCCATTACTCTCAGTTTCAGTGTCAGGGTAATTATTGTGTTTTGCCTTTGTAAGGCAGAATACTTGCACTGCACTGTCCACACCTTTTCTTCAGCGTATGTTCTTTCTATCAAGATCTTATGCTGCTATAACTTGTCTTGGTGTCCCTTTTGCACTTCATGTTGTACATTATTTTGCATGGTCTACCCCATGTGTAAACGTTGCATGTGAAGTATATTGTTTAGTCAGCGTGTTAGTATGTCATAGTATACTGTTTAGTAAATGTGTAAATGTAGTATCATGGGGCTTAGGGAGATGATATTTCATCCCAAAGGTATACATGTGTATTGATAGGCTGATAATAAAGATCTCTTGTATCTCATCTCTCCTGATGCTTAACACTGGTGTTCCTCAAAGCTGTGTGCTGAGCCCTCTTCTCTACACCCTCTACACCCATGACTGCATGCCCACACATAACCTGAACACTATCCTTTAGTCTGTGTATGACATAGCAGTGATCATGCTGCCCTCTGAAAGTGATGAGTCCTCTCACGGCACCTGTTCAAATGGTCCTCAGAGAACATCCTGGCACTCAATAGCATTAAAACCGAGACGCTCATGATCAACTACAGAAAACATAGTGATGAGATTGAACCAGCCTTCATCAATGGTGACTTGGTGTGGAGCATTTCCAACTTCAAATTCCTGGTCACTCACATTTCAGAGGACCTCTTATGCCAACTTCACCATCCTGGTCAATGAAGCATAGCAATAACTATACTTACTGGGAACACTTAGGCTACTGCCGCTGTATCGAGAGAGTTCTGATGTACTGCATCTTGATGTGGTGCAACAACTGCTCCTCTACTGACAAACAAGCACAGCAGGAAGTCATCAGCAATGCACAGAAAATCACAAGGACCCAGCCACCTACCCTGGAAGACATATACAACACTCTTGACTGTGGACTCCACTACAGCACTATTTACACCTACACATCTAGCCTAAAGAACAGCTTCTTTCCCACGGCCATTATCAGACTGAATCAGGTGCTGAGATAACCCCACCATTCTGTCGATGTTCCATGTCATGCATTTTAACATATAAATATAAAATATAATATATATATACAGTATAATCTATATTCTATATTCACTATATTTAATATTTATAATACATAATATATCATTAATATAATATTTAATGTAATAATAACATAATTAAAATTATGGTGTTTTATATATTTATTCATATTTTATATATTTTACGCATTCTTTTTTTTGGAAGCATCACCCAAGGAGTCGCATGTTCCATTGCATTATACCTGCTGTGTACATTGACAGTAAAGATATTTGCTAAATCTTTAGATTAACTGCATCTTCATAATGCATTCATAGAACGTTCATAAGCAGCATGTAAAATCCTGACATGCGTTAACATATATGATAAACAGTATAACTGTATAATCATAAGATTTGATATTAATGTATATTAAAGCTCTTAAGGTACACTACCATTCAGAAGTTTGGGGTCACTTAGCAATTTTCTTGGTTTCCATGAAATGAGTTTGAATAGGAAATGTGGCTAAATAAAAAGGAAACAGCCATTGACAAAGTTAGAAGCAATCATTAAAAAAATAGTTTTCTTCAAACTTCGCTTTCATCAGAGTCCTCCATTTGCAGCAATTACAGCCTTGTAGACCTTGGGCATTCTAGATGTCAGTTTGTCAAGGTAACCTGACGATATTTCACCTCTTGCTTCCAGAAGCATCTCCCACAAGTGGGATTGGCTTGACGGGCACTTCTTACGTACCTTTCAGTCAAGCTGCTCCCATAACAGCTCAATAGAGTTGAGATCCGGCGGCTGTGCTGGACACCCCATCATACACAGAATACCAGCTGGCTGCTTCTTCCCTAAGTAGTCCTTGCATAGCTTGGAGGTGTGTTTGGGTCACTGTCCTGTTTAATGATGAAATTGGCCCCAATTAAGTGCCACTTTACCATCACATTACCCCCACCATTCTTGACAGATGTCGCGAAGCTCTCCTCCAGCGACTTTTTATTTGATCTGCGTCTCACAAATGCTCTCCTTTGTGATCCGAACACCTCAAACTTAGATTCGTCTATTCATCTATTCATAGCACTTTTTTCCAGCTTTCCTCTGTCCTTTGTCTCTGTTCATTTGCCCATTTTAGTCTTTTCTTTTTATTGGCTATTAAGAGATACGGCTTTTTCTTTGCAGTTCTGCCTAGAAGCCCAGCTACCTGGAGTTGTCTCTTCACCATTGACACTGAGACTGGTCCTTTGCGGTTACTATTTAATAAAGCTGCCAGTTGAAGACCTATGAGGCATCTGTTTGTCAAATTACACACTCTAACATATTTAAACTCTCACTCAGTTGTGCACCAGGGCTTCCCTCTTCTCTTTCTGTTGTGGTTAGAGCCAGTTTGCACTTGCAGTTTGCACCTTAACCTGCAAATGTTACACCCTAGGTATGATGTTAATCTACATCTAGCCCTGCAAGGTGGTCCTCCAACTTACAGGGAATAACTTGGGGTTCTGTGGCAGGATTGGCACTCCAGCCACTGGAAAAAACCTCACACTGATCCATTTGGACTAGTGTGGTGCTGAGGTATCACCCGCCACATGGCTGCACTCAGGTTCTCATCCCTGAGGTGGTTTGTCGTGTGGTGGGTGTGACAATGCTCTGTAATCACTGCATGCTCCTTACACACTGTAATCGCTGCATGCTCCTTACACACTGTAATCAGTGCATGCTCCTTACACACTGTAATCAGTGCATGCTCCTTACACACTGTAATCAGTGCATGCTCCTTACCTCCTCCTCCCTCATCAGGTGACATCATAACACAGTCAGAATTAAACAGCCTGGTCAGAGATTTGGGTCTGTTGAGAAAAAAAAAAACCTGAATTGCTGGGTTCAAGACTGCAGGAATGCTGTCACCAGGTATGAAAATTTCTGCTGACTACTGTTGGACACTGCAATGTGATGCACCTGATATTGAATACAAACGAAAATCAAGAACAAAACACTTCTAATTATGTTGAACTTAATAGCATATGAGAAATATAAACGTGATTAAATATATTATTGCTGGTACTGTAAACAGTTAACTGTCTATTTCTCAGAGTTCCGACGTGATGCACACCCACCAGGTATCTGTCACAATCAGCAAAAACTTTTCAGGAAGCAAAACTTTTCAAAAAAATTGTTGTGCAGTGTAATCACACAGCAACACAAGAAAACAGCCACAATGAACCACTGAGGAAGAGAACAAGAGCAGGCAGTTAAATACTAATCAGAGCATGTGAGCAGAGCGGGAGTGAAAGCATTTTGGCTGGAGTGGAAGCGAGCAAGGAGCAGCATATTTGAAAAAAACTCGAGTGTCACCCACTCACATTTTATAATAAATAATTTCTGTTTGAATGTGGATTTGGGTGCTGAGTTATTCTGAGCTAAAATTGAAAAAAATGCAGATAATTTACTTTTTTGGAGCAAATGGCAAGCGATTTCATTGGAGTGGGATGAAAATTGACCAGAGTGAGGGAGCATACTGCTCTGTAAGCAATGAGTGGAGATTCTCATTGCTCTGCTCATGTTCTGCTACTAACAAGACAATGCAGGACAGCTTCATATACTGCAATAAGAGTTAGTCCATTTTTGCATATTGCACTGAGACCATTCACAAGAAACCAAACATGAATATGAAGCTGTTGTGGTTCTTTTCCTATCCATCCATGCTTCTGACACAAATTGTTACAGGGTCCAATTATCCACTATTTTTTCTTGTGGTAGCACTAAGTAAAACCAGTACCAAGACAAATTATAGACAATCCACAAGCAGAAATAAAGCAATATTGCACAAAACAGTCTTGATTCCATTCCTATCACTTTCAATGGCAACTAAAAACAGGGCTCTTCATTTAGCACCCCCTGGGCTAAATGTCCAGTTTCTTTTCTATTGACCCTTTCATTGATTTTTCCCCCCAACTAATATACCCATTCTATTTGTATTTTGATTAGCTAACTTATTTACCAGATCATATGGCCGAGATGTTGCTGTCTTCAGTAAAAAAAAATGGAGACGTCGATGGCGAAAACAGATCATTTGACAGTAACTGGACCCATATATACTTGTTTGTTTCTGTTGTAATGAAGCCCACATAGAATGAGGCTCCTGAGAGCTGAGTGACAAAAGGAGGCATTTCAACCCAAACGACCAACTTCGGCACAAACTTTCCACTGGGCTATAATGTATGCCACAAACAAACTTCGAGGGTTAGCCTCCTGCTAGGGTTAGCCTCCTGCTATGAACACTAATGTAGTGCTATGTGTCAGTGTACAAGGAGTTTCTGTTCTCTTTGTGTTGTGTGGCTTTCTTCCAACTACTATGCATTGGTGTCCCACTGGACAGCCCTGCCCCTCACAGTGTGCATATTATAGACAATATAAAGACAGCTCACCTAAACTACATATTTTTGGACTGTTGTAGGTAATGTAAACACTGGGAGCAAGTGCACAATTCAGACACAAAGCACTTGGAGGTGGGGGGGATGAAACCCGCATCACTGGAAGTGTTCCAGTACTGCTCGCATCACGGTCTTGCTAGCTAGAAAGCGCATAGCTGCCGCTAATTAGCATTCCACATTTCTACCACTTATGAAGTGGGACATTGAACGATAAGTAAAATGCTGAGTGTTGCAGGATTTATGAGTTCGGCCTTTCTTATTTTACTCAGTAGACTTTTTTGGAGGTTGTCTATAGAATCGTCATATTTCTCAGATGTATTAAAATGCTTAGGAAAGCAATTTTGTGTAGGGAAGCCAATTTTCACTTCTGCTCGCTGTGTAATCTCTAGGGTTGTTTGCTATGTCGTTCATTCATATTAAAAGTGACAGTTGTAAATTAGTGAATGAATAGAGGGATGAAACACATTCATATTTAAGTGCAATATGGCTCTTAAGAATGGACCTTTTGCCATGCTGTAACTGAAAAATAATTAACACCCATGGAATGGAATTACTAATCAGGACCTAGTATTTAAAGTAACAGTATAAATATATAGAAGACTGAAAAGGTCATATTATTAATGAAAGACAGATTCCAACAAAAACTACCTGAATATGAAAACAACACATTCTCTGGTGTCGGCAACAAACTTTTCTTGTCTAAAATCTGATTAAAATATTTACGTCTCTGTAAGAGAGAATCACACTCAAATGACACGCAGGTTGAGGAAAATGATGATTACTCCTGGACTGCTTAACGGCACAACTGTAACTGTAATTTGAGAGTGTCTGGTAGAGTTTCTCCAAGGAGAGCTTTTAGCTCTGAATGGATAAAACAATTGAAGGTTCACATCACATAGAATATAACCGCAGTGACACTGACAAAGAAAAAAGAAGCCTTAGGGTCAGTGGAATGCAGGAGAGAAGCATCGAGCCACATACACACATGGGACCAGAAATAAAACCCACAACCATACAGGTGCTGCAGCTACAGCATTACCTACTGATCTGCGACCATGATGCTCTCGGCTACTCTGATAATCCATCCATTCATCCATCCACCTGTCCATCCATCCTTCCTTCCACCCATTCATTCATTCATTTTCCAGATGCTCATTCTGTAGAGGTGTCTGGGGGTGGGGGGGATAGGGGGGTAGTGGAGCCCATCCCAAAATACACATTTCTGAATGTACGCATCAATCAATGACTGATCTGAGGGACCACAACATTCATCAGTAACTAGTCAGGAAGATGACAACATCTGCAAGAAATCTGTACATATTTGTGTGCATTGGAAGCTGTTTACCTAATACTGTATGCACTATTTCTACACACATATTTAGGCCAAAAAACAGGCAAATGACAAAACTAAGGCAGGGGGCAACATGGGGAAAAAAAACAGCAACAAATACAGGGGAACAACAGCTACAGCACACAGTAACAACCACACAAGGACCAACCGATGAAACAGGACAGACACATACTGTATGTACACATACAGCTCTGGAAAAAATTAAGAGACCACAGCAAAATTTTCAGTTTCACTCATTTCTCAGTTTCCAGGTATGCACCTGCATTTACATTTTTTTTTTTTTGCAAACTCCAGCCTGGCTCTTCCCCGTTTCTCATTGATGAAGAGCTTCTTCCTTGCTTTATGGGTCTTCAGTCCTGCTTCTAGGAGCCTTTTATGTTCTAGCAGTGAACTTCACACCACTTAATGTTTCCCATTCTTTTCAAAGGTCACTTGAGGTCATCCTCTGATTTATGCGGCACTGCCAGATAAGTTGACGGTCATCTGTGGCATTAAAAAGTTGCTTTTTATCTGTACCTGGCTGGTTTTTGGTCATTGCCAGTGTCTCCTGCTTCACCTTGTTCTTGTTTACTGCTGTCTTAGAAACTTTGAGCCTGGTACTGCCTCGCAATGTAGCCTTCTGCCAGCAGAACCAGCATTAAACCGGATTTAAAAATGCATATTTAAAAAAATCTCATTTTTTTCCAGAGCTGTAGATAATGAGGCTGACAAGGGCCAGGTGTGAGGTGTTGCAAACAGAAGACCAGAGGCAATGAGGAGCAGGTCAGGTTAGAGAGTTTCTCTTGGTGTTTGAAGATAAGGGAAACTGAACATCCTTCAGCTAGGGAGCAAAGTACACTGTACAGAAACACACCAAGATGCACCAGAAATAATAAGTTAATTATAACAATAAAAGGGGGAGTGCAGCACTTAATTGGTGGAGGGAAATTTCTGCAAATTGTTATACAAGTGGAATGTACAATAAATGAATGTGTAGTTTCAGGCCTACATGTCACAACAAGGACTCAGGTAAAAACATTTACTAGCTTTCCCATTTCCAGCTGATCCCTCCAGGACAAATAAAATGCTAGAGGTTGGTGAGGGTGGGATGAACATGCATTAGATGGGTGGAGAAGTGACAGGGCTGTGCAAGGAACTCAATGCTGTCATTTCCGACAGCAACCTTTCTAGTTTACAATAGATTTTAAATAAATTGCATTCCTCATGACAGATTTATTGGAAGTAAAGGGAGCCTTTGAAAAAGAGATGTATGAAGTTAAGTGTCATGGCACAGGTGGGGGAAAAGGTGGACGATCTACTAGCAGCTTTGAGACAAAAGGAGTTTAACAAACAGAAATGAACATATAAAGTGAAGTCACAAAATAATACAAGGGAGCAGGACTGGGAACAGTGCAAAGTAATAAACACAGAGTAATATGGGTGCAATGACTGACTGAGGAACAGGACAAAGGCAGCCACTAACACCAGGGAACAAAAAAAACAATAAATACAAACAACTAATGAGACTGGCCTCAAATCCATGGCTGGAAGGTTACAGCCTCTGTACTACTTCCTCAAACCACTGAGCCATGCAACAGTGCAAGGAGCAGGGAAAACACACAAGGGTCTAGTATGAAGACAACAGGGAACAGGATGGCCAGCACCACCTCCTGGCCAAACGGGGAAGTGACAGGAAAGGCAGTGATGAACGGGTGCTGACCCTGACGTCAAGTCCATAAAGTATTGTCAAAATTAATTTAAAAGGTATGAAGATAATTAAATATTTGAAATAATTTGCTAGATCTACAAATAAGCAACACATATTTGTATAATATGAGATGTATGACTTTAAGTGTATATTTTCGTCACAAAATGGCTATTCCCCTGTCTAGGCTGCCCACCCTTTCTGATGGGTATTAAAAAAAAAGAGAGAGAGAAAAGAATTATAATAAAAATAAATTTAAAATTCAATAACTAGGTGCCCAACTGCAGTGGATATGGTAATTATATTTAAATTTGCATATATTTACTTGATAAATACTTGATCAAAGCAACTTGAAAGGTTAGGTAAATACATTATAGGAAGAATAGTTTAAAAGCCAGAAAATAGACTGTGGTGAGTTAGATACCTGGTCAATGAGTAACGTGTAGCACGATTCACTCAGACATCTACAGACGAGGCATGGCGCAGGTAGGAATAGGCGAAGATCTACTTAGCGGCAATAAGAAAAGGGCTTTATTAAAGAAACACACTGGGGAAAACAATGAAAACCAAGAAGACCACAAGGGGCCAGAACAAACAGGGAAAAGACAGAACTAACTAGGAGACTAAAGTAACACATCCAGGGAAAGAGAATGGACCAGGACTAAACTACAAGATACCAAGAGGAAATGCATGAAGGAAGGCAACACCAGGAGTAAACAGACAGCAACTTAGCACACAGGAACATGAACGATGACCAAGTGGGGAAATGAACAAAGGCAGGAACTTAAATACACTGATACAGTAACAAGGACAAACAAAAGGCAGGAATCATCAGAAACAACCAATCAACAAGGGCAAAGGCCAACAAGACAAAGGTGAAGCAACTAACACTAATAAACAAAGAACTAAGCAACTAAAGTCCTGAAACTAAGGAAACATTGGGAAATACTACACTAGGGAAATAAACAAGAAAACAAAGTACAACATAAAACCAGAACAGAACAGAACACAAGGCGGGCAAACCTAGAATAGGAAACTCAAAAGGAAAACACTGGGGAACAGAAACTCAAAATACAAAGGAAGAGAGAAGTCATTAGCCAGCCTTGAACCCACAACTGGGGAGAATGTAATCCCTAAACCACACACTCAACCCATTGAGCCATGCAGCAGGGCAGGAGGATACAACCAGGCTGAAAGGCAAGACACAGGGTGGAGACCATTATAATGCATTATGAAGGTATCTATAGTGCATTATAAATGAGTGCTTCATAGACCATTCATACTGCATGATAAACATCGCTATAATGTGTTATGCCATTTTACAAATAGGTATAGCATGTTCATAATACTTTATGACTGCATTATTATGTATTATCAAGGTAGCTATAATGCATTATGGTAACGGCTTTAAGTAAAGTCTCACCTCAGAATATCACAATCAGAGCTTCCGAACAACCAAACCCAACCAGACCACCTCCCTGCCTCCTCACCTGAATTACAGACATACCTGCATCTACCTCTTAGTCTAAGGGATATACTGTATAATGGACATCACTAAACTAACACTTTGTAAGATATTCAGCCTGCTATCAAAAATGTAATTGTCTTCAGGAAATGCTTGTGGATTGCAATTTGTATTTTGGTATATGTACTATTTTACAGCATTGTTGACCTGTGTCTGTCCCTCCTCGGCTCATGCTTTGTACCTGTTGTTGTTGTCACTCTGGGTCTTGTTTCACTGAACTGTAACTCTCCACTTGGACTGTGATTGTTAGAGTGAAAAAAAGAATGCAATTGTATGAGGTAAACTCAAGAGAACTGTTAAGAAAAACTGCAAAGGTGGAATGTATGGTGGTGAGCAATATAATGAGATCATTGTATAATACCTAATACCATATGAAGTTGGAAGGACAATACACTTTTTTTACTATTTTGTTTTTACAAAATTTACAAATTTGCAATATTTTATAAATAAAATATTAAGCTGGCTTGAGCATTTCTCATTATCAGCTATTAACAATATTCTTCTCTAATGTCAAGCACTACAGTGGTAATTTCCATTTTATTGGATTTTAGGGTCGTTGGTTAGTGACAGCGCTTTGCATTACTTGTAGTGCAGCGAAGTAACATTTTCTGGAGCTTTTTCAGTTACCAAACAAATGCAGGCTTGATTGTTCTCAGTGCTTCCTGACAGTTATTTCCAAAGCAAATAAATTTGCGCCTTTAGTCAATGTTATTTCCTGGAGTTCAAATTTCAACAGGAAATTGCTTGAAACATGTTTAATTGCGTTTGCGCGATCCTTTCCCTCCCATTCAGTTATATATACATTGCTAAGGTAAGCTGACTATATCCACATATATCAAATACGTAACATTTTCCCTCAGAAAATAAACTTCAAAATTCTGAGATACATCTGAATCTCAAACTTCAGAAGGGCACCAATGAGTCATGCTTCTATTCATTTTAGTTTAAAGTGCTACAGCACTGAAATTCTTTGTGGAGAGTGGTCAGGAAAGAAACCTTTTAGACTATATAATCAAAAAGCACACAGGGAACCACTAAAAAGGCCTTCTTATTATCAGTACAAAGTACCTACACCAAAAGGCCATGTTAATTTATTTAAAAAATCTATGATTAAATATAAATTAATGGCAGTTTAAAATATTATGGCATGTAAATCAAGTAAACTGGAAAACAAGCAATATCAAAGCAGATTATTGCTGTTAGACAGCTAAGATACAAAGCAATGATTCTTCTGGCTTTCACCTGTGTGGTTTACATTATAAGTTTGATATCTAAAATTAGCAGAGTGCTGATTAGCCTGGTGTTTGTGTAAACTGGAAATGACACACTGTGTGTCCCACACGGCACCAGTTGATAGATGCTTCCCTGTGATTAGAGTCCATCCTGGTGACATTTGTCTAGCAGATGTCACCTTCCTGGCTTTGTGTGCTACAAACTGCAGCTAGGGACTATGGCAATGTAATTAAAATGTGTCCTTGTAGACCTGTTATTGATTTCCTCTCGGATCCTTCAGACCTTGCAAGTTACTCCCAAAATGATCAATAGGCTTTCAAAGACAAAAGATTGCCAGACATAGCCGCCTTTTCCCGTTCACGTCATAGTCATTTTAAGCATCCTTGAAATTTTAATAATCATCCAAAGTGTTTGTTTTATTTTCGTTTGGAAAGGTTTTTAGTTTCTCATTCTTTTCCAGAACAAAAGGGTTTATGCGGATTTCAGTTAAGTTACAATGTAGATTAAAGAGTCCGTGTTCCACTTTTTGCTTAAAATCAACGAGTAAGTTGTTTTGCAAATGTTTTTTTTTTAACTGTATGTGTGTGTTTTGTTTCAACCTTTCACCTGGCTTTTTTATAAAAAACAGCAAAAGTATGTCATAATAACTGCAATACACAAATCAAAAACTTACCAGTGAAGTGTAATGCACGTCATATAAAGAAGGCTGATGGGGAAATTTGTGAATTAACCCCCCGGTATTTCTGAGCTTCACCTAGTTCACGCTGCTTAACTTTAAAACACTGAGCTCATTTGGCTTAATATATTTAATGTGTCCCTGCTGTTCTCTTCTCTTGTAGCTAAAATAGTAGTGTATCATATCATGACATGGTTCCATTCTATGTCATTAGCAGACAACAACAGAAAAAAGCAACAGATATTTCAAACAGCTAATTACAATTAGGCCACAGCAATTTGCTTAAAGTTATGTTTCATTGTCCTAGCAAGACATTCTTCTGCTATCATCATCATCATCATCTTTATTTATAAAGCACTTTAAAACAACCACAGCTGACACAAAGTGCTGTACATTAAAAC